>JAQFVV010006197.1:1613498-2169509 GCA_028023455.1 Epiperipatus broadwayi | reverse complement strand
ATGTCCCACATTCACTTGAATCACTTTGCTGAGGACGGTTTGGATTAATCTATCATGTTCTGCAAAATAGCTGGCATAAACATTCGCGGCATCAACTCAATCGATAGAGTTCTTGCTATTAAAAACTGGCTCTCACTATGCTCCCCACATATACTTCTTATGGGCGAAACCAAACATCACTGCGAATTACCCCGCCACAAATCATACCATTGTTTTACCAGACTCTCAAAAAATCAAGAAACGTGATCAGCCTTGCCCCAGTAAAGCTTGACGACACCGGTCTCTAACCCCACCTTCCTGATTGTCAACTCCCACCACCCAGAATTCTAGAATAGCAATATTAAAAAGAAAATAGTCGTGTTATAAAAAAAAAAAAAACAATAACATTCACAGCTCAGTTCTCAATCTACACAAACCTTCATAACCTAACCACTAGTGTATAACAACACTAACTAACATATTCTGCCATAGTTAATCAGAACTTTTAAATATTATTGTACAATTTATCATAACTACCATTATCAAATGTAACACTATTTATATAATAAATTTTTGTTGAAATAAAATTTTCATTATCATGATTTAAGTGAAATGATTGAAAGAAAAAGAATGATGATGAAATATACATATATTTATATAGTATATTTATATAGATAGCTAAAACAATATTTAAATAAATGACTGTATTTTCTAATAGAAGAACAATGAAAGAGAAGACATTATTAGGCTTGCCAATTGTTTGTGATGAAGATTTGAATACTCTTCCTTGTTTTACTCCTTAGTTTAACAATTGCTAGATAGTCATTTACCAACCAATGCTGGATAATTCACTGTGTGGACTATAGTGAGATCACCTAAAAGTAAAATACTAAGTTTAATTAGAATGTGGGAAAACGTTCTAATCTTTTATCAGGCTAGGCCTGATAGGCGGATGTGCAACTTGTGGACTAATATATACATAAATTCTTACATTTGCTACTTTTTTTTTCATATGACGCTCACTTAAGGAATTAATTTTTTTTATTCTTGAAAATTTGTTTTAGAGAGGAATGTGTTAGTGTAATTTATAAAGCAGATTTAATCAAGGAAATGATCATTCTTTAGATAATTACAAATAAGAATTCCTGTTAAAACAGTTGAAGACTTTTAATAATAATAAAAAGGTTGCAGCTTTCAATAAAAAATACAACATATAACTTCAAATAAAATTACATATATAGCTTTTAATTTATCAAAAATAAAAACGTATTGTAAATATTTTTTATTTTTCTGTATTTATGAATAAAACGTTTTTTTTGATAAAATTTTTATGGCACTAGTCATGAACATTCTGCCAGCTAGATTAATGTAAAAACAACAAATTTAAAACTTATTGTTTTAGTTGACACATAACAATAAAATAAATCGTGGTAAATGTAAAATGTTGAACTAGGTTTTTTAATGATTGAATATTTAGAAGAGTCTATTCCTTTTTTATGGGTAATTACGTAGTAGAAGAATTAAAAACTATATTCATAGTATCTTAAAAACAGTATACCCTTAAAAACTAATGTTTTTAACTCCCTTCCCCTTTTCATTTACCTAAATTTAAAAAAAATACTGCCATTTAATCAATAATATTTCTGTAATATAATTTTTACTACATCACTCTCACCAAGGTCTGAACTGGTTTCTATCCATTTTTAATACTTTCTGAAGGGATGTAATCATAAACATATGACCAAAGACGTGAAAAAGATCTATGATCCCCAAGATCTGAATTTCATGCTGAATCAGCACTCATTATTTGGCCCGGACCACAATCTCTTATTATTATTATATAATAGCAAATTACTTCAGTTTATCTGATAATATCTTTTTCACATGTCTTTGGTCATACGTTTATGATTACATCCCTCCACCAGGTGTTAAAAGTGGAAAGAAACCAGTCCCTACCTTGTGTGAAAGTGATGTAGTGAAAATCACACTACAGAAATATTATTCATTATTGGATAATTTCTAGTTTAGCACAGTTGACACATCGAATAAACTAAAGTAATTTGCTATTTATGTAGTATTAAAAGTGGATAAAAAACATTCTCTACCCTGCTTAAGGGTGGTGTATTGAAAATTACTCTATAGAAATATTATTCATTATTGGATAATCTCTAGTCTATTAATGAGTAACTAATAAAAATTATTATTATAATTTTAGACTATTTTCCTCAAACTTCATCTTTTTTTGTCAGATATTCTCATCCTGTGATTATCTAAAGATGTTTATTTTTCATTAAGTCCTTCAATATCAATTTTATTTTTAGCATTTTATTCCTGTTTTAATATTTATCTTCGAACTCATTTTAATCATTCTTTCTTCATTTTTTTTAATAGTTTAAGTTTTATTCTTTTTAAAATTACACTCTAACATTTCTATAACTTCTTGGCTTCATAATACTACTATTAATAGTTGTAGACAATAATTGTCTCCATCTTTACTCTCAGTCAATTATATAAGCATTACTTTAGTGAGTGGGCACTAGATATACGAATATTTCAATGTTCAGCAGATCTTCATTAATTATCTCTGTTATAAATGAACTGTTATTTGAATTTCAGAAGGTAAACACCATATTAGGTACACAAACTTTTGAGTAATTGAAGTATATAGTAGCTGAACTAGTTTTCAAGTATGTTTGTTAATTAGAGTGTGTAGCCAATGTAAATAAAATAGATAGTAAATAAATGCGCAATGCAATAGTTTTTGCTGAATGAATGATAGTTTGTGGAAGTCTCAGCATTGCTATCTAGTCTAATTAATAAATAGTTTAAATTAGTAAAATTATAGTAAAATAATAGTAAAAAATTAGTAAATAGTTGATTATGAATAAGCCACCATTGCGCTATGTTGAGAACTTGCGTAATGAAGTTACATGATATTTATATTTGATAGTAGTGATTACCTTCTTTTTTCCCTATCAGCAATACATTCATATGTGTCAATTCAAATATTAATTTTGTGTCTAAACTTACTAATATATTTTTTGTCTTAAGTGATACTGGGATTAATCAGAAACTGCCTAGAAATTATTATTCAGTATCAATTACAAGCATTTTCTTCTCTTGTCTTCAGCAGTTCAACTGATATTTATATTGCCTGACCAATTAGCTAATATGTCACTTATCTCTAAAATGATCTATTAATTAAGATTTTTAATAATTTATTAAACAAATAGTTCAATGAATTCAAAACTTGCAAGCAATCTCTGACTTATAATTTGTTTTAAAAATTCAGTTTTTGTTTTTCAGATTTCACTGTAAATGAAGTATCATAGTTGAAATAATAACAAAAAAAGATGATTGTTAAATAATTAGTATTGATTTAAAAAGTTTAAACTGTATTTTCACCATTTATGCTATAAAATTTTAGAAACAGCCACATTTTTTTTTTTTTTTAGAAGAAATATTTGTAAAAAGTTAATTGCTTTAAAAATTACTTACTATAAATAGTGTGTGTCCTTACGCTACTTTAACTTGTATTTGAAATTGAAGTTAATAATATGAGGTTTTAAACATAAATAATTAGACAAAATTGCATCTTGATCATTAATATAAAGATATATGTGTTTTTAATTAGTGAGATATTTTGTTTATTACGGGATAATGATTTTAAAATCAAATGAAACTTCTGTAATAAATTAAGACAATAAAAATTAAAAGATACACGAGTAAAAAAGTAATTTATCAGTTTGCAATTAATTTCTGAGATTATTTAATCATTAATTTATATTTTTATTCAAAGATTGTTTCTGTAAATATAGTATGTATATTATGCAGGATCTAATTTAGAATATCTCATTTAGGATAAAAAAAAAAAAGCATTCACGATTCTTTGTTTTAACTGGGAAACATGAAAAAGCGATTAATATATTGTTAATATCATCATCATCATCATTTTTAATCATTATTGATCCATTGCAGAACGAAGGTCTCTCCAAGTTTAAATTTTCTCCCATCTCTAGCCTCCCCTCCATCTAATAGGTGCTCTCTTTCTATATCTTTTAAATCTTTTGGAATCCAATTTAAGAATTCAACTGGCCATCTGCTACAATCTTTTATAGCAATACATCCAGTTCAGCTTCATTTCAGTCTCTTAATTCTTTCAAACATGTCAATAATATCTATTTGTTCTCCATACTTTGTTGAATAGTCTGAAATCTCTATTGCTTTTCTGTTGAGTGTCCAAATCTCAAATTCATAGGCAAGAATTCTTAAAACACATTTATTAAAAATCTTTCTTTTCAATCTCATAGGCAGATTTTTTTTTATATTAAGTTATTTATATGAAAAACATTCCACCTGAGTTTAATTCAGTGATTAATGTCATCCACTTATATTTTCATCTATATTAATAATCTGATTTAGATATTTGTTATTGTTAACTTTTAATTCTCATTATCAATCTTTATTTTTTTTCTTGAAAAAACCCATTGAACATTACTTTAGTATTTTTTAACATTTATCTTTAGTTCTACATTATTACTATCATCTGATAAATCTTGCAACATTTATGGAAGCTTTATAACATTTTTTGCACACCCCCCCCTAAAAAAAAAAACAAAAAAAAACAAAACAACAACAACAACAAAGCAAACACATTATCTGTAAAATCAAGATGACTTAAATAATCTTCATTTACTTTTACTCCTTTAGCCTCACATTTTAATCCATAAAATACTCCTTGCAAAACTGTTGTAAAAAGTTCTGCAGATATCCAATCATCCTGCCATACTCTCTTCTCATTGTTAATATTCTTAGTATTGTTATGCAATCTAACTATTGCAGTTGCCTTTTGATAAATATTCTTCTAAATGTGACAATATCCTGAGTCTATGCCTTGATGATCCAATGCTTTAATCACTGTAGAAATGCTTATAGAATCAAATGCCTTTTCTTAATTTACAAATTCAAAGCATAATTGCAACTCATAATCATTGGTATTTTCTCTAACTTTTTTTAATATTTGGATGGGATTCACTGTGCTGAAACTATTTTAAAATCCAGCTTGTTCTTTTGATTGATTAAAATCCAAATTTCTCTGTAGATGAGTTGAAATTATCTTAGTAAAATAATTTGTATTGAATTGATAAAAGACTTATAAGTCTGTAATTTCTATTATCTTCTTTGTCACTTTTTTAAAATATTAATATTAGTACTATTCTTCCAGTCACTGGGTGCCTCTTTATCATTTAAATATTTATTATGTAACTTTGCCAACAATTTATCTACTTCTTCACCTGCTTCTCTTAAGACATTGATTATAATCCATCATTATCTGCTGCTTTTCACTTCATAGATTTCATTGCATTTTTCATTTTTTAGTTTAGAATGCTGGGCAGTTCAGAAATTGTAGTAACTATAGGGAATACTATTTCTTGGTCTTTATTGCTATATTATTTATTATAGAATTCTTTCACACATTTCAAGACATTATCTCTCTTTTTAGTTATAATTTCATTTTTTTTTATATGCAGAAATAAATTTTCTACCAATACCAAGATGTTTTAATTTCTGAGACTTATTCTCTTCCATAGCTTTTCTTGCCAATTTACAGTTATATTTTCTTATATTATTACTCTTTTTTTTTTTATTCCATTTCACAAAACTCTAGATATTCAATTTTTAATGGATCATTTTTATAAATTTTTATATTTCTTATTTCTTCACACATTGTCATCTCAATAGAAAATTTACTTGTAAATTGCTGCTTCTTTATATCGGCCATCTTTATTGCAGTTCTTAATAATTGTATAATTTCATTCAAATCTGATCATCTTCAAAGTCTGTTAATATTTTAAAATGGTCAGAATATCAATAATTACATATATAATGAATTTTTGTTTATAATGATATTTTTTAATGTATAAAAGAAAGTTTGTAAAACATAAATCATACACACCAAAATACAAGAATGACTTAAAAATATGATTGACATGTCATCCACCATTTGGCAATACCAGAATCTAATAATTAGGAGTTATTTGAATAATAATAATAAATTAGAAGCAAGGATTGCATGAAGTTTTTATCATCCAGAAGTAAAATTAATCTTATTATTAATTATTTGAAAGTCATTAGCCCTTGGCTACTACACAAATTTTTACTGCCTGTTTTATAGTTTATTTTGTTTTGGAAGTAGAAAAATATTATTAAAAAAAATTAATGCAGTATTATTTTTTTGGACATTGTCTACATTATGAACTTTGATAATCTCTACAATAATGTTAACTCAAGCTTTTGCTATCTCTTAATATTAATTAGCTCATCTATAATTGATAGTTAGTGAATTTTTGACAATGCATTATCTTTTGAATTCACAAAATTAATAGAAAAAGCAAATATAAACAATGAAAATACTGTGTAGGACTCCTGGAAGGAAAATGGTAGTTTTGATTGTGTTAAACATATTAACCAAACTCAGGAGATTTCCATTTCTCATTTAGTAATAAGTTCTTTAAAAAATTATATTTAGAAGTTATTCACTTATTTGAAGATATTACTATCCTTTTTTGAATTTTATTTTAATGAATATAAAAATTGTAAGTAATGAATTCAGAAGATTTTCACAAAATGAATAACAATAATTTCCTAGATTATTGAAATAACTTTTTCCTATTAATAAATAAGGAATTGGCATAAAAGGATAAGAAAACAACCAATAACGATTAGATTATTTATCTTAAATATATTGATCCATATATTCAACGTGCTTTTCTTTGTGAATGCAAATTAAACAGATTTTAATGCTGCTGAAAAGTTTTATCTCTTAAATTATAAGTTAAAAAGCAGATAGCTTGATTTTTGTTTATCAGCCATTAGAGAATGTAGCCATGAGTCTCTACTAGATTTTTTTCAATGTTAACTTTTTGTATTATAAAGTATATATTTCATGTAATTTAGTTTATTTCTATAATTTTTATGTAATATTAATTTATGCTTTTGAATAAATTCATTATGTTCAGCACAATATTTATACTCAAAACCACTGCTTAAATTTCTCTCTCTATATATTGATATTATGTTTTAATTGAGCTACTATCTCAAACAGTGAAAGAGTTAGAAGATGAAAGGAAAAGTTACTTAGAAAGTGCAAAAAAGAAAAATGGTAGTAAAAATATCAAATCATGTCAACAATATTTATATAAGAATTTTGAATCCATTTGACATGAATTCATTCATTATAGTATATTTGTAGAACTTATTAAATATAATGAATGAAGGTCCCCTATATTAGTGTTACAAATACATTACAATATACTATAAATTACAAAACTTGATGTGATAAATATGAGAATTATTAACTTTCACTCTTGGTAATTGCCTTCATATGTTAATAAATTAATAATATGTTTGAATATAAATAAATAATAAGCATATTGTCTACATATTTGCAAGCATTTATGGAAATGGTAGTTTATATTGTCCATAAAAATAACATTTATTGCAGGAAAATTAAACATTCTGAGACATTTTACTGTCAACTGTCAAAAAGATGGATGGGTTCATTGATCTACACAATGACATGTCCAAATAGTAAAAAAAAATTTTTTTTAACAAAAAAACAACAGAAATGTCATCTTTTAATAGCCATTGAGTGTTTGAAACAACAGTTTTATAATATGGACAAACATGTATATAATCTTGGTTCTCAAACTTTTTCAATAGCTCAAAAAAAATAAAATAAACAAAGGTGGTTAATTATAGAAAAAAAAAAAAAATCTCTCTATATTTGAAAGTTTAGTTTTAATCGAAATTGTTTATAATTTATTTTCTATGTGTCTGTTTATTTATATTTCTCTTAATTTATATTCATTTGTGTCTTTTATATAGGGATGCCAAATATTTATTTATCTGTGTTTTGTATGTATGTTCTTTAAATACTTAATATTTTATGTTTAAATTATAGATCACATTTATTATTGATCAGGGTTTTGAATATTTGTGTGACATTATTTATTCCATTGATCAAAATCCATTTGCTTTGAAATTTTATTGCTGTTCATTGAAGGTTACAAAAAATTTTGATATCCAAATTATAATAACTAATGAGACTCTGTTTTCCAATATAAAATGCTCATTTGTCACATACAACTTAATAGATTTTATTCAGAAAGTTTCACTGCTTCTATGTATAATTAAAAAAGTTTGTCATTCTCATAATTCAATGATGATAGTCTCCTCACTCTCACACACTGCTTATACCTATGGTTTAGAATCTATCACTTTTTAAAATGAAAGAATATTTTTGTCTAAAAGTTTATGATAATGGACATTTTTTACTAGTAATTATATTTCAGCCTATTTCCATTTTTAGTACTGATTGTGACTTGCTTAGAAAAATGTAAACTTTATTTAAACTTTTCAAATACATTCAATTGTTAGTAATAATGCAGAAGATTAATATATAAATAACATTTTGGGAGGTATTTTTCTCTTTTTTTTTTCCAGGTATTATAGGGTGACCAATGACAGTACTAGCATGGGAATGAAAAACAGGAATCTTTAGAATTATGAATACTATTTTTTTCCAAGATAACAATCTGTAGAATTTTTTTTACAGAGGCAAATAATCCTATAAATGAACATAGTGTAATATTCATAATGTCTTGTCCTTAAGAAAAAATGGAAAATAAGATGGACTCACATAGATAAGTATATAAATTTTTTATAAACTTTGCCTTTGATAGACGAGCCTAGTTGGTTAAAATGATATCTTAAATTTTGTATTCACTAATCTAAAGATTCTTTATTTGATTCTTATACTAGTATTGTTATTAGGCCATCAACACTTGAAGAAATGAAGAGATTAATACTATTTAAAATATTGTGCTGTATACTATGTATTATTATTAACAGTATCTTGATGATGATCCCTTGGTGTAGATCCAGGATATTGTCATATTTTAAAGAATATTTATAAAAATGCAACAGCAACAATTAGATTACATAATTATACTGGGAAAGTCAACATTGAGAAGGGTGTAAGACAAGGCGACTCCATATCTCCAAAACTTTTTACAGCAGTGCTGCAAGAAGTATTTTGTGGATTAAAATGGGAAAGTAAAGGAGTGAAAGTAAATGGAGATTATTTAAGTCATTTAGATTTTGCAGATGACGTGTTGTTTTTGCAAATAATACTTCAGAGCTGCAGTAAGTGTTGCAGGAGTTATCAGATGAAAGTAGGAAAGTAGGACTAAAGATAAATGTTAAAAAGACTAAAGTAATGTTTAATTGATTTGCTCAAAATGTGAAAATAAAGATTGATTATAATGAATTAGAAGAAGTTAGCAGTTACACATACCTTGGTCAGATTATTAATACAGATGGAAACATAATGGAGGAAATTAATCATAGAATTAAACTTGGTTGGAGTGCTTTTGGTAGAAATAATTTGATACTAAAAGGAAATATGTCTATGTGTTTGAAAAGGAAAGTTTTTAACAAATGTGTTTTGCCAGTTCTTACTTATGGATCTGAGACTTGGACACTTAATAGAAGAGCAATCCAGAGACTTCAGACCACTCAGAGAAGTATGGAGATATGCATGTTGGGAGTAACAAGAAGAGATCGAAAATGCAATGTATGGGTAAGAGAACAAACAGGCTTTACTGACCTCATTGAAAAATTAAAAGATTGAAGTGGAGTTGGGATGGACATATTGCTAGAAGAGATGATAGTAGATGGACAATTGAAATCTTAAACTGGATTTCAAGAGATTGTAAAAGACCCAGAAAGAGACCACAGGTGAGATGGATGGATGAAATAAGAAAGTGTGCAGGGGTGATGTGGAGAAGAGAAGCTAAAGATCGGAGAAGATGGATTGAACTTGGAGAGACATTTATCCTGAGTGATGATGATTAACAGTTGAACCTATTTGAAAAGTTTAAATGAAGTTTGAATTTTTCAGAAAGATATTTAATAATTAATACCAAATGATAAAATTAGTCTAATATATAATTATAGATATTGTTAACAGCTGAGTTAGTTTATTGTAAAAATAGAGTATAATTAGTGATAAAAAACATTAAAAATCCATTTCATTACATTTGAATATAATATTTTTTTGTAAGTTCTGATGAAAATTATAGATTAATTGAAACTATTAATGAAATAAAACAAAAAATTACGAAAACTATTGTATTCAAGCACTTAGAAATGGATTTTTAAAGTTTTTAAAATAATGAAAAAAAAAAAGGTTAGAAGATTTTAATAAATAAGATGTCATGTCATTAGTGATAATCAATGCAACAATTTTGATATAAGGGATGTAAAGGCTAAGATATATTAATAAAGTTAATTGTCATCATTCTTTTTTTTTTTTTATAAAGGCAATTTCATTTTATTAATGCATGTTTTTTTTTTATACTAATGAGATATGATGATTGAATCATAGTGATACAACTATTTTTATTAAGGATTTTACTTATTTTTATTAAAATTTTTTTCAACCAAAATAAAAAAAAAACCCAACCAAACAAGAAAAGATATTTAAGTTATATATAGTTAAGGAAAATATTCTTTTAGAGCAACTAAATTCAGAGTTTGATTTAGTGTAGGATCATACTCTTTCTTATCTTAGAAAAGTTAAAAAATTGCTTATATTAGTTGAAAAAGTAAAGTCAAAATTGTTAATATTGATAAATTTTGTGGAATTGGACAACTTTTTTGAAAATAAGAAATATCTTTAGTTTTTGAGGAAAATTAGAATTAGAAAATAAATAAAGGTCTTAGATTTAATAATGCTTATTAAACAAAGGACAGAAAGAGAGGACAAGAGGAATGTTTATTTTTGAAATGGAGTATATAAATTCAAATGGGCAAAGTGCAAGTATATTTTGAGAAAAAAAAAAAAATCCAAAGAATAATGGTGTATAAAAAATAGTGAGCTGTGCCAATTACTCTAACAAGTTTTATTGATAAATGCCAGCAAGAGGAAGCATTTTAAAATCTCTAATCTAGAAACCATACCCTAACTTCAGACCAATGATTTCATGCTTTGGCATTCCTCAGTGAGACGCTAGGGTAGTTTCAGAGAAAGCATTTAAAAATAAAATCTCTTGCTGGCATTTATCAATAAAGCTTATTATAGCAATTGGCACAGTTCACTGTTTTTTTTTATTATTATTTACAAGCTTAAAAAAAGTGGTATATGTGTTGATATTTGACCCTATATGTATGGAAATATATACTGATTATATTATTGAACATGATAGCTTAATATTCATGTATTGTGTATTTGTCCTTCAGTAGAATTGAATAAACTTTTCATCCATTGTTTTATTTTGTACTTCATTTTTAGTTCAAGTAGTAGCATTATTTTCACAATTGTTGTGCATCTCAAGTATAGCTAAAAACAATTTAATTCATTCATTGCATGATTTTTTTATTATTTCAATACTTTAAGTCAGGATTTGAACCTTCATTGTGCATAAGCAGAAACGAGTATTGATTAGATTTCTCAGTCCCTTTCAGCCTCATGATACCCAATTTGTACCATACATTTTCAGATCTATTTATATTATGAGTTGAAATTTCTTTTTAGATAATAAAACTTTCAACGTACTAAAAAAAAAAAAAAAAAAATTCTATTTTTTTGTATGCGCTTTTTTTTCCCCAGCTGGGAATTGATTTATGAAAGTTTCTTAAGTCACCTCTCTACCATATTGAAAAATTGTACAGGGCAAATAAATAATCTCATTGATCAAATAATTTATATGTAAACAGAGCTTTTTTTTGTATGCATTTACTCAAATCTATCATGGAAAAATTCTGGAGATCAAAACTTTTAATTTTGCAATATTTGGCAAACTATCATCTTTTCTATTTGACATCTTATAAATAAATATATTTTTAAAAATTTTCAAGTAATATACAAATATTTATTTGCACTTAAAGATCATTGTATGAATTGTCTTATGCTTATTTATATTTTAAAGCAGCATCCCATATCTTTTTTACTAATTTTAAAGAGTTATGTGGAAGTTCATTACCGTCTGGCTCTGCAATGAATACTAAAATTCTATCATTTTGGATGACATAAATGCCGTCATCACGTTTACAAAGTTTTAAAAATAATGATTTTTCAAAATGACTGAACATTTTAATAGGGCTCTATTCTTTCTTTATTGATTCTATTATTTTGATACCAAGGGCGGGGCACTGAAGTTGGTGTGGAAATCATTTCTGTTTTTTTTTTTATTTTATAAATGATACAAGAGATACTTGATATAGTTTTGATATTCTATATTTGGCTTTAGATAGAAAATTTGTGAGGTTTTATTAAGATGTGCAAATACAAACTTATGGATTCCATTTATTCTAGAATGGCATGAATCTGGCATTGACTATTTTTGTATGAATTTTTTCTTCTGGTTTGCCATATGAAAGTTGTGATAGATTGAGGGGAAGATTTTTTTTGTAGCCTGACTTTAAAATATGCGAATCTCCACAAATAGTATTTGATTGTATTTTAATGGCAGATGGTACCCAAACTGAAGGGGGGGGGGCTTGGTGCCCATCTGATATTTCTGATTAAGATGTGAGCTTTGTTTAAGAATGCTTTTTTTGTGTGTGCTATGTTGAAATGATTTTTTATACGTGTTTTATTAGGACAGTGTGGTTCTTTAGATGGTTGACATTGAATGATAATATATTAACAAATGCACATTAGGTTTTGACAGAATCCATTTGTTATATCATTCATTTTGTGCAAATAAATATATCTAATAAGTGAAATTCAGGAGTGCATGATGGAAGAAGACTTCTGATGGTTCTTCAAGTAATGATTGTTGATCTGACACTGTAATTAAGGTTCAGAGATACTATAACAGCTGCATAATCATATAGAGGTGAGTTTTTTTTAGAAAAATGTTCATCATGTTGTACAATAATATAATGGGTATTTACCATTACTAAGAGATATATAGCTTTCTGACAGATATATCTCTCCACTCATCAAGGGGAATGAAGTATGTTATTGGTGAATATTTCATATGATGGATTGAAATCCACTTTGAGTAATATTGACTGTGGGATGTTTGCAAATTTGGGATTCAGAATTAGAATTAATCTATTTGTAATAGTGGAGTCTGGTGTTGCTATGTTTAATATTATTGTTTTGACATGAAGAGTCATAATTAGGATATATGCTTCAAAATATAATATTTTAAATGAGTTGAAAAGGGTATTTTTATTGATGATGACACTTGTTCCTGCTGATGGGGTGTCTGATGTTTTTCAGAAAGCTATGAACTCTTTGTTTTGTCTGATTGATGGGTTAATTTGTGATCAATTGTAAGTGTTGGTTTCTATAATGCCAAGTATGGGTGGTTGATATCATACCATTTAGTTAGAAGTTTATTTTTTTAAAGGGAGTTTAAGGTGCTTATATTAAGTTTTAGTTAGGGTGTGTTTTTATTTTATATATATACTAAACTTGCCAGCATTATTGATTTTATTATCTATGACTTCTCAAAAAAATTTTTTTTTTAAAAAATGCATTGCATTAGGGTTTTATATTACTACATAATATGACCTAAGAAGAATAGAAAAAATAATAATTATTGACAAAGTATAAATAATTTCTTTATATATGATTGTGTACTTGTTTTTTTTTTTTTTTTTGGTGTGGGTGACAAGTGTATTTTTTGTATTATTTGCTCTCACTTGCTTTATTGTTTTTGTATGTTAAATATTATATGTTGGTATCACTTATTTCTTCCATAGGACTAATTTCATCAAATGATGATGATGAGTGTCGGAGTTTTTAGAATTGTTCACAGTTTTTATTTTTTAATTGATTCAAATGATATGGGGAGTATTTCTTGTCACTGTCATCCATTATCAGATGTTCATTTTTTACTCTTGCCTTTCCCTGGAGGGTGACCTGGTTGTCTCTTTAATTGAGGAATGTTTATAATTACTTCTGCTTGACAAATAAAAGTATCTATTATGTTTGGTGGGTAGATAGTAAGAGAACTCATTATGTCCAGTGATCTTTTGTTTAGGAAGCTTGTTGCAAATGCTATGTCAATATGTGAATTTTATGTTTGTTATTAAATTGCTCTTTGTTTTTTTTTTTTTTGATTAGGCTTGATTGATTAGGAAGATATTTTATTATTACTGTTTATGCTAATTTTTAAAAATTTCTCTTCTGGTTTTGTCATCTGTTCTAGATATTTTTTATTTTCAATTCAACTTGTTGACTAATGTTTACTTCCTTTGAACATTGATGGATGGGGGTGTGTGGGGTTTGCTCTCATGTTACATTGTCTGCAATATAGCTTAGAGCAGTTGCTCAAAGGGTGACCACACTCTTTGCAGTGAAAGCACTGAGTTTTAATCCGTTTATTACTAAAAATAACTTTGCTTCTTGATTTAATATTTGTGTAGGGATATCAGGATTTATATTTTTTTGCAATTTTATTTCAAATATATAGCTGTTACTGAGTATTGGAATGGGTGTATTTTTAATATATGTAGATTGAAAATTTATAACCTCCAAATGGCTCCATTAGCTTGATGAAAGGGTAGTATTTTTAAACAGGCCTGTGATATGATTTGCTCTATTTGGATTAATCAAAATTAGTGCATATTGATTCAAAGTTTTAATTTCTTTTTTGAAATTTTTTTTATTTTATTTTTTTCAAAATTCTGTTATTAAATACTTCAGGTTTGGGTGTTCTGCAATGCATATGATTGTGTTGTATAGGTTTTTTTCTTAAGCTTGTTGAATAAAAGGTCTTTAGGGAATCTATAGAGAGAACAATGTTTATTTGTGATTGCCATTATTGATGAATGGTCCATAAAAAATTACTTGAAAGATTTAAAGAAATCCTTTAATATTGTTGCTCTAAAAATTTCCACGATGTTTTTTAAGATTATCTTTGATCTAGGATTTTTGTGGCTCCATAATATCAATATCTGTAGTCTTTGATAAAAAAAATCTAGTTTTATAAATTTCCAATGGTTAAATGGTGAAATCTAGAAGTTGGTTGCACTCTCGTTCTATTAACTGTTTGTGATTTTTATTTCAATTTGTTGAAGAAGTTTTGTTACTCCTGCTTAGGAATTTTTAGTAATTTTCCAGTAGCAGCGGATATCTTTGCTGGATGCTGATTGTCAATGTCTATATTTATAGATACCCCTAAAGGATTATTATATATTTTTTTGAAATCAAATTAAAAGAGATTTTCTACATATAATTTGTGAATTTACCAATTTGTATCAGTAGATTGTCAGTATTTCACTGGATTTGTACAATTTGAAGCTTCTCCAAATACTAAATATCACTAAAACATCCTCTAGTGAGTCTATTATTATTATGATAATGATGATTATAATGATGAAATGGTGAATTGCCTTATTGCATAATTCTTGTCTTAACTGTTAGTAATCATTTATTAATTTATTTAACAAAGGTGTATCAGACAGAGTGGCAAGATTAGTTATACAACTTAATAGCAGATACCAAATGCAGATAATTCAGGTTTATGCTCCAACAAGTTCTCATAATGATGAAGTAATAGAAGATTTTTATATAGATGTACAAAAGGTGTTTGATCAGAGGAAACAAGATTTTAAAATTGTTATGGGAGACTTTAATGCTAGAATTGGTAAACAAATGAAAGATGAAAGTACTGTAGGTAATTTTGGTTATCGTAATAGAAATGAGAGAGGACATAGACTTGTGGAGTTTGCAGAAAAAGAATAACTTTATATTATGAATTATTTTTTTGAGAAAAATGTTAATCCAAATGAAGGTACAGCAGAATTGGATTATATTTTGACTAACAGAAAATACATATTTCAAGATTGTAATGTTCTTAATTTAACATAGGAAGTGATCATCGATTAGTAAGATGTAAGATACATGTTAATGCAAAACTAGAGAGACAACAATTATTAAGAAAAGCAATATTTACAATTGATATTCCCAATCTTCAGAAACATTCTAATGAATTTAAATTAGAACTTACAAATCGGTTTCAAGTATTAGTAGATTTTGAACATGTTTCAGATTTGAATGAAATTAATTGAAAATAACTGATACACTTTTAAAAACTGCAACAAAGATAGCTGGTAAAAAAAAAAGCAGCAATTGACCAATAAAATTTGTACTGAGACTAGAGAATTTATGAAGAAAGGAAGAAATATGAAGATATACAAAAATGATGCATTAAAAAGGATTGAATATCTCGAATTTTGTAAAATGGTGTGGAAAAGAATTGAAAATGATATAAGAAAGTATAACTGTGAACTAGCAAGGAAAGCTGTAGAAGTGAATAAAAGTTTCAAGAATGTAAAAGGACATTTTGGTATTGGTAGGAAATTTATATCTCCAATAAGAAAAAAAAGATGGAATTATTACTAAAAAGAGAGATGACATCATGAAATGGGTAGAAGACTTTTATCAAGAATTATATAGTAATAAAGAACAAGTATCTCCTATATCTATTACATTTTCTGAATTGCCCAGAATTTTAAATGAAGAAGTGAGACATGCAATTAAATATATGAAGAAAAGAAAGTCTCAAGGTAATGATGGAATTACAATTGATATATTAAAAGAAGCACGTGAAGAAATATAACTTTTTTTTAGCAAAGTTATATACTAAATGATAAAGATGTCCCAAATGATTGGAAGAATATAGTATTAATATTAATATTTAAAAAAGGTGGTAAAGGAGATATTAGAAATTACAGACCTATCAGCCTTTTATCAGTTTTATATAAATTTTTTACCAAGATAATTACAACTTGTCTACAGAGAACATTGGATTTCCACCAACCAAGAGAACAAGCTGGATTTAAAAGTGGTTTTAGTACAGTAGATCATATCCAGGTATTGAGAGAAGTTATAGAAAGGGCAAATGAATATGAGTTGCCATTATGTTTTGGATTTGTAGATTATGAAAAGGCATTTGATTCTATAAACAATTGGATCATCAAGATATAGATCCAGGATATTGTCATATTTTAAAGAATATTTATAAAAATGTAACAGCAACAATTAGATTACATAATGATACTGGGAAAGTCACACATTGAGAAGGGTGTAAGACAGGGTGGCTCTATATCTCCAAAACTTTATAGCAGTGCTGCAAGAAGTATTTTGTGGATTAAAATGGGAAGCTAAAGGAATGAAAGTAAATGGAGATTATTTAAGTCATTTAGATTTTGCAGATGATGTAGTTGTTTTTGCAAATAATGCTTTAGAGCTGCAGAAAATGTTGCAGAAACTATCAGATGAAAGTAGGAAAGTAGGACTAAAGATAAATGTTAAAAAGATCAAAGTAATGTTTAATCAATTTTCTCAAAATATGAAAGTAAAGATTTATTATGATGAGTTAGAAGTTAACAGTTACAAATATCTTGGTCATATTATTAATACAGATGGAAACATAATGGATTAAATTAATCATAGAATTAAACTTGGTTGGAGTGCTTTTGGTAGAAATAACTTGATACTAAAAGGAAATGTGCCTATGTCTTTAAAAAGGAAGGTTTTTAATAAATGTGTTTTACCAGTTCTTGCTTGTGAATCTGAGACTTGGACACTTAATAGAATAGCAATACAGAGACTTCAGACTATTCAAAGAAGTATGGAGAGATGCATGTTGGGAGTAGCAAGAAGAGATCGAAATCACAATGTATTCGTAAGAGAACAAACAGGTGTTACTGACTTCATTGAAAAAATTAAAAGATTGGGGTTGGGCTGGACATATTGCTAGATGATAATAAATGGACAATTGAAATCTTAACTGGATTCCAAGAGATTGTAAAAGACTCAGAAAGAGATCACATGTTAGATGGATGGACGAAATAAGAAAGTGTGCAGGGGTGATGTGGAGAAGAGAAATGAAAGATCAGAGAAGATGGATTGAACTTGGAGAGACCTTCATCCTGCAGTAGATTGATAATTGTTGATGATGAATGCAATTAAATTGTTTACAATTCTTTTTAAATGTTATTTTTGATCTCATTATTGTTAATTATCTCAATTGTAAAATAAATAAATAAATGTTATATTAAATCAAAGCATGATAGCTATATTATATATGTAAAACTATTTGCTCAAAAGTGTTGACTTTTTTTATCAGATGAGTAAATTTACATAATGTCAAGCATTGATTATATTTATACACTTTTCTGTTTTTTTGTATGGATAAAGTAAAGCGGTGAGAATGTAGAATTTCTGATGTTTTTAAGATATGAGTACTTAAATAAATTTGCTCTGTGAAATTTAGTAAAGTGATAGAATCAATAGCTAAACATTCATGGATTCTTTTCCAGTTGAAAAAAACAACAACTCAGTTTCATCAACTAAGTGAACTGTTCTATTCAGCCTTTCTTTAGTATTCATATCATTATTTCCAATAATTATCGATCCTCTGCAAAATGAAGGTTTCTCCAAGTTCAGTTCATCTTTTCCAATCTCTAGTCTTTCTTCTCCGTATCACATCAGCACATTTTCTTATTTTATCCATCTATCTCACATGTGCTTTCTTTCTAGATCTTTTTGAAACAATCTTTTGGAATCCAGTTTAAGATGGTAACTGTCCATCTATTATCATCACTTCTAACAATATGCCTAGCTCAACTCCAGTCTCTTAATTTTTGCAATGATGTCATTATCATTTGTTTGTTCTCTCATCCATGTATTTCATTATTCATCTCTTTTTGTTACTCCTAACATTTATCTCTCTACTTTATTGAGTGGCCTGATGTCTCTGTATTGCTCTTCTGTTAAGTGTCCGAGTCTCAGATCTCTAAGTAAGAACCAGTAACACCTATTATTAAAAACCTTTTTTTTTTTCAAACACATAGACATAGTTCCTTCTAATATTAAATTATTTCTAATTCTAAATATTTAATTCCCTTTTCTTTAATTAATGTAATTCTTATAAGCTCATTATAATTGAATATTATGAAAAGGTAGAAGTTGAAATTCATGACTTTTATAATGCACTAAAGCATGTTTTGGGAAGACCACTACCAGAATCATAGTGCTGTATTAATTTAGCAATTAAAAATTATTCCTATATATGGATGTAATTTAGTATGAAAATGAAGTTTAATATGTAAATGTGGCATTTAAATGTTCCATTTTTTTTGACAATGGAACATATGAATCATTTCTGTTGATTGCATTTCGATCCTTTGTAATCACCCAAGCCTCCTTATATTTTCTTTTTCTATTGTATCTTTCAGCACAAATCATCCTCATTTTAGTTAGACTGAAAGTATGACCCATAGCGGGCTTGTGATCGAGGAAAAATCCAATTCATAGTCAGTATTCTATTTTGCTCTATTGTATAAGTATATGTAAGTGGTCCTCATAGATCTATTTACCTGAGATTCACCATAATATACAGGTCTACAAGAGGGGGCATTGTATGTAATTTAGTAAACAACTTGAGAAAGCATGCTCCACTGACATTTTATATCTTGAATTATTTAATAAGTTGTTTAGTGAAGGAGCAATCTAAAGCTAACTTTATAAGTGTTAGCATGTATATTCTTTAGTCTTTTTGCAATTCTAGGGACATATGGAAGGCTTATTCATGCTTTTGACACATTATTTGTAATTTTATTTTTATTTAAATTAATGTAAAATTTGCCGATTTCAAAATGATTTTAAAATCCATTCAAATAAGAGGAGCTATTTCTCCCAAATCAGGAATTCCTTTAGAACACAAACTCGTAGGATTCAAATATTTCTTGTACAAAAACATGAATTTATGCAAGTAAGTACAAGTCTGATGGAAAAACAATTTTGATGTTTATATCAAAAATCTTGCAAGTCTTTGATATAATTGGAATATGCTAACAAGGACAATTGGGAAATTTTATACTAATTTAAATTAAAATTACAAATAATGCATCAAAAGCTTAGGCAAACCTTCCATATGTCCCTAGAATTGCAAAAAAAAAAAAAGATAATATATGTGCTGTCACAGAGTTAGCAGTAGATTGCCTCCATCACTAAGAAATCTATTAAATAATTTAAAAGATAAAAATGCCAGTGGACCATATCCTCAAGTTGTTTACAAAATTACATGCTGTGCCCCATCTTGTTGGTCTGGATATTATGGTAAATCTCAGGTGAATAAATCTCTTGAGTATCATCTCAGCATATATACTTATACAACAGAATAAAATAGAATAACTATACATCAGTTTTCCTCAATCACGAGCTAGCTATGGGTCATACTTTCAGTTCCATTAAATATAAGGAGACTCTGGTGATTGCAAAGGGTCCAAGTGTAATCAACAGAAAGGATTTGTGCATTCAGTTGCTAAAAAAAATGGAACATTTAAGTGCTGCATTTGCATATTGCCTCATTTACTTAATAAATTACATCTTTATATAGGCATAATTTTCAACTGCTCAATTAATACAGCATTATGTTTCTGGCAGTGGTTTACCAATAACGAGTTTATAAGAATTAAATTATTTCTACCAAAAGCCCTTCAACCAAGTTCAATTACATGATTAATTTCATCCATTATATTTCTATCTGTAGCAATAATCTGACCAAGATATTTGTAGTTGATAACTTCTTTTAGCTCATTACTATCCATCTTTATTTTTTTCTTTTGAGAAAATTTGTTGAACATTATTACTTTAATCTTTTTAAAATTTACCTTTAATCCTATTTTTTTACTTTCATCTGATAACTCTTGCAACAAATTCTGAAGTTCTAAAACATTATTTGCAAAACAACTACATTACATTGTCTGAAAAATCTAGATGATTTAAATAATTTTCATTATTTTTATTTCTTAGCTTCCCATTTTAATCTACAAAATACTTCTTGCAAACCTGCTGGAAAAAGTTTTGGAGCTATGGAGTCATTCTGTTGTATATTCTTCTCAATGTTAATCTTTTTAGTATCATTATGTAATCTAATTGTTGTTGTTGCATTTTTGTAAATATTCTTTAGAATATGACAATATCCTGGGTCTACATTTTGATGATCCAGTGCTTTAATCACTGAAGAAATGCTTTTTTTTATAATCTAAAAATCCAAAGCATAATAGCAATTGATATTCATTTATCCTTTCTATAAATTCTCTCAATACTTGGATATGATCACCATGTACTAAAGCCACTTTTAAATCTAACTTGTTATTTTGTTTGATTAAAATCTTATTGCAGATGAGTTGTAATTATTTTGGTAAAAATTTTGTATAGAACTGATAAGATTGATAGTTCTGTAATTTCTAATATCTTCTTGGTCATCTTTTTTAAATATTAATGTTAATATTGCATTCTGGTACATCTTTATCATTTAGAAATTTGGTATATAAATTTGCCAAAATTTTTTCTATTTCTTTTCCTGTTTCTTTTAAGATATCGATTATAATTTGATCATTACTTGGAGTTTTTCCCTTCCTCGTAAATTTAATTGCATGTTTCACTTCTTCATAATCCTGGGTAATTCAGAAGATATAGTAGTTTTAGCAGATATTTTTCCTTGTGCTTTATTGCTATATAATTCTTGATAGAACTCTTCTACATATTTCATAATGTAATCTCTCTTTTTAGTAATAGTTCCATCTTTTTTTCTTATTGCATAAATAAGTTTCCCAATAATACCAAGATATTGTTTTACACTCTTGAGACTTTTATTCTCTTCTACAGCTTTCCTCAAGCTAGTTCACAATTATACTTCCAGTTAGTACAGTGATAGAGTGGGGGAGATGGGGATACAACTTAAAAAGTTCGTAAATAGATTCCCAGCTGAGAAATAAAAAAAATCTTAATTTGGTTACTTGATTGTAATTAATTATGTTCAGTTTTTCTTTTGGTACTCAGGAAAATCAAGACTTTTTTAAGCAATGGGTTTTAGAATATTTAGTTTAATATTTTATATTACTTGCATTTTTTTTTGTAATTAATAGAATATTACTTCTAATTAGAAAAAATAAAACTCCCTTACAATTTTAAAGTCTATACATATATCTACTCAATCATTCTGATTATAGTGTTTGAAACTAACAAAATATGCAGCTTAAAATCAGACTATCTAATTTTTTTAAACATTTGAAAGTTATTTAAATTAAAAAAGAAAAATGTTTTCAGTCATTAAGAAAAAAAAATTATAGCTATTATTTATTGATATTTTTGTGTGAGTGAATTTAATAAATTTGTTTTTCCACAATTGACAGATGAATTGAAATTCTGTTTATACTTGTATTTTAAGAAGACTTAATAAATTGAATCAAACTTTTCTTGCAATATTTTATGCTCAGGAGAAAATAAATGGAAAAGTTTTAATAAAAGCTATTTTTATGTTTTCTTCAAGTTGAAATAATTTATATCTTTCTGTAACAATTATTTATCTATTTTTTTTCTTTTTACAATTTTTGCCATAAGTAGTGAATGTATTTTTATATAAAGCAGGGATGGGGAACCTCCAGTCCTGGTGCATCTTCCTTTGGACATTTTCAAAAACGAATATAAAATGGCCTTATATAAAATTTCTACTTAAACCTTCATAGTTCAGATATTAAACTAAGAGTTAACTAAAATAAAATATTTATTTTCTCTATTACGTAGAATATTTATAATAGTTCTAGTTCATTTTCAAAGTTGTATTATTCCAGCAAATTATCTATATCTTGTGGTCTATCTGACTACAGATTTCATCTATGTTGCTGAGGACATTTTATTTGCTTTTATAATAACATGAAAGACTAAACCCTATGAAACCTGCACTTTAAACATGATTAAGCACAGGTTTTGAAGGTTTTAGCCTTTCATGTTATTACAATGTTATCTACTTGCACTTAATAAATTTGATATATTTGCTTTTATAGTGATTTTCACATACTAGTTGTATATTTGCAAAAATAAAATTGGGACCTTATTTTATCTTATTATTATTATATTGCATTTATTTTATTTTTTTATTACCATGACTATAGAGAGTAAGATAAAAAAAATTGTCACAGAAAATTGCATGGCCTATTTTTTTTTTTTTTATAGAAAGAGTAAATCAATATGCATGATATGTCTGGAAAGTATTTCAATTAATAAAGAACACTATTTATTAAACATTCTGATTACAACAAAATTGTTGGGAGAGAAAGAAATATTAAAATAAAAAACTTGAAATGTCTTATAAAAAAAGTCACAAAATTTTGTGAAGGCAAATTGCTTTAAAAAAAAAAAATACAACAACTTTGAAAACATTTTCTGAAGGGGAGTTTATAAATGACTTCATCCTAGTTGCTGTAGAATTAATCTGTCTAGAACATAAAAAGAATTTCAAGAATCTAAAACTATAAAGAATAATTACAAGGCAAATTTGAAAAATTGTCATTAGATGTGGAACATTCATTAATAATAATTATGTTACTTTATTTTTAATTCATAAAAAAAAATGCCCTCATTTAAAAAGGACAAGCTGAAATTAGCCTGCTGGCTGAAAAGATTGTCCACTCCTAATGGTTAGGGATAAATTATTTAAAAGCAAATCAATTTTTAAGTTGATAATTTTGTATGGCCCATGAATGTTATTATAAATATCTAAATGGCCCTTGGCAGAAAAAGGGTTCCCCATCCCTGATATAAGGTATAATTATTATTAAGCACTGTGAAATGAATATCTATTGTAGTGATTATTTAAACAGCATTTCTCCAGAATCACATTTCATTTTTTTTTTTTTTTTAAGTTCTTATTGGTGCATTCATTATTATGATGCCTACCCATTTTATTGGATAGTAAATAAATAACTTTAAAATTTTAAAATGTGAAAGGATCAATAATCATGTAAAGCATAAAAAATAAGTTTATCTGAATCATTAAAATAACTTTATCTTTCCTATTGCATTGCCAAATCCATATAATATTAATATCATCTATGTTCTTTATTACTTTTACAATGCTTTTTTACAATCTAATATGACAGTTTCGATTGCTCCAGGAATTGCTGGGAATTCTGAAGAAGATTGCTGAGGCTATCGAAACTGTCATATTAGGTTGTAAAAGCATTGTAAAAGTAATAAAGAACATAAATGATATTAACCATTAAAATAATTGAATATCTTTTTATTGTTTGAGAATTCATAAGAAATTCAAGAGCCTGAAATGCTAGATTTGACATTGATCCTAGGACTTGCATTCCAGAATCTAGCACTCTTCCCTTTATTAAACCATGCAGAGCTACCTGAAACTATTCATAAATAAAACAGCCTTGTGTCTTACATATATTTTTTAAAAATATTTTTTCAATCATTGATCATGAGGGCTTCTTAACTTTTTATTTTTCAAATTGAACTACACCTTTCTGTTAAAGATTGTATAACAATTTCATCCTCAGCCTTTTCCCTCCAAATATATCTTGGAAAAATATAATTTTTCATTAAGTTTGTTTTGTTTTTGTTTTTATTGATTTAAATGTTATAAGTCTTTTTTTAATTTTTTTATCTAGCATTGAACTTTAGTGCAAAAATGATTTTCATTATTTAGTGTTCAATTTATTTGAACTTACATTAATAACTGATTTCAAAATCCAAATCAAAAAGATATCTCATAATAACTGGTCATGATCTTCAGTTATTTTATTCTGATAAGTTACTATGTAGAATTTAATTCCTTGCAAAAGTAAATCTAATTTCTAGAAGTGGAAATCAGATTGAATTTAAAGTATCAGGTTTCAAACATTTTTATTTGGTAGTTTGGCTATAATTTCCATTTTAAAGCAGTAAAAGTTTTTTCTGTTTGAAATTATGGTAGTAGGAATATGTAGTATTGGTTACAACCCCATGTGAAGCTTGTTATTACAAAGAATGTACATATACTGCATATATTTTGTGTATGATTATTAACTATTATTTGAATAATATCTTGTAAATTGATTATTCCAAGGCTAAATGATTGTAACTGCTAGTTAAGCAGCATTTGATTTTAAATTCTTTATGCTATCCTTAGGATATAAATGACTATATTAATATCTAAGATGGATGATAAATATTTATGTATTAGAAATGCCAATTAAAGTTTTTACACTTCAAAACAAACAATTGTAGAAATTAATAAAATGTGTTAATGGCTTCTAATATGCATTTTGAACAGCTTTCCATAAAATAATTTTCAAGACATTCTTTTAATGAAAATGAATCCATAATTAAAAATTTTAATTTTGATGAGATTATTTATTACATAAGTTGTGTGGGAAATCTTATGGGATATTTTTAAATCAGTGTTCCTACTACGAAATATTAAACACAGGATAATAAAAAAATAATCCAACATGAACTTGTCAAGTATACTGTGAATTACTTTTTCTAACCAGTGTTATAAATGACTTAAAAGTACCTTTTTTATTTTATTTCTGTTTCGTAGTATTTGTTATTCAACAATAAAGTCATTAACATTATGTAGCAATTATACTATTTTGATTAAGTTGCAGGATATATACCTTAATCAAAGAAATGTTAGATTCACTATAATAAACATATTTATATTAATAATTATTGAAGTTGGACTAAGTTCTGAAAGTAAAAGAAGAAATTGAAGAATTTGGAATTAGAAAAGTTTATAGTATAGTAATAATATTAATATTGTCATTTATTTGGTGGATCATATGGCATTGTAATACCCAAATATCAGGTTGAGCACAAAACTTACAATTTACTTAACCAAACAGAAATTTTGTCTATTTTTAATAGCTATAAATCAATTCAGGAAACTTTTGAGTGCATTGTATTAAACTTTGGCTTAGTTATAATTATTTTTATAAATTATGCAATATCTCAAGTTTTCATCAACTTTTTCAAATAATAACCAATCTTGTTACTAGGATATATTGTTACAAATAGGATAATTGTTTGCCTATTATAATGTTTTATTTCAATTTTTTTAAAGCATGTTTTAATATGCGAATATAACTCCATAAAATTTTAAAATAGCATATCAAGTTGGGATGAAAGGGGTGATAAGTAACTACTGAATAAAATTAGCTTAAAAAACGTTATGGATAAATAAAGGGTAAATAGGGGATAACTAATTTAGCATAAATTAGTTAAATGATATAGAATTGATGATTGTTGGTTTCTGTGATTTTAATTTACATTAAAATTTCTTGTGAAAGAGATATTTCACAACAGTTTATAATATAAACTTAATGTTAAAAAACAAACAAACACATCTTCCTAACTTATACAATGCTTTTCAGGAGCAAACTTTTTCCTCACCAGATCTGCAATCTATTGTAATCAGTAATGCTAGGTAGTAGAGCTTAATAAATTCTATCCAATGTCATCCAGTTCATATCCCCTGTTTAATTTTAGTTACTTATTGTCTTTTTTATTGAGGAGTTTTAATTTCAAGCTGAATAAGAAATGGCTATTGAATGTTGAATGAAAAATGCATTACATCTAAAAAAATGTTGTGTATTAGATTCAGGCCTCAAACTTCTCACAGATGAAAGTTGTAATTCAAACTAGTTTGGACATATGGGTAGAACAGCAATGGATAGGTATTTAATAAGCATTATCATCTAGCAACTATTGATTACACAAGTTTACAATAGGTGGCAGAAGTGAAGCAGAAAAATAATTTGCTTCTGAAGAATTTAATGGTGTGTTATGTTTGCTTGCTTATCATATTTAAAACTGTTAGATTTATGTTGCAGAAAGATAAACTATAATGCTTTAAAGCAGAGATTGGCAACTTTATTCGCAAACAATTGAATGGTGTATTGTTTGGGAAATTTTAGGTTAGACTAAGAGACTTTTAATTCTAAAGTCCATCATTCAGTACTGCCATAAATCATGCAAGGCTATCTTTTTTGTAAAGGACTAGAGAGTAAATATTTAGGTTTTGCAAGAACTAAAATGAAGAATATTTTACAAATACTTAATAATAAGATAATAAATTTTCACAAATTGTTAAATGAAAAAAATTTAAATATAGTAATAAGTAAATATAAATAAACAAATGGTTGTTGCTAAGGAGTTTATAAGAAATTTAAGTAAGTTATGGATTTTGAGATTCAGAAACTGTCATCCTAACACTGTACCAAATCACGCAAAATAATTTAATAATAGTAAAATAATAATCTACATTCTATTTTTCATTAACTTCAATATCTCTATATATGCACTTTAAAACATCAACTCTAGGCATATACTCCAAAATAAGTATGAAGATGAATTAAGAGCAAAGAAATTCAAGAAAGTAGCATGTTTTAACTTTTATGAGTTGTTACTACTTCTTAATTTGTAAGGTATGGATGTGGATTTTGCAAGATATAGATATGAAAGAAATTTGAAGTGAATTTTATCATGCATTAATTCAAAACTTTATGTAAATAATAAAAAAAAAAGCCTGGAATATTGATTGCTAATGAAGATCTACATACTGGTGAAGCCAAGTGAATATTCAATTTAAGTTTGTAAAAATGCTTTTATGTAGATGGTCTGAGTTATTACACTTTAAAATTAAATTTAAAACATTTTTATCTCTCATAAATATTAAATAATTAAAAATTTTAAAACTGAGTTAAAGAAAGCCACCTATTTGTAAAACAACAACTCATAGGAGAATAAGAAAAAAATAGTGATAAAATATTTTAAAACATTTTTTTCCTTTGATAAATCTTAAATAATGCATTTTTTATAACTGAGTAAAGAAATGTAGCTATTTGTAAGCTATAGCAAATAAAAATACTGCACAAGGACCCCTAGTATTTGGAATATTAGTCTACTAATGAGAAGTTAGCATTACATGTCATTAAAGGCAATTACAAATGTTCATTTGTTAAATGTAATTTTTAACTTCTGGATTTTAGTATAGACATTCAGACTAAGTACAAATGAAATAACTATTTTTAAATATGATCTTAACTTATGTAGTTTATTTAAATATATAATAAATATTTGTTTACTGTATATTATATATGGATCAATTATAATAAATCTAACATATATTTTGGTTATGAATCAATGAAATCTTTTAGAAGATAAAAAAAAATTCATAATTATTATTTGTTTAATAAATATATTTATTTTTTTAATTATGTCATTGTTTTTTTTTTTAAAATTCTTTTAAAGATGAATGTGTATGTAAACTTTTTAGGTATCTTTTTCACTAAGACAATAAAGCCAATTAATTACACAAGGCTTTAATAGGTTTTTAAATGTAGATGATAACAATCAACCCTTAAACTATTAACAATCTCAACCTGTAGTCAAGGCAATAACAATAAAGTCATATGTTTATATAGACACTAAAGATTGCAAGTTGACCAAAGAGTGTGAGAGTAATAATGCAAAGAAGTTTAAACAAACCTCATTAATCAGGTGAATACAACCTGTTTTGAAAGATTAATAAATAGTCAATTATAACTTTCAGATTCTGAAAGCAGACTAATAAATAGTTATTTATAACTTCCAAATTCCATATCAAGTATATATTTACTAAGAAGCCAATTACTCAAAGCTTTAATTGGTTTTCAGAATCTGGAAGTTATAATTGTCTATTAGTCTGCCAGATTAATGAGATTTGTTTAAACTTCTTTGCATTCTTAATTTCACACTCCCCTTGGTCATGTTGCAATCTTTAGTGTCTATATAAACATATAGGACCGTAGATAAAAGAGGTACCATCTTTATTGTTAAAGGGTTGCCTTGAGTACAGGTTGAGATTGTTGATAGTTTAAGGGTTGTTTGTTACCATCTATATTTAGAAACCTATTACAGCCTTGACTAGTTGGCTTTATTGTCTTAGTAATATGTACATTATATGGAATTTGGGAGTTATGAATGACTATTAATCTGCTTTCAGAATCTGGAAGTTGTAATGGACTATTTACTAGTCTGCTTTCAAAACAGGTTATTTATCTGATTAATGAGGTTTGTTTAAACTTCTTTGCATTATTAATCTCACCTTGGTCAAGTTGCAATCTTTAGTGTCTATATAAATATATAAGACCATAGATAAAGTTGGTACCACTTTTATTGTTAAGATGGTTGTCTTGACTATGGGTTGATATTGTTGATAGTTTAGGGTTGATTGTTATCATCTTTTTCAGTCTGTTTTATATGTACATTATACTGATTTTCTGTTGTTGAAGCTGTTTTTTAGTCAGGTTTTCTTTTATTTGGGATTTTTTCCTCATTATTTTTATTATTATTTAATTAGTTACACAAATTTGTAATATATACTTTACTGTCTGCAGTAATTAAATTGGATAAAATGGAAGCCAATTTTGCATAAAATTACAAAAGCTTTGCCACAGTTTAATATTATGAATGATTGTTAAACTCAGAGCTCAATCTAGGTTGATTCTCAATTAATATTTTTTTCCGTCAGTTTTTGTTACTTGAATGCCTAAACATCATGTTATCTTTGAGCAATTATCATTAAATTATTTATTTTATTATTGCTTTTATCTTCTAATTTGTCATGTTAAAAAAGAATTTTACTCAAAATTAAATATAGAATTTCAAATTTTTCATTTTGTTTAATAAATTTATTCATCTTAATAATTCATTTTTTTCAATAATAGTTTTATTATTAGTTTAAAAAATATATATATTTTAATTATTCTAGTAAAAGGATGTTTTCTTTAATGAAGTCTATCAAAGCTGTTTGGATATGTAAAAATAAAAATATTATTGGAAAAAGGATTAAATTGTTAATTTTTAATATATCAATCAATTAAAAATATGTAGAATATTTTATTTAATTAAATGTTTTATGGCTAATTATGTAGATGTTATTAATAAAGCATCTTTTAAATGTTGCAAATCTAGGTTTTTGAAAATTTATATTTGTTTATCAGTAAGTTTCAATAGTTACTTAAAAACATATATATATATTAGGTACGTATGAATTTTTTAATCAAAGAATTTTAAATAATATAATTCAATTGTGTTCTACTTTTTGATATTCACTTTATTCCATGATCTATTCTCAAGAGAAATTGAGCTACATATGTATTTGAACACAAAGATCCTGAACTATAATTATGTAATAAGTAGAATTATTAAAGATTTATTTACACTTAAAAAAATCAATGAAAAATGAAAATAATTGATATGATGAATATAATTAATGAAGTTTAATCGAATGTTAAAATATCTTTAATGTATTTATTCACAGTAGTTAGTATACACTTATTATAATATGCAATTATTATTCAATGGCAGTTGTATTTCAGATTTAATTTCAAGTTAGATAAATCAAAATATTTATCCTACCTCTATCTACATGAAACTTTTTAAGCACTCAAAAACTGTAAAAAAGGCATTCTTCTACGTTTTTTCTTTTTGAATATTATAACATACACACAGAGGAATGTCAATATAAACATCTTTTATGTATTAAATATGCAAAGGTTTTTATTGTGGTGCTGACTATTTGTTTTTAAAAATTTTTATGATAAAGCCAAGCTACCCAAAAAAATCAAAAAAGTTTTTTGAAGTTGATGAGTCTTTATTTGGAAGATTTGATTATATTTGAAGTCTTATATTTAATGCGAAAAAATTATTAATGAAATAGAAGCTGAATTTCAAATACCAAAAATTAGTCTGTTGTTTCATTGAGTGTTGACATGGTAGAAACAAAACCTATTTATAAAACGCATCTTGTAACAGAATATCGGTGTTATTGCAGAAGTTCCACTTGTGTCATGTTTTTAGAATAATGTGGGAATTTTTCACTTTGAGAAAGTAAATTTTATTTTTTGTGTGTAATAATTTTGTAAATATATATATAAATTTATTTATTAATCTTTGAATGCCTTATAAAAAAATATTTTACTATTTACTTAATAATACTATTTATAGAGATCATATTTAATATAATAAGTAAATATTTTGTTAGTCTCTTTTTAAAAAAAAAATTTAGCAAGCACAATTAGGTCACTTTGTTTCAATCAGATGGAAAAAATATGTTAAAATGTAATCTGTCTGCTTTTTATATTTTGATACTTGAAATTGTTTTTAAAAATCACATTTACTTAAGTCAATATTTACTTTTGTATAATACAAATTCAAATTCAGTAATATATAAAACAATTTTTAAAATATGTTATTGATTTTTTTGCAATGAATTTTATTTTGTGATTCAGGATTATGTCTGGAGTTTAATTATATACAATTTGGATTTATACAGTAATTTTTTAAAAAAAGTAGTGTTTAAAATTTCATAATAGATGCTTATATGCAAATATTACACAAAACAAACAATTAAGTATTAATGTTCTTGGTTATAGTACTTTATTGTATGCTTATCTCAATTTTTTTTCAGCCAAATACATATTATAATTATTTTTGTTGAAAGAATGAAAATGACAAATTTGTATGAGAAAATTTAAAAATTGATTGAAGAGAGGATAGAAAATGCATAATGATAAGAAAAAAAATCAAGTAGAATCATATTCTATAATCAAATTAGGAGAAAATATACCATAGAAATAAATATTTTGGCAATTCTTATAAGCAAGATAAGATAATTTCAATAAACCACCATAAAAATCAAATTTGAATTAGGATGACATCAGGACATTATGATAAATATTAAATAAACTAATGTATAGGGAAATTATTATACTAGTAATAAATAGTAAAAATGAAAAAAAAAAAAGATTTGGTTTAGAAACAATAACAGAATATTGAAAGACATCAAAAATTAATTCTGTAATCATAGAAACACATCATACCAATTTAATTTTCATGTTGGTTAAAGTAAATTGATTTATAAAGTTATTAGATTTTAAAATTAAAAAAATGAAATAAAATTGAAAGAATAAATGTATATGTCAGTATTTTTAACCAGTATCAGTTCTCTGCAGAATGATGGTAACTCGGAAGTTTAATCCAGTTTCTTCAATTCATAGCTTCTTTTCTATAACTCTAGCAAACTTACTTATCCAGTAATCGTACATATGGTCTTTTTGTAGGTCTTTTATAATCATTTGGGATCTGGTTTAATATTTCAATTGTCTGTCTTTCATTTCTTTCAATATCATGTTCAGCCCAATTTTATTTTATTTCTTTTAATTCTCTGATCCATGTAAATCACTTTTAATTATTCTTGTTAGCCATAACATACACATTTTCATATTACGCTGCTGTACAGCTTAAAGTCTTTATTGTTTCTCTATCCAATTCAAGTTTCAGATAAAACTATTTATTAAAAACATTTTTTTTGCATGTGGGATTATTGTTATTTTAATATTTATTTCTACATTGACTTCTTCTTCCAAGTATAATTCTATGATTAATTTTATTTATTGTTTCCATATACAGTACTATATATTAATAATCTGTTTGAGATATTTATTCATAAGTGTCAACCTTTATTTTCTCTGTTTTTAGCACTTTTTTAGGTTTTTGCATTTATTTGATAGTTCTTATCTGAATCATTACTTGTAAAAATATTTACCTCATCTTCAAAAATAAAATGATTTAAATAATTTTCTTTTATTATCTTACGTACAATGTATAAAATAAAATTATATGTTAAAATGCTATCATTAAATAAAAATTTAGTTGCAGAAGAAATGTAAATCCATGAAAATAAAAGATTTAGAATTTTTTTTTTTAAAAAAACTTAGTTGAGAGAGAAAAAAAATTATTCATATAAAATAATTAATGAATAAAAAATCTATTTTGAAAAAATGGGAAAGAATTATGTAGAATAAATTGTGTTAAGAGATTGGCAAGCAATGCCAAATTACGACTGATGATTCCCTTACTATTGAATCTACTTTTGGACTATTAATAAAACTCGCTAATTATTTAAAAATTAAATGCATATATTTCTCACTATTACTTTAAAAAAAAAAACTATAAACATGTTTACATATAAATACAGCAAAACTCTCCATATAGTAGTGCCATCTTGTGCTAACAAGAGCAATCAATGGATGCCAGAAGGCTTGTGCATAAAATCCCTATCTAGTGCCTACTCATCCAATATCCCCAGACTAGTTTCTGGCTTGTGGCCTTCATCAGTGAGGAGCTTTGGATCTGAGAGCACTGCACCTAGATCTTAGGATCTAATGCAACCCTCCAGCACCCACCTTTTAAGATCTAGGTGCAGTGCTCTCAGATCCAAGGCTCCTCACTGATGAAGGCCACAAGCCAGAAACTAGTCTGGGGATATTGGATGAGTAGGCACTAGATAGAGATTTTATCCACAAGCCTTCTGGCATCCATTGATTGCTCTTGTTAGCACAAGATGGCACTACTATATGGAGAGTTTTGCTGTATTTTGAATTGTTTAATAACAATTATTGTGCTAGTATGAGATAGTGATCATGTGATGTTTAATGTTTACATATATATAAGACAAGCAGTTTGCTTTATTAATGCATTTTAATTTTGTTTTTAAAACTACATTATATATTACCCTAATCATTATTATTATTATTTTTATCAGTACTTTAAATTGATAAATCATAATAGTAATATTCATATTAAGTGCTTCACTTTATATTTCTGATATTTAATATCACATCTTTTACTACATTTAATAGTTTGTCCTCAAATCTGTAATATAGTCTTTGGAGAATACACACTTTAGTTTCCAAATGGCCAGAAAACTAATTTATAAAAATATCACCATCTTGATTTATTTTTTTCAAATCACAAATCTCTTAATCTATATTATTTCTTATTGGTACTTTGCTCAAATAGTATCTTATTTTTTATCTTGTCTACTTTATATTTAGTCCTATTCTTTTTCTCTCTCTATACAAAAAAAAAAAACAACAACACAATTTCTCTTCTTAATTTTTATATAGGTTGTGATATCCTTACTCTATTTGACTTGTGCTTTATCTAGCATTCCAATATGTATGCAGATATTACTATCTTTATTATTATTACTAGGTGTTATCAAGTTGACATTGACTCCTAATGATCCTACAAATAGTAGATAACTTTCTCTAAAGATTTTCCATAAAGTATATGGAAAAGGATTATGAGAGCTTTTTTATCAAGTTTGAAATGATATTTTGATGTTGATACAGTTGCGACTAACTACCATTAATATCTATATTGCTACAGACTAATATATGTATTAGTAATAGAGCTTTAAGGAAGAAATAATGAAAACAAGTAAAAGGAAAAAAAAATAGAGATAATTAATGTAAGAAAACAGGTACAGATCCTCTTTATGAAGTTCATTAGAGGTTAGATGGAAATCAATGTGGATTTGAGTAAAAGACAAAAGAAACAAACAATAGGCAAAATGATTACACAACTACAATGGTTCTAGGGAAATATCTCCCCAAAGGAAAAAAATTCTGTAAAGGAAAAAAAAAAACTTTACTTATGAAATATGTTGTGATGGTTTACATAGCTCTCAACCAAACAATTTGTAAATAAACAGTCAGTTATATTTACTAAGGCTGTAACCTCAAATATATGTGCATAAAAATGCGATAGTAGGGATCTCTACAGATCTTCACCACAAGCTTATGTTTTGGAAAAAAAGAGGGGAACCCTTCTTTATTTCAACCTACTTTCTATATAAATAGATGAAGCTGAAGCGGATAGATCTGAGAACGTGAAGCTATTCAATACTTCACTGATTAAGTCCACATTTCTTATTACACATCAATACTCATGAAATCTTTTGATTTACAATGAGTCAATGGAAAGATCTTATAGTTAGAAATCTATTACAATAATTTAAAGATGTAATTATAAATTTGTTTAGTTAGAAATCTATTACAATAATTTAAAGTTGTAATTATAAATTTGTTTAAACGCATATTGATTACATAAGTAATATTTACTAAGGCTGTAACATCACATCTTTTAAAATGATATAGCAAATTTATAAAAGAAATGAGCAAATTTAGGAGTATAGTAATCATTCTTCCCTATCCATGACACTTGATACAAGTTTTATCACAGTGTGTATGGATTATGGACACTTATTGTTTCTATAGAGTATTTTAAATATTCTTAGCATGATTTATTTACTTAGAAATGCTTGAGTACACATTTAAAAAATATATATCTTATCTCTATTAGTAATAATATAACATTCCTTATCATTTATATATACTGAAATGATATTTTTTAAGAATATATATTTCTCTTGTGTTTATATCTGTGAAGAATAACTTTTATTTAAATGAAATAATATAATATAAATATGTGATATCAATGAATGTATTTAAAGGTTTTTGTAATTATTGTTTAAATACATTATGCGTCTTTTGTTTAAATAATTTCATAAGATTATACTTTAAAAGTTAACTTATTTATAATTATATAAAACATTGTTATTAAAATCAATTTTTTGGTGTATGTAAAATATTGATTTGTAAAGAACTGATGTTTATTATTTTATTAAATGTATCAGTGTTATTAGATAGAGTGGAGAGTGATGGGTCATCTGAAAGTCTGTGCTCATATACCCTATATATTACATATATAGACACAGGTATATAACAAGCCTGTGTTTCAGTTATTACATTGTAGAGATGTCTGCCCATCCTTGCATATGTATTAAATGGATTATGTCCTGTACATGTGGGGTTCAGATTGACCTTAGGTCAACTTGGGTGTGACAAAAATCTTGGCCTCATGGTGGCCTTTGAGCATTTCATCATCAGATTTTCAATTGGATGGACGGTTTAAGGGTTGGAGTATGTAGTAGATTGGAGCCTGCCCATTAAAGTATGAAGATTGTCTATCTTAATATATATCTGAGCACTTATAGTATATATGTGTGGGAGATGATATTCTGGACCAACTGATGATTGCTGGTTTAGCATGAAATACGTATATTAGTGATTATTTATCTTTTCAGCATATATGTACTACTTGAGTGTATCAGTGTTATTAGATAGAGTGGAGAGTGGTGGGTCATCTGAAAGTCTGTGCTCATATACCCTATATATTACATATATAGACACAGGTATATAACAAGCCGTGTTTCAGTTATTAAATGTTTTAATTATAAACTACAATGTAAAGTACTGTTTTGTTAGAGTGTGGCCAAGAATAACTTTTTTGGGATTTATGAGCTAGCATTTCTCATGTTTGAATTGGAACAGATGACATTTTTAAAAAGAAAAGAATGTATTCTAAAATTTCCACAATGAGTTGCTGATTTCATTATTTCATCTCAAAAAACAGATGTGAATTTGAATGGATAACTTTAATCTGTTTGATTTCTTAATCAAGTATTAGGAATTCTTTCTAAACCATCATTTGCTGTTGTAAACTATTATTATTATTAGGTTTCTCTTTATTTCATTATGGTTCTGAAAATAGAAATTCATCAAGATAACCTACAATTGTTTATTGTCTCTACCAAGATCTTTTAATAAATTTGCCAAAGGAAGATAAGTCTTAGATTAGTAAATAGATAAAAGGAAATAAAAGCAATTTATGAATCTTTATTTTTTTTTACTGAATTTTTTCAAAATAAACTATTTCCAATATAGATTTTTCTATACAATTATTAATTATTCATGACATAATTATTGTCAGTTTCTAAACAATATTTAAATTAATATTTTGATACATGTGTTTTTTTAATTAACATTTTAGAATGTTTTATTTCTGTAAATTCAAAATGTAATATGAATGCTATAGAGCATAATTTACTTTTAACTTATTAAATATTAAATATTTTGAGACCATTCTACAGTGCAAACTACATTAGTATAAAATTTCAGTTGTATAAATACACATGCAATTTCACATTTGTATAGTCAATAATTATTTATAAACTCGAGATGCATAATGATGTTTAATTATTAGTAATTATATGTGAAGATTGGCTGATGCAGCATGCATTGGCAAGTTTTAAATGTTGAGGGATTGGAAGTATTTAATTTATGGTATATTTTTGGTATCTAGTATAATCTAGGAAACTTATTGTCTCCATCGACTTGCTTTTTTATTAAATATTTTGATGAGATTATGAGTGATTTCTTTATGTATTATTAAGTATGGCTTATTTTAATGATGAATTAGCATAGGTTTATAAACTGTAACTATATATTTGTCCCTGTAGGTTAAATGTATATTCTATAATGTTAATGGCTTTTTTTATAGATTATAATAAATTTCTTTATTAGTATTATTATAATAAAGACTTAAGCTAAATGTTTCAATATTATGGATTAAAATAATTTAATTAGCCTATTTAACTCTTAGTTATTTAAAAATACTTAGATTATTTAATATTTGCTTAAAAGACTAAAATTAATAGTTTGAATCTAAAGACAAGTCAGTGTAAAACTTATGTTTCAAGTAAATGCAGTGAACAAAGTTATTTTATGCTGTATAAAAATGGTTATTTAATTCTGTTAGGATCCTTGTTTGTTAGTTTATGTAAGAGTGTTTAAAATCAGAATTTTAGAAATATTAAGTTTAACTAACTGCAATAAGTGTCAATTTAAATCAGTTTTAAATATTAGTCATTAATTTATTTTTATCGTTTTAAAATCTTGTGTACATATGAATGTATGGATATTATGTGCATGCATGTGAAAGAATTGAGAAGTTTAAAAGGTTATGAAAAGTAATAATATTTTAAAAACAAAGGCTACATCTAATAATTATAATATTAAAAAGCTTTTAATTAGGATAAAGTAACATAAAGAAGATACTTTGAGAAAAAAAGGAATGTTTAATTCTAAAAAAAGCTAACTAATTTATTAATATTAAACAAATCATTTATTTAATAATAAAATTGGTACTTACATATTAGTCCTACTACATCTTTTCACATCTGTATCACTCTATTGATAACTTTCTAATCTTGTGATCTGACGAAATAATGTGTATACTGCAACTTCTGACAAACTTAAATGACAAATTCTTCAGACAGACCATGTTTGCACGACATTTTCACAAGATTTACAAGGTATCAGCAGACTGAATACATATGTGAAAAGGCTTAGCGGGTCTAATATGTAACACTAATTGCACCAAACTAAATCTGAAAAAGTACATTTTTAACAATACTAAAAATATAAATTTCCCACAAAAATAATAAATATGACCTATTAAGATATGGCATCATGCAATTCCCAAATAATACTTAGAATTTTAAAAAGATATGTATATTTAAGCTTGTCATGAAATTACAAAGCAATCATTAAAGCAAAATTGGAAAAATACTACTACTAAAGTATTACTACTTCTATATCTAAAATATTTGCGCATCTAAATATTATGTCTAAAATATATCTGGCACGAAATTACAAAATAAACACCTAAATCAAATGGACACTAAACCAAAATTTGAAAAAAAAACCAACTACATAATAGACAAATTAAATTTCTTCAAATGTAAACATACTTACTAATATATATAACATGAATTGTCACGAGGAAACAATTGTTTGTCTCTCTCTAAAGAAGTTCTCTGAGAAGGACATTTTTACTTTATTTTAAGTGGATAAAATTTTGGTGTTCCAAAATGGAGGCTTAAAGTAAAATTTTTTTTTTTCAAAAATAGAGACTTATTTAACATGTGTTTGTGTGATGTAACATCTGCACAGGATCTTCATTGAAAAATGTTAATAAGTAAATGTATTTTGTTAAAAACAACAACAATAAAAGAAATTTAAATTACTACTGTTTTATAAAAAAGGAAAATTACTAAATTTTTATTTAATCAATGTGGTGGATTGATTTTTTTTTATCCCATTCATTATGCAAATGAATGCTTTGTCATCTTTATGCAATCTCTGCCACATAAATTTTACCAAATGTGAATCTAGATGCTGTCATGCTGTTCCTCTGTGTTGTTTATTATGCCATTTTTCTGAACCTCAAAGTCTTTCAGTGTTCTGAGTATGAAACCCAATTTCTGGATTCACAAAATTATATTTGTGGTTCACACAAAAATGATCACAATGGGCAGTTTGTAATTCATCAGTTTTATATACTTTCCAACAGTCCAAATAAATTGTTGATTCCTCTTTTATGTTTTGTTTGATGGCTTCCATCAGAGTATTGAATTCTCACACTGAAACACTCATTGGTCTTCCTGCACAAGCCACCAAACATCCACTGTTTCGGAAGAATTCATCTGGCTTGGTTTTTTTTTTTGTGAAAAGGTTCTCATCAATTTTAATGATTTTGTTAGGGCTTCCAATTTTATGTTTTTTTGCCCTAATATCACAATGGCACAAACTTCTCACATAATTATTCCAGTCTATTATGGTTTTGTCTGCTAAACCAAGCTCTATTTTTCCACATTCTATGGATGTTAATTTTTGAGTCCAACTATAAATAAATCGGATCACCATCAAAAATGGCATTCTAAAACCCTTCAACCATGTTCCTTTACAAAAGGCCTACTTTAGTAGGTATGTAAAGGGTCATAGTATGTACATTTGGACATATTTTTCCAGATGGCAGGATTCCTTTCTTTTGAAAGTACTCAACCACATTGGTCTCAGGAGTGGAAAAACTCCAAATGTTCATCATTTTGTATTGTTTAAAAAAAGTAGTATTAATCAGAAAATGGAAGAGTCAATCAAAATGAAAAGAGTATATGTATTCACTCACTTAAAGTCAAAAATAGTATACTAAAATCTAAAAAAAATGCAATTGAGAGCACTGCAGTAAAAAATACATGAGAAGAACACTTGTCTGAATGAAATCTGGACAATAAATGACAAAAATTATGAAACTGTAAATTTATCATATAACACATTTTTGGACAAGATTGGATGAGATTGCAGGGTTTATTTGATGGGATTACAAGATTAGACATTTATCACAGATATGAAAAGGCATAGTAGGTCTTCTACATTGCAGATCTAATATGTAAGTATCTAAAATTGCAATTAATAAAGTTCCTTTAAATTTTAATTTTTGATCTAGAAGTCATTTGATTGAATTGTCTGGATTGATAAAGGTCAAGGTTAAATTAATCAATTGTAAAAGACAAAAATATGCTAGTAATTTACATATTATGATAAATTACTGGAGGGGGGTTGGTTTATCTATATCACACTACAGAAAATGCAGTGGAAAATCTTGATGTGCATGTGTGTGTAAATAAAACACACACTAATTTAATAGTTAATCTAGTTTTATTACTTCACTTCACTTTAGTTTTGAATTAAATTGATTAGTTTTAATTTAACTATTATTTTTTAAATCAGTTTTAAAATTTTAAGATTGATTCTTTATCATCTCCATGGCTGAATAAAAGTTAAAAAGCTATCTATTGCAGTATTACATTTGAAGTATATGTTCAGCTAGATCATCAAACAATAAATCCTATAAAATGCAGAAAATCCTAGTAATTCTCAAAATAAGTCAACAAACAACAGAGTGCATGTGAGGAAAAGTATGTTATATATTTGTATACTAAAGCATTAGCTAAATTCAAACTTTTGCTATGATAATTATCTTCGACAATTTAATTACTCTTTGAATTAGTTATTAACACTAATTTTAATTACTAAGGAAGATATATTTATGCCAAATTAAAATATGAAAATAATGAACTATCATCAAAGTATTCAGTTTATTAAAAAGTGGAGTGACAATTATTCAGACTTGTATTATAAAATTATAATGAAAGACAGTCATAAAATTCAATCTTTTAAATAGCTTAAAGAAAAAATTTTATTCATATATTTAAGACAAATAAGCAAGGTAACATTGGTTTAACATAATTATCAGTTCCAAGTTCAACTATTTATTCATTAGAATAGTTTTTTAAATTACTTATTTGTTTTAAATATATTGCTTAAATTAAAAAAAAAGGAAGAAGTGATTTAAGCTTATGCCATCATACTTAATATTACTAAAATGTCAATTTCGAATATGAAACTTTATAAAAAAACAGTTATTAATTAATATTCTTTTTCTGCTAATTTCTCCTTCAATTTATATTAGTATTATCAACTCATGTCATCTTTAAATTTGTTAAATTTAATTGTGAACATAATTCTAAAAAAAAAAAATCTCTGCTATAAATCTTCATATAAATGCTTTCACTGCTTTAATGAAAAACTATATATTACTGTATCATTTTAAGAAGATAACAAAAAGGACTTGAACAACAAAAGATAATTTTTCTTATAAAAGGAAAAGAACTTTTAATCTGAAGAAGGGTATATTTATTGTATATATATATATTGTACCGTTTATTTATATATGGTACAACTATATTGGCATTTGTTAAAAGCTAAAAAAAAGTAAATTTAAAGATTTTTTAAATTAACACATTTAAAATTTTTTTTTGTTTGTGTAATTTTTTTTTAAAACGTACTATGAAAGTTACATTTTTCGTTCATATTTTTTTATGTAATTAAAAATAAAAGTTAAAATTGGAAAGGATAAGACACGCAAATTACTAATCTAGATAAACTAAAGGAAAGAGAATTCCACACACAGATTTTAATTAGTAAAATCTTCTAACTCCGATTAAAGATGGCGATATTATGCTTTAAAAAAAACTTTGTAACTTAAATTTAAGAAAGAATGTACAAGATTATTATCTTGTATGTTGATAAAAAGACAAAAGAAAATATGCGCAGAAGTCTGAAAACTGGACCTCGAGTATAAAAGGAAGAATATCAGTATGATCAGGGTCTTACTCTACGCTGAAATAATTCATCATGCTGGAGTGAAGCTTTTGACGTCGTTCATCATGAAGACATCAATCCCAGACAAGCTTTCATGACTAGCCTTTAGGATGGATCAAGAACAAGTTAAAAACAATGGCCACAAGCTCATTCTACCTCATGTAAAACTATGCATGGGTAATCAACTATCTACAGAAATTTGCTAAACTTACCAGTAAGCTAAGATTATTTATATCCCAATTGTGACTAAATTGTTTGCAAACAATCCTTCCTATAAGCTTGTAATAATAATACTAATAGAGACATTTGCAGAATTATCATTCAAAGAACTTCCTGGAAGAAATTTAAGTGAGTTTAATTATTAAACTGTTTTAGTTAGTTGGTTTAATGTCTGGATTAGCATGCGTGTAGCCTTTCCAATTGATTAGTAATGTGTTTTTAATATTTTAATTTGTTAGAATAAAAATATTTATTTCTAATATCAACTAACTATTCATTGTGCGTTATTAATGATAGTTATTAAATTTATTAATGTTAGTTTATTAGGATTTGAGTGTATAATTTACCTCTGCCAATATTTGATGATTAAGCCCTGGGAATAATACTCTCTTAAAAAATAAAGTTACAGGAAATCATAACCCCGACCTTTTAGTTACTTACATCAAAATTATGGGGTATGAGAAGTTAGGAGTCTATTGAGTATGGCACCCTCTTATAAATTAAAACTAACTTTGTCGACAATTCCTGTCGTAATAATTAGTAGGCCAGTTAATCAGGAAATATAGCTATATTTTTGGAAATAGGAACAAGATATTTCTTTCTCCATAGCTTGATTAACTTTCACTTCATAGTGTGTAAAAAAAAAAGGCCTACCTAGAATCGATTAAATATGAAAATGTTACAATATATATGGTATATTTAAAATTATTTGTACTTATAATTTATGTATTATATTATTTATATTATAAATTTGTGTATTATGATGGTATCCAAAAAATGAAATTGAGTAAGGTGTGTGGTAAAAGGTTTATTCTGAGTTAATTTTTACTATTATTCTAGAGTTCTCTGGATTGTTTAAGCTTAAATAAGTGATTGCACCCAAGGTATAATAACCTTTTTATATATTTAAAATAAGTATTTATAAACAAAAATATGAATGTTCCTGTGTGTGTGAGAGAAAGAATTTTAGATAGCTTATAAATTAAATGTCATCATTATGCAATGACAGTTTCATCAATGTAAACATAGTATAATACTGAATGGATGCATTGTATGCTTTCTGTATATGCATGCCAGAGATATAATTATTTATTATCAGTTCCATTCCTTATACTATTAGTAGTATTCCTTTAGGAAATTTTAGGTGAATATTATATTGCTTTTTATATGTGTTTGGTCCCTCTATGATTGAGAGTGCAGGTTATTTATTTATTGGCACTGTCTGCACAAAGTTACTGGATGCTCATTTGTATTTTATTTGTTTGAATTTTTAATATCCACTTTACCATAGAATATTTTAGTATATTGCAAATTTCTAAAGGCATGTTTCATTATTAGCCCTGCTATAATTTTAATCTTAAAAATGTAAGTGTTGAGCATATTTATATCCTCGTCCCAACATAGGTATTATTAGTAAGATATAAGTGTATTATTTATCTTGCATAATATTTGTTGCTGTCTTTTTAAAACCTATAACGTGTCTCCATATTGATTTTTCAATTCTGTTTTAATCATGAAAAGTATATAATTGTAATGGTCCGCATTACTTAAGAAATGAGAGTGAACACATCTAACTATAGTCAGACTTATGGTCTTTATATAGGATGCCATGAATGATATGAGAAAAGTTTAATCTATGATTAAATCTATTTCAAATAAGATAGTTTAATATTAAATATTTAATACCAATACAATTTTGACCAGTTCATTAAATTTTCACTACTCTTGATTATTCCATTATGCTCAGTATTCGATCAATTTTGCACTTAACTCTCTTCAGGGGTCCATCAATATCCTGTAGCAATAATAATACTTAATATAACTTCAATAGATTCTCAAAATTATTTTCAACCAAGTTATCATGATGTTAAGTCAGGATGATATATATATGAGTATGCATATTCAATCTCATTTTATTATGAAAATTCTTAAAAAAAAAAAAAATTAACAATATTTATTAACTGACAACAATTTAGTGCTTCATATGCATTTCAATTATATTAGTATATAAAATTTAAAATGATATTTTCCCATATCCCCATAGTAGATATGTATCATAACACAAACAATATTTAATAAGTTGTAAAACAATAAATAAAATTTTATAATTCAAAAGATTATAATAACACTAACCAACTAAATTTAAATTAAACAGTACAAATATAAACAAAAACTTTTGTAATATTCAATCCTTTTCAGGTGATTCTTTTTTATAAGACCTCCCATCTATGTATGGTCCCTATTGTTTTTCAAGGATACTTATAAGTGAATGAATTTAATATGAAGAACAATAAAATCTTATCTTCATATTAAGTTTATTTATTACCCTGGTAACCTAAGGATGTTTTCACTTTCCTTTCATCTAATAATTTTCCAAAATGGATTATTCCAACGTAAGTAGATTTTATAAGCAAAGGAAATAAAATTAAATATTTATGGATATTGATACATAAAGATGATATGATGTGTTGAAAGTTTATGGTATTATCCTATTCATTTTCATAATATGAGTAATAATGTTCATTAAGAATAAAGTTCTTTTATTTTCGGTCATCATTCATCGGTGAGACAATTAGTATCCTCTGTTGTTCTTAAACATTCCTCTTGCATGATGTTGACATTCTTTTTCTTAAATTATCTCACTGTAAACTGAAGTGGGAAATTTAATTATATAGTTGAAATATATATATACATTACGCATTTCTGTAGGAATCAGTAATTACACTTTTATATTAAAATAATATCATTTGATCCTATGGTAAATTGTTTTTACTCATGATACATTTTCTATAACTTGAAGTTTTCTTAAAATAATTTTGTTTAGATATATAAATATTTTTGATGATATTTATTCTCCTTAAACGACATCGTTAAGAATTTCTCTAATTATTATATTAAAGATAATATTTTGAATACCTTATTATTAATGATATTAAAGAGTGATTTATTTACTCTTTTCTTGAGTGATATTAGAGTTTTCTGTTAATGAAGATTTTGATAAATAAGGAAAATTTGTGCAAACTATTGATCCATCTTTTTAATGTGTTTGGTATTCGAACATAGCAAAATAACTATGCATAGTGACTAATTCATTTGTAAAAGATAAAATTAATTTGGAAATTAATTGATTTAGTTTTTATAATAGAATCGACTTCCGGTAATTAGCATGTGTTAAATTACTATTTCATTTTCATGATTTTGTATTTGATTATTGTTGAATGCATCATAATAAATAATTGCATAATTAAATTATAATTTTATTTTCTTCATGTTTAGTTGCTAAGATATGACTTGATCTAAGGTTATCTATGTTTTGCATCTTGATTAGTGATGTTAGATAACTTAATAAATATTTTATATATATGAATGATTAAAATATAAATATACTTTGTTATTAAAATTTTATAATATAACGTTTAAGTTATATATGTGTGTATATGGGTATTCTAATGTAAAAGGATAACATATTTACTGTTTATTGCTCAAAGATTATATTTTTAAGTTTATGGTTTGATATTGCACATAAACAAGCGAGCTTAACAAGATTATAAGTTACTCTTACATAATATATTACTAATGGCCTGGATATAGGCATATAAATGTATTGTTAATACTCTATGGGTATAATGTTTGAAATAAAGACCATATTAAATAGATGGGAGAACTTTTGAGTAATGACAATTGTTTATGCTATAAATATTTAGGAATGTTTTATGAAAGGCACATTCATGCATAAGATTTATTAATATTTGTGAATATAATGTATTAAATTATTAAAAAAATATATAATGCATATTGTAAATTAATATTCTATTGTATAGAAATTATTATATATTGTAAATAAATATATTTTGCTATTAATTAAATATATTTCTGTTTCATTGCCATTATTACATTATCACATTTGTTACTCAGAAAATCTACTTCAATAAAGTTTTCATTATTGTTTTACAAGCGTATATTTTAATGATCACATAAAATTTATTTATGTGATTTGCTTATTACTCATTTTACCTGCATATTAGAATTTATATATTTTTCAAGTTTATTTATTTATTTTGCTTATTGTTCATTTTTACCTGTTATTATCAGAAGATAAATACTGTGTTATTTGCCTTTAATTCAAATGTATTTGTAATGTAGTTGGTAATATAAAGTATACAGGCAAAAACTTTCCCTATAGGAGTGTCAGGCTCCTCACTGATGAAGACCACAAGCCAGAAACTAGTCTGGGGATATTGGATGAGTAGGCACTAGATAGGGATTTTATGCACAAACCTTCTGGCATCCATTGATTACTCTGGTTAGCACAAGGTGGCACTACTATATGGAGAGTTTTTGCCTGTTTACTAACAGTTATGTGCTAGCATGAGATGATGATCATGTGATGTTTAGTAGTATAAAGTATACCATTATTGCCTTCTGTATTATTCCATGTTGTTGCTTATTAAAAGTTGCACCAGAAGATATAATAGTTGTGTATTTTATAGTGGTAGAAATGAAATGATTATACTTGAATAACTTTTAAAGTATTTAGAAATGTTTCAATTTGCTAGCCATATATTATTTAAGTATTTGAATACTATATATTATTGTGGAGTTTCATTTCTGCTTTCTAAAAAATACTAATGTTAAGGATAAAATTAAGAAAAGAATATAAAATGTTTAACTTATAGCTTGAGTAACAGTTATCACATTTTAAGAGTTTGAAATATATTACAATTAGCATTTTTCTTTTCCAAGTGCATTTTGAATCCTGGGATAAAGACATTTGAGATCCTAAGATGATTTTAAAATTGTAAAAGAATCTATATTTTATGCAAAGTAAAATAAAACCTGAGATAAGGTTTAATGTTGTAGAAGAACCCTGTATTTTAGTAATTAGAATTAATCAATTATTATATCATCTATAAGAGGACTCATACTTTGATGTTTCAAAAATTTGTAGCTATTATGATTCCTGTTTGTGAAACCTTTGATTTCAGCATTTGTGACAGGACAGCATTCTAATTTGACTCATGGTTACATATCTGTTTTTGTCTTACTCAACATGTTGGCTATCAATTGGTTATAAAGTAATGATTGATGATATGGTTACAATATATATATATATATATATATTGCATTAATGATAATTGTTGTATTATTGCTATTATTTTAATTCATATTTGAATGAATACTTTTAGATTTATAATGCATTTCACTTATTGTTCTTTTTTTAAGCACATAATGTATGGATTACTTTGATACTGGATATATATCAGTGCTATTTTATGTTTAGTTAATCACTATAAGAACTTATCAATTTTGTGTGTATTTGTTGATTTTTGATATATGAATTTAAATGTCGCTGATCATTATGACAATATTAGTGTTTTATTTTTATTAATAATAAAATTATTTTTGTTTTCTAGACACATATTAAGTTAGTTTCCGTATAAATACTTAATAGGTTATTTAATGGTAAACACAGATGTAATACATTTATTTATATGATCAGCATGCTATGTATGTTCTATGATTATAATAGAGTTTCTGATTTCTGTGACCACCAGAAAAAATGACTGTATGGTTAGTGGGACTATATATTTGTGCGACTTTGATAGTAAATTTAACTTTTTTCTCTATTTCCATTAGTTTTGAATATTATATAATAATTTGGAATAAGAAAGACGTCTAGATTTTTTACCTAGTGACACCATCTGGCAAGTATCACACAAAGTATACCTAACTACATTATAGACTATAGAGAATTCATTTTGTAATTTAGTGTGATATCTGTCTTGATTTTATTTTATGAAATATTCTTATTTTTTTAAGTTTCAGTTTTTTTTTTTCATATTTTAATGGTTGTGTTATACATATTAATGAAGAAGTCTTTTTGAAGTTTGTAAAAAGAAGAAAGATGAAGTGGTGGGGGCAATTTTAAGGAAGTGTAAAGTATATTTAAGGAATTAATATAAAAAAGTGGGGAAGTTTGGAGAACGTGGGCTGAGATGATAAATGAATTTGCTTATAGTTAAGTGATCATTGTAGATATATAGTTAAAAGTCAGTCTTAAAATATATTGATTTTTTTTGTCAGTAGATTATAATATTTTATTGATTGGTCCTGTATCTCTGTACTTTTTTCCCAATGTTGATATTTCAAATATTTGCATGAAACTATTTTAAAATTTAAATTTTATGGGGGGAAAAAAATCTTTATATAAACTTATTTAAAATTATTCATTTCTACTTGAATTTTAAAAAATAAATTTTTAAAATTTTATTTTAATATTCCTGTTATTGCGTATTTTCTGTGCCCCCCCCCCCCCCCCCGTTTTTACTCCTCATTATTTAGAAAATTGCTTTAATTAAAGATTTTGATGCCAAATAGATCTTTGGTTTTAATCAGTAGATTTAACTGTCTCATCAAATATAATTCTACATTTTTTTCATTTGACCAAAGTTTTGATGTCAGTTTATGACCTTTTTGATGAAATATGCTCCCATTGCAATTTTATTTGAATTATTAAAGAGGATTAACTTTCATCATTGAAGAGAATCACTATAAAGCTAATAGCAAATTTTAGGCTGTACTTTAAGTTGTTGCTGATGTATTAGATTTCTGTTAAAAGTTTGACTTTTTTGTTGGAAGATAAATTATTTGAAAGATGTGCTCAGGATAACAATTTTTTGTAGCTATTTTATACCGCGAAAATAATGTTATTAATAAGATAGCGCGTATATATATATATGAGAGTTTGTGTCTATGTCATTTGCAGCTTTTACTTGTTCAGTGTTAATGAAAAAATATTGAGAATTTTATCCATTTTTTCATTTAATTTCGCCTTAAATTTTTACAGAGCAATCTCACTTTTCTATGTGAATTTTAAAGAAAGGCTTAAACATTTAACTATCTATCTGGTGACCAGTGATGAAAGTCACCTCATATTACCTTGCTGTGAGTGATTTAGATTGTCCTGAAAGTTATGTCTAACTCGAACTAAAAATAACTATGTAACACTTTCTTGTCCAATTTGGTGGTAAGTGATTAGATTGACTGTTATCTGTAAACAATTCTCAGCTCCATGAAAAAAATATATCTCAATTCCACTCTGGAGGACAATATACCATCAAAATCATTCATATCAACGTTTTTTAAAAAACTTTTTAATTCGTTACCTGAGCAGTATATCCCTATCAATTATTTTTGCACTGTGACAGTTACTGAAGTGATTGCACTCAATTAAGCTCGGAAAATATATCAGAAACAGTACATAATTGATTGCAGCCAATAGTATAGCTATCATGAAGCAAATCAAGGCAATGCATATAACCTTAGAATCTTTTGTCTTATATATATATTCAAAAAAGATGAAGGCTCATTTTGAAATTTTTGGTAGGAACCAAACATTTCTTACTATGCCATTATTACAAAACCCTATTTCTTTTCTTTTAGTATATGTATGTTCTCTATTTTATTTTGTGGTTCACTTTATTTTGTCATTTTAATTGTAAAGTTTTTTTAATGTAGTATATTTATAGGCATACTTTCTCTTATTCAAATAGTATGGGCAGGATGCTTAATTCTGTTTTGTTCTTAAATTAAGTCTCTCGGGTTTATTTTAGTATACACACTTACGTGAGTTTATTTACTTTTACGAACTTAAATCTTTGATTGGAGATTTATGTGAGTCATTTTTAATGGGCTCTTGAGAAGGTACTTAGAGGGCAATTATTGAAACTATTAACAGCACACCATAATACTCTTTGATAGAAAGAAAATAGCTTTTAATTATATATTTATGAGAGTTCTTAAGTCTATTTTGTTGGGAAATTCATTTACCTGTGAATAGCTTTTACCGTTAATTTCCTAGTCTTTATCACTCAGTGTCTTCTGCTGTATAACAAGAAACAATTTAAACTAGAATGATGATTAATAGTATTTTATTATAATTTTTAAAACTTCTCTTTTTATTTATAATATAGATAAAATAGAACTCCAGAGAAAGATCAGTCTCAGGTTCAAATATTGATTTATTTGCTTTTTATTTTATCCCCCCTCTCCCGTTAATATTATTTATTTAGACTTTTTTTTTTAATGTTCAGTCATAAATATTAGACTTTTAGTTTTAAACTCAGTTATTCAAATTTATTTGTATATATCATTGTTTTTATCCATAGTTAATATTTTTTAAAAAAGAAGTATCGGTTTTAAGAAAGCAACTTTATTATTGTAAAATTTTGTGAATACAACATAATTTAATTTATTAAGTCTTCTAGGAATAGTAATAAAATACAGACTTGATTTATCTGTCAACTCTTAAACTAGAATTTATCGAAGATAATTAATCCTTTTGACTTCATTACTCAAAAAGAGAAAGCAAAACAATTTATATTTAAATAAACTTTTGACTGATTTTTTTTTTCATGTGTCATAGCATCAGCCGGGACGCGAACCCGCAACCCGGGCAACTGCTTGTAAGGCAGTCGCGCTGACCTCTCGACCACCAATGCAAGAATGGCTTTTTATTATATTGTTTTTGTAGAGTTCACACAGTGAACTAATGAACTAATTCATGGCATTTTAAACTTTTTTTTTTAAAATTTTACAATACATTCGACTCAAATAATTAAGTGAAATATAGAAAAGTATTTGCAAGTTTATATTTTTATTTTGTAATGACTTACAACAGTCTAATTTTAAGAATATTATTTAAAATTTTTATGTGTGTAGTGTTACAAAATCATAACTTGATTTATATTTTTTTCCTTTTATGAAGAATTTGCAAATAATGACGGGAAAAAATTATATTTAACTTTATCTAGTCAAGCGTTGGTTGTCGAGTGGTCAGCACAGCTGCTTTACAAGCTGTTGTCCTGGGTTAGCGGGTTTGTTTCCCGGCCGATGCTATGACACATGGTAAAAAATATTATATCTAGTATTTAAGTAATATACACTGTGCAACTACTTCTTTTAATAAATGCATTCAAGAGAAAATGTTCATATTTTAGAAACATACATGTGTATATGAAAATAAAAAAACTAACCCACAAAAAAAAAAAAAAAAAAGTAAATAAATAAAAATAATCCTCTTTCGTATTTAAAATAAGAAAATGATGAAATTTTGAAAAGTAAGTATAAATCGCATTTGAAATTGCTTTATAAACAATAATGATCTGCTTTATTTCGTATTTTTTAATGATTATTTATATTACTTTTAACATTAATGGAATAAAAATAAACATAATTAAAAATACTCTTTGAAAGTTTAATTAATTTATAATAAAGAATTGAAGGTTATTGATATTTCAATTTATTCATTAGAGTAAATAATTTAATTACAACATTACTTAATCTAATCAGACTTCATTAAAAGTGTTATATATATATATATAAATTATATTTTTTAAAACAATGTCTTGGCTTTAGTGTTATTAATATTGGGTATAATTGCACTTCTCTAGAATAATATATTATCAGCTTATATGTTGTTCAGTCAATGGTAGAGATAGAAATACTTGGAATGCATGTAGGAGTTTATTGATCTGTTTATTGATTCTTGCGTCCTTTCGTCTTCATAGCTTTTGAGATATTGTCTTAATATAGTCATAGTGAAATACTTTCAAACTAACTCAAAATTCCTATTAACAACCATGTTTTGAGATATTTTTTCTCTCTCCCCCTTTTTTCAGTTAGCAATTTTTACATTGTCATAGGAAATGCTTATACTTTCTACACTTCTAATTTTCATTTTAAAACATATGTTTCTACATCTAAAGATCTCTCCCCCTCTTCTCATTGCAGCTCTGCAATGATCTTCTTGATAGTTGGTCCTTTGTTGTTGATGAATAATCCAAGGAAATAAATAAAGATCAATGACTTCTTCATCAATTTTAAAGCCAGCTATTTTTTCTGTGCTCAGAATTTTTGTTTATCCATATTACTAATCTCCCTGTATCCATTGCATTTAGTTGCAAGTTTTCCTATATACTTGAAGTCATAGATAATAGCAAATCCCAAATAATGTATTATACACATACACCTGATACAATTTAATTAAAAAAAAAAAAAAGAATAATACACTTTTGAAAAAAAAAGACAATATAATAATAAATCAAGAAAATTAACAACAATATGACTAAATGCATACTGAATGTGCAAGATGAGAAAATGACCAACTAAAAGATTATTCATGACAATATTTGTAAAGACAGGTGTTATTTTATTTTTTTAAACCATGCCTGCTGAGTCTACAGATATGGAGGGATTTCGACAATTGTTTCATATCTTATCCATTTTTCTAAAATAGTTGTGTTAATATAATGAGAATAAAACAATGTCAAATGAATTATTTATACTTCAAATGAAATTCAGATTTAATCCTTTTTTTTTCTCTTTTCTTAAAATATCTTGGTAACATTACACTTTTGATATATATATTTACTCCTATTTCTTCAATACACAACTTACACATCAGTTGTCATAGAAAATGCTGTAGTTTGAACAATTATAATTTTTATTTTAAAAATATAAGCCTATATCTAAAAGTGTTTTACTCTTCTCATTATAGTTCTGCAATAACCATCTTGACCATTTGATCTTTTATCATTGATGAATAATCCAAGGAAAAAATTGTAATCAATGACTTCATGTTAGTTTTTAAATTCAATTCCTGTTTTTATTTTTACAATTTTTCACTTTTTTTTTCCATATGTCATAGCATCGGGACGCGAACCCACAACCATCTGCAACCATCTACTTGCTTGCATGGCGGCTGCGATACCTCTCGGCTAATAACGCAAGACTCTGTTTATATTTTAATGTTTTTGTTTTTTCATATTTGTTATAAACTCTTATTAACAGTCTGTTACTTTTCTAGTATACCAGTCTCCCTATATATATCCATTGGTTTCAAGATTTCTCATGTACAACTGAAATCATAGACAATAGCTAACTCTAAATAATGTCATATATATATACACACACAGTACACTTTAATTTTAAAAGATATATTTTAAGACATTAATAAAAAAAAAGTAGAATAATACAATTATGAAAAAGCTGCTATAATAATAAATCAAGAAAGAGAGCAGCAATATGATTGAGTGCCATTAAGTGTGCAAGATGAGAAAATGAAATGATTCATGACAGTGCTCATACAGGCAAGTACTCTCATGAAATTTTTGAATTCAAATTTATGAATTTTGAATGAAAATTATTAAGAATATTATATATTTTTCAATACGCCAGTAGCATACTGAAACTTGATTTTTTTTTTTTTTATAAACTCCAAATTCATATTTGTCCTCTTCAGTATACAGTTACATATATCTTAAAATTAATGTTCAATTTTATTGATGCAAAGTAAATTTTTGTTTTTATTTTAGATACACAGATGCAGGGCCATCTCTTAATTATCTATCACCTATTGTATCTTTTTTATCAAGTGATCCTTTATTTTTTTTTTACACTTATTTTTCTCAGTGCCCAGATTAGATGATTGATGATAGATAATATCAAAATGCTGATTTTTTAAAAATATATACACTCACTGATTACCCATTTTTGTTTAAAATGTCTTGTTTGAATTTATTAGTTTTATTGTATTATTTTTTGGTAAATTTTACATGTTTACATATATATTCAAATATACTAATCCATACCAATCAAATTAATTTGATTGGTACTTCATGATATTGACCAATGAGTGAAATTGATGTCTCATTATACAAATATTTTTTGAATGATTTCCAAACACCAAGTAAACTATAGGCTTAAAATACTTGAATCCACCAGAAATGATGTACAATGTATGAAAGCATTTCCGTCTTTCTCAAAATAATTTTAAATATGATCACTATTACAATCATGTGATTTTACCACAGACAAAATAATATTCATAAGAATTTTAATCCATAAAACTCATTGAATGAATATAGATGAGCTAATTAACACATTACATTGTATTAATAAACGTTATTGTTGTACATGTTCAAAGTATGTTAATTATTACATTGAATGAAACTGGCATTTTTTTAAATTGCATAGTTATTAACAATGAAAATCTTTACTTTGGATAAATCATAAAGGAAAGCACAGACTAAATGAAAATTAAATGAAGTACATTAATCATATTTTAATTTCTATACCCAGAACAGAATTCATGCTGTGCAATGAATAAACTGGTTTATCTTTTTAATGTGAATGTTGCCATTTTATTTTTGGAAGACATAGCTTTAGTGAAGTCACTATCCTATGATATCCTTAATCTTACAAAACAATCACTACTTTTTGACTGACATTTTGAGAAAATCTTGGAAATTTTTAAAAAATGTTTTATATTTTTTTAAAGATCATAATAGTGAATTGAATAATTGACTATAATTCAAAATAGTGGATACAAATTGATGATAATCATTATTGTGAATCCTTGAATAAATAATATTCATTGCTAACCAGGTTAAAAATGTATCTTGTTCCAAGCCCCTCATGTACATTATAATCATGTATAATAGCCTGTATTTTGTTGATAAACTTTAATTAGAATAGAATACACATAGTTTATTGAACTGCAAACCTACTTTTGAACATGCACACACACACATATATATATATATATATAGCACAAATGCTTTTTTACTTTTTTTTTAATTGTAGTATAAACAACATTTTAAAATAGTGATGATATTAATAATAATATAGTTATTAATAATAAATTCAGGGGCCATATTTTTCTGAGTATTCATTTACTGAAACAGTAATAATATGAATAAAAACTTACTACACCATATTTTCATTTAAAAAAAGAATAGTGAAGTGTCTAACTTTCATTGTGATATTCTATTTTTTTTTCAATAATTTTTTTGTAAAACTTTTATCATTACATTTAGAAAATATTTTATGATGAGAAATACAGTCCATTAAATTGGCAAAGAATAATAAAAGAAGATTAAAATATATGTGCTTTCAACTTTTAAACTGAAAAATTTTGTTTGAAAACATGATATGTCATCCTAAGATGGGAAATTGATGCTGATGTATTGTAAAATTTATTTACAAATTTTAATTGTTTTTTTAATGGCTCTCCATGAAAATTAGCCACTCACTTATTGGAAAATCTATTATATATATGAATTTTAATATCTTTTTTTTGTCTGTTTATATTTTTGTTTTTTTAGTACATTTTTTATTAGATAGCATATAATTTTTATTGATGCAGCATAGCTTTCAAATTCACTTTATATATAAATTGCAAATTCTTCTGCTAAAATCTTATACAATAGATAGTTAAAGAGATATATATAATTCATGTTTTATAAAGTTTCAGCGTTATCCTGTTATCTAAAACTTTAATGTCATAACATTAGGGAATTAAATAATAAAAATTTAAAATAGTAAGAGAATACAAATTTTAAATAAATATTAATATAATTATTATATTAATTTTAAATGTGAAACTAAACGATGGTAAAAGATTGCAATTTATGCTAAAGATATAAAATTTAAAATTGCATAAATTATATACATATACATTTCCAAAAGATGGACAAACTAAGTGAAACAATATTTTAAATAATATACCGAAACATCTAATTAACATAAATTTGAATACACCCCCTCATCACTATCAACCGTTTTATTTTTATTTTGCACAGCTATGATTATGAAGCCATAGAGCTTTGAAAGCGCTAAGCTTTAAATAAATTTAATAACATATAACTTCTTTAACGAGCGTTATAAGCGCATAAGTATTGATACATATACATAGTGTTTTATGTGTGTATATCTACCCAGACTTCTTAAATTAATTAAATATAGTATTGTGTGTGTTTTTTTTTTCATTTTATTGAGGAGTTCTACTAGTTCTTCATTTATAATCATTATTAATTCAAAATACTTGTAAAAATATATATTATAACAGTTTGTAATTTGTTTATACTGAATGTTTTTTATAAATGTAAATAGTGGGATTTGAACTTATGATTTTCAGTCTATATTTGTCCTCCCCCCCCATTTCAAGCAACGGAAACGCATGACCACACAGGGATCATTTATTTCGCATGTGTGTGGTCATGTGTATCGATTGCTTGAAATGGAGGGGAGGATAAATATAGACTGAAAAATCTTAAGTTCAAATTGCTCTAATTTGCATTATAATACTTTATGAAATAATTTTATAAAGTTATGGCTATTTAATTTGTTTATTGTATTTAAAGTGAAAATTACACAAAACATAAGTTTTTTCATTGGATAATTTAGTAATATTTGAGGATGTTATATGTGTTTGTTAAAATTACAAGTTTTTTCATAGTATAATATGAAACAATAAATATGTATGAATATTGGTAAAAAAAATTGTTTTAAATGGCCCGCTGCAGAACAAAAAGGGCTCTGTAACATTCTTCTATGAAAAGCGAGAAGATTGTACACACTAGAATAGTTCAAATTTGCAAATATTTGTTCAGCTTATTTCTTTCTTCTTTACCTAATGCTAAGTGCACTTTTGGTGAAGTTCACCATAATATAGTGAACTTCATCAAAAGTGCAATTAGCATAAGGTTATAAAGAAGAAAGAAACCACTCTGATACACAGTCAATAAATATTTGCAAATTTGAATTACAAATAGAAGTGAAGGAAAAAATCAATGTTATACTATATATATATCTTTTTTTTTTTTTTTACTAGAATAGACAAATGCCAGATAGAGAAGATTTGTAGTTCTTCCTTATTTTACTTTCTAAATATGAATAGCTAGATATCTGTTTATTGATTAATAAGTGTATAGATAACTATATTGCCTATGGCTTTTATAGGAAGCTTATTAGAATCTGGAAAAAAAAAGTTTTACTTTGATTCAAATGCTGTCAAATGCACTAATATTGGATCACAAGGCATTTGTAAATATTTATTATTTAATACATATATTTATATAATATTTTTTATAGGTTTTTTTTCTCAGTTTAACTAAAATACTTGCTTCACATGTTGTCATTTATTAAAGTAATGTAATTAATAAATATGACATAACTTTCTATGTAAAAACAGTACCTAACATTGTACTTAGTTAATTTTTTGATGCATGCATTACTTATAAAACTTTTGCTCCTATTCTTCTTTTCTTATATTCTTACTTTTATAGCACAAAATTTTACATATTTTTTAAAAATGTATTAAGAGAACTATCTCTATGATTATATTATGTAGATCTTCCTTATACAAATATGAACAAAAAAAAAAAAACATAAGAGAGAAACATATTTATTAAAGTTATTTGTCAAAGGGGAGAAAAATTTAATCTATTATATTTATATAATTGTGATCTAGTTTATGATATATATATATTTACTAGAAGAAATAAATAGAGAAACTTAATGTCACAACATTTATTTTATTTGTATATGCAATAAGAAATTCTAGTTCATAAAGAGCAACTGTAAATTCAAGATTAGGGTAGAAACATCAAGTATTTTTTCAGTGATAATACATCATTTATAGCTGAAAGTAGATATAACATGAAAATACCAGTCATAAATAGAGCAGTATGAAATTGTGAGATTATAACCAGCCATAGAGAATAAAAAAAAGAATGGTAAATAGCTTTCATAATGGAAAGTCTAGAAATTGTTTGCAGTTATTGTTTTCTTGAAAAAGTTACCAAATATGAATCCAGTAATTACAAAATAAAATAAAGATTAGAATTTGATAGTTGCAGTAGAAGTCTTAGAAATTTTAATTTTTGATTCTTGATCTGAAAAATGAATTATTTATCAAAGACTCTAAAACCTAGTATATTCTTTGCTTTATTATGAATGTAAAATTCAATTGAAAAAGAAGATAGAAAGATGTTGCCACATTTGAAATGTTCTTTTGGTTAAAGACTTTTATGAATATTTTAAATAAGGTAAAATGAATAACTGCATTGATGATTTAGTCATACTTGACCTTCATTTAAATAGGAATATTCTGCCTTAAATTGATTTTATGAACATATGTAACAGTCATTTTGTTGAGAAAGTATATAAATGGAAAAGGATGATCAGTGATAAAAATAAATATTCTTTAATTATCATATTGAGAACCATAAATACCTAAACAAGAAACTACAAAATGAAAAAATATGCTCTATTCTGCCAGTAAGTTATCAGTGTCTTTGATGGAATTTAATGTAACTATGCTAATATATATTTTTAAACCATGTGTCATGCAAGTTGTGAAGATAGGGATCATTTGCAATATATATTGTATAAGCATAATGAATAATGTACAATATGCTAATTTTTATTGTTTTAAATATTTTAAATATTTTTGTTATTAATTATTTAAAATGATTGAGAAATAAATCATTCTTTGACAAGAATTGGAGTTTCGTTAAAAAATTATTCCAATTTAAAATTTAATTATTGATTTATTTTTAATGTTTTCTTAAGCTATTGAGGGTATTTTTAAGAGGTTTTTTTTAATATAATAAATTTTAACAAAATTTAAGCTTATTTAAAACAAAGAAATTTTGATTAAATGATCTCTGTATTGAATTATTAATTAAAAAGTATACTATTATGTTAATATTTTATATATATTTCTTAAGCCTTTTTTATAATAAAAAAGGTCAGAATTTCTTATGCCATAATGATTTTAAAAACAAAAAAGGATTTATGGCAAAAAGTTGTACTTGCATATTAATGATATAAAGTTCTCACTATTATGCTGTAATAAGTTGTTTTAAGCTGTAATAAACAACATTATATTGCAGTTCTGGTGAAATATTAACTGTTTGCTTATTTATTGGAAGTTATTTGGCTTGATTGTTAAAGCTGATTTTAGAAAAAACATTTAACACCTTTATATGTATGTATGAACATTATGACCAATGTGGTTAATTCAGAAACACTTGACAAATTCAAGAGCTAACAGTTCTTGAACCAAAACCTCATCTATCATTCTGGTGTTCAAATGTCTCATAACTTTCTGAGTGATAAACATTTTGTTATATATATATATTGTACCAGAAACTTTTATTGAGACTCATTTACTAGACCAGGGGTCCCCAACCCTATACCCGTGGGCACCATGGTGCCCACAGACCATTTTATGTGTGCCCGCCGCTATCCGAACACGATAAAAAATTATTTATCTGATACAAATAAATTTAATTTTTAAAATTTCTTATAAATTATTGTATTATATTGTAATCAAATTGTAGCGCATACTATACTTTTACAGCAGTAAAAATATAAACGTTAATTATATGTTAAAATTTTATTTTTGAAATAAATATTTTTTGTACATTATGTGTATTATTAACAATATCCAACTATAAATTGACATTGAAAAAATAAATGGTGTCCCCCACCTGGTTGACAAAAATAAATGGTGCCCGCCACCTGGTTGGTATTATAGAATGTGCTCTTAAGTGCAAAAAGGTTGGGGATCCCCGTACTAGACCATGCTTGGTCAATGACATGCAAAAACCAGGGCAGCTATTTTAATACATGAAAATTATTTATTAAAAATCAATCAACACTTAGACAATTCCAATATTAATAACAATCAACAATCTCAACCTGTTGTCAACTCAACCTACTTTTAACAATAAAGGTGGAATCCCTTCTTATTTATAACCCATTATATTTATATAGGCTGCAGAAAGGAGTTTGCTATTAACTGAAAGGAGACCCTTTGATTCCTCTTGGAGGCCTTAAAGGAACCGAGCGGGGCAAATTCCTAATGTCCACTCCATACGTTTTTGTCGTTGCAGCTGTTATTATTATGTGATTATTTATATAGTATACGAACATGGATGGGCTGCTCACCAACACGCATTAGCCAGCGTGGTGAGTTTATTGGCTTTTTACCTCTGAGTTTAAGATCAAGAAACACCATGGTCTTTCTTCTCAGTGCCTGATAAGGCAGAATGAATGTTTGTGTAAATGATAAATATTTTTCCAATACATATATACAATTATGACAGACAAAAATAAAGCATGGCCCTTATTCCCAGGAGGCTGTAAAGTCACCAACCAAGGCAGCAGTTGGTGGCCGAAGGCGGAGGGTGCTAAGAATCCCCTGATTGCGACCCAGGCTGCCATTTGATGACGACTTTTTATTTAGGTACTTACAACTGCAGATCACTTTCAAGTGAAGGAAAATTGCAAGAATTAGAAGAAGAACTGTCTTATATTAAATGGGACATTATTGGACTTTGTGAAGTTAGAAGAAAAGGAGAAGAAACAATTGATTTAAAAAATGGACATATACTCTATTATAAAGGTACACATATTGGAAATACAAGTGGAGTAGGATTCATTATAAATAAAAAGTGGAAGAACAATATTGTGGAGATTGATGGTGTATCGGACAGAGTGGCAAGATTAGTTATACAACTTAATAGCAGATACCAAATGCAGATAATTCAGGTTTATGCCCCAACAAGTTCTCATAGTGATGAAGTAGTAGAAGATTTTTATATGGATGTACAAAAGGCTTTTGATCAGAGTAAACAACATTTTAAAATTGTTATGGGAGACTTTAATGCTAGAATTGGTAGACAAATGAAAGATGAAATTGCTGTAGGTAATTTTGGTTATGGAAATAGAAATGAGAGAGGACATAGACTTGTGGAGTTTGCAGAAAAAGAAAAACTTTATATTATGAATTCATTTTTTGAGAAAAATGTTAAAAGGAAATGGACGTGGAAGCATCCAAATGAAGGTACAGCAGAATTGGATTATATTTTGACTAACAGAAAATACATATTTCAAGATTGTAATGTTTTTAATAAATTTAACACAGGAAGTGATCATCGATTAGTAAGGTGTAAGTTACGTGTTAATGTAAAACTAGAGAGACAAAAATTATTAAGAAAAACAATATTTACAGTTGATATTCCTAATCTTCAGAAACATTCTAATGAATTTAAATTAGAACTTACAAATAGGTTTCAAGTGTTAGGAGATTTTGAACATGATACAGATTTGAATGAAATTAAATATGAAAATAACTGATACACTTTTAAAAACTGCAACAAACATAGCTGGTAGAAAAAAGAAGCAATTGACTAATAAAATTTCTACTGAGACTAGAGAATTTATGAAGAAAAGAAGGAATATGAAGATATACAAAAATGATGTATTAAAAAGAATTGAATATCTCGAATTTTGTAAAATGGTACGGGAAAGAGTTGAAAATGATATAAGAAAGTATAACTGTGAAATAGCAAGGAAAGCTGTAGAAGAAAATAAAAGTCTCAAAAATGTTAAACAACATTTTGGTATTGGTAGGAAATTTATATCTGCAATAAGAAAAAAAGATGGAATTATTACTAAAAAGAGAGATGACATCATGAAATTGGTAGAAGATTTTTATCAAGAATTATATAGTAATAAAGAACAAGTACCTCCTATATCTATTACATCTTCTGAATTGCCCAGAATTTTAAATGAAGAAGTGAGACATGCAATTAAGTGTATGAAGAAAGGAAAGGCTCCAGGAAATGATGGAATTATAATTGATATATTAAAAGAAGCAGGTGAAGAAATAGAAACAATTTTAGCAAAGTTATATACCAAATGTCTAAATGATAAAGATGTACTGGAAGATTGGAAGAATGCAGTAATAATATTAATATTTAAAACAGGTGATAAAGAAGATATTAAAAATTACAGACCTATCAGCCTTTTATCAGTTTTATATAAAATTTTTACCAAGATAATTACAACTCGTCTACAGAGAACTTTGGATTTCCACCAACCAAGAGAACAAGCTGGATTTAAAAATGGTTTTAGTACAATAGATCATATCCAGGTATTGAGAGAAGTCATAGAAAGGACAAACGAATATGAGTTGTCTTTATGTTTTGGATTTATAGATTATGAAAAGGCATTTGATTCTATACATATTTCTTCAGTGATTAAAGCATTGGATCATCAAGATATAGATCCAGGATATTGTCATATTTTAAAGAATATTTATAAAAATGCAACAGCAACAATTAGATTACATAATGATACTGGAAAAATCAACATTGAGAAAGGTGTAAGACAAGGTGACTCCATATCTCCAAAACTCTTTACAGCAGTGCTGCAAGAAGTATTTTGTGGATTAAAATGGGAAACTAAAGGAGTGAAAGTAAATGGAGAGTATTTAAGTCATTTAGATTTCGCAGATGATGTAGTTGTTTTTGCAAATAATGCTTCAGAGCTGCAGGAAATGTTGCAGGAGTTAACAGATGAAAGTAGAAAAGTAGAACTAAAGATAAATGTTAAAAAGACTAAAGTAATGTTTAATCGATTTGCTCTAAATATGAAAATAAAGATTGATTATGAAGAATTAGAAGAAGTTAACAGTTACAAATACCTTGGTTAGATTATTAATACAGATGGAAACATAATGGAGGAAATTAATCATAGAATTAAACTTTGTTGGAGTGCTTTTGGTAGAAATAACTTGATACTAAAAGGAAATATGCCTATGTGTTTGAAAAGGATGGTTTTTAACAAATGTGTTTTACCAGTTCTTACTTATGGATCTGAGACTTGGACACTTATTAGAAGAGCAATACAGAGACTTCAGACCACTCAGAGAAGTATGGAGAGGTGTATGTTGGGAGCAAGAAGAAGAGATCGAAAACGCAATGTATGGGTAAGAGAACAAACAGGTGTTACTGACCTTATTGAAAAAATTAAAAGATTGAAATGGAGTTGGGCTGGACATATTGCTAGAAGAGATGATAATAGATGGACAATTGAAATTTTAAACTGGATTCCAAGAGATTGTAAAAGACCCAGAAAGAGACCACATGTGAGATGGGTGGATGAAATAAGAAAATGTGCAGCGGTGTTGTGGAGAAGAGAAGCTAAAGATCAGAGAAGATGGATTAAACTTGGAGAGACCTTCATCCTGCAGTGGATTGATAATGGTTGATGATGATGATGATGATATTTATATAGACACTAAAGATTGCAACTTGATCACAGAGATTGAAATTATTTATATAAAGAAGTTTAAATAAACTTCCTTAAACAGATAAATATAATCTGTTCTGAATGCGGACTAATAAATAGTCAATTATAACATTACAAACTGCAATCATAATTTTCAAATTGCATCCAAAATATTACTTAAATAATAAGTATAATAATATTCAAGGCTAAATGGATTTATTAGTAAATATTAAAAATCAATCAATACTTAGACAATTCCAATATCAATAACAATCAACAATTTTAACCTGTTGTCAAGACAACCTCCTTTTAACAGTAAAGATAGAATCCCACTTTTAATCTCAACTGGTTTTTAATGATTACTTATAAACCCATTTAGCCTTGATCATTATTACACAAATTATAAATGAAAATGTTTAAATTTATTTAAATGGTTTTGATTGTTATCACTCTCACATATGGTATGCACAAGTCAGAAAACAATATCAAATTCACATAGTACATACGGAATTATTTTAAGCCAAAATAAATAGTACTTTGGTATTATTCCTGCTATGACATATTACTCTAAGTTTGTGATATGTTTAAAATAACACCTCCAAGGAATGTGTGAATAAACTTAATCCATAAAATTTGTCTGCAAATCCTATGGAAGCATTATTTTGAACATATTGCAAACTTAGAATAATATGTTGCCAGGTGTAATACATCATAACACATGTAATATGAATGTTCAAATCGAAAAATAATATTGGAGATATATATTCATTATGGAAAAATGAAAAAAAATAATACAATATTAAATTAAACAGATATTAATTGAGTTGAGCCTTTTAAATACAACACTACATGTCACCAAAGCCACCCCCCCTTCCCCAGTATACTATGGCACTTAGCGCCATCATATTCCATGTGAAATAGCAAACTTCAAATCTAAAACAAAACGTACTTTCCAATGAAGGAGAGATATATTCATTATAGAGAAAGGGAGAAATATGAAAAAGAATCTTGAAACATTTTTTAAATGGTGAGTTGTAACAAGGTTTCAGATTTTCATTTTTTTTAACCAAAAAAAAAAAACAAATAAAAAAAAAAGATATCTAAAAATGACTAAATGTAAGTTTAACCTTATATTTAATTAACTTTTTTAAAAAAAAACCCTCACAAATATAACAACTTTTAACTGTAAATTTATATAAAGTTTAGCAAAAAAAACAACAACACAAATATAACTTTTACCGCTATATTTTTAAATAATAAAAAAAAATTACTTACAAATAATGTGATACCTTTGCTGCATGTGTAATGTTATATTTTAAATATTTTTAAAAAAAAAAACAAAGACACAAAGTTTTAGCAAAAAACAAAACAAAATACATAAAGTAAATTATTTTTAATTATAAAACTATTATTTACAAATGATATGAGATGTATTATATTGTAAAAAAAAAAAGGGGGGGGGTCACTAGGGCAGAATGAACCGTGTGAACCGTTTAATATCTTCTAAAATGAAAAGAAAAGTCAGTTTGAGTTGAATTAATCATGTCGGGATTCTTGGTTGTCATGACATCATAAATGGAAATTCTGAATAAATATTATTGGACGAAAATGTCACCAGATTAATATGTCAAAGCAGGAATAATAACAAAGTACCAGATAAATAATCAAACGTGATTCCCTGTATTATTATGAAAGAGATCAAACTAATTGTTAGCCATATTTCCTGATTTCTTTCTATGATTATCTCTGTAATAATCTGCAATGTTCATCCTAAACAGAATATTTTGACAGGCCTAATTCATACTTGCCATTTTGCTTCACGTTTCATACACTCCTATAGATTATATAGAAATACAGACTTAAAAATTCTGATATTGTAATCTCGATAATATAAGTTTGCTCAGTATTCTGAATTCTCAGGGTAATTTGATGGATAATAAAACTAGAATTAATAATTTAAATTTGTGTGGAGTGAGATATGGAGATAACTAGACACTGAAATAGATTATAACTTAATATAATTTATTAATCACAAATCCCATCACAGATTATAACTTAATATAATAATTTATTAATCACAAATCCCATCACCAATATTTAAAATAAAACAATGAAATTAATATATAAAAAAGAAAAGAAAAGAAAGTTAGTTATGTATTTAGCTAATATAAATGAACAAAAAAAAACCTCTCTCCCCTTTTTCTTTTATTATACAAAAAGATATATCTTTAGATATGTATCGCACTCTTATTTGATAGCAGGATTTAACTAGGAAAAGAGAAAAAAAAATAATCAAAAGATTAAGTTTTAAATATCAAAAATATATATCTCATTAAGTCACACTAAGAAATCAAGCATATTTTGTTTAATGAATATTTCTTTAGTGTAATTTTCACTACACTGCAAGATAAGGACTTGTTTCTGCTTTTAACACTTTGTGGATAGATATAATCGTAAACATATTTCCAAAAATGTGAAAAAGACTTATAACCCCCAAGATGCACATTTTATTGCCATTGTTTGGTTCATATATAGATAACCAACCAGCATTCATCAGTTGGTCCAGATCACAATCTCTTACAAATATCTTTTTTATTGTTCAGTATGTATATAGATAGCCAAACTAATTTGCTATCTATATATATACTGAACAATGATAAAGATATTTTTAAAAGATTGTGATCTGGATTAATTGATGATGAGTGCTGGTTTAGCATGCAATGTGCTTCTTGAAGATCATACATCTTTTTCACATGTTTTGGTCATATGTTTATGATTACATTCCTCCTCAAGATGTTAAAAGCAGATAGAAATCAATCCCTATCTTACATGAGAATGGTATAGTGAAAATTACATTACAGAAATATTATGTTTTTATAAGATTCCATTTTAATATTAATAAATTTAAAAATAAAATAATAAAAAATATTGTTTCATTTTTAGAAAAAAAATGTATTGGCATATTGAAATGTATTTAAAATCTTTTTATATAGTAGATTAGAATAGCTGTGTTTTTTTCAATTGTAATTTGAAAAAAAAAATCTTTTTTTTTTAGTTTTAAAAATCATATAATTTAAAATAAATTGCTTGCTGAAACTTTAGCATTGTTTTATTTTAATCTATTTACAATTTACCTGTGATTTTAAGTATTATTAGCGTTTCAATTTTTGGAATTCATTCTAAGATCTAAACCAAATGATATTTTGCTATTATTGAAAAATTAAATGTTATTTATATAATAATTTGTATTCAAAGATAATTATTTTGTACAATTAGAATTAGTATAAACTGGATATATGTATATGATTATTCAAACAATTCAATTTCTGAACCATTTTATAGTTGCAATTACTTAAGATAATTACACTGCTGCAGAAGTTGAACGTCTTAATATTTAATTCTGACTATTTAAAGCACTTCACCGCCAGGTCTTATTAAAAATACAATTTATTTTTTAAATTCTGGAAACTCAGCTTATTGACCAATTATGTTTTAAACTTTTATTTTAGCTATTTTTTTTGTTTACTTTTTTTGCTTTTCATTTTTATAATATTCACTTATCTCATTTTCATGCAGTTTTGGATTGCTTTTTAAAAAAATAATTAACTTTTATTATTTTCATTATTTATTCTTTGTCGTTAGTTTCATAGATAATTTATCTATAAATTGTAATGTTATTTGTATGTTTAATTCTTTAATATTTAAAAAGTTTCTATTTACTATAATATATATTTTTTCCATATCAGCCATATTTATATATTCAAAATCTTGAGTTGTAAAAATGATGGGTATAATATAAAATTTAACTTATAATCTTAATTAATTAAACAAAATTGATTATAATTTTTATATTACCAAAATATAATTATATGTATGCTTTTTAACTATAAAGAGCATCTTTCACACTTTGAAATAAAGCAAGTAAAATATGCTTAATACAAATAAAATTCACATTTATTGCATTTAGGTTTGATGATGTTGGATGTTGGAATAGTTGATGGAGTCCCTTAAAACCAACCCTGTGAACCTTGTATGGTTATTAGTCACAATTAAGAATTTAGCTATTATATAAGTATTTTATTCTTTAGCTAAATAATGAATGAATGAAGGGTCTTAAATGCATTTATATATAATAATTCTCAATTTTATATATTTTATTATAATTTGTAAGATATCTTAACTTTTGTACTCAAAAGTGATTTACGTAATTTAAAAAATATTTATTATTTTTCTGTTACTAATAGTTTAGATATCTTTAATATTTATTACATTATAAATGCATTTATGAAATTGAATATCTTAGGAACTGAAACCACTTATAAATACTGTACTTTATTAATTCAAAAGCCTGGAGTGATTGAACATAAAGATAGTAAATTGTGTTATGAAATAGAATCTCAATTATTGTTGCATTCAAATGTAATAGCTAAATATGAAACAATCATAGCAGAGTCTTGTTCTCATTTGAATTGTAATTTATAATGTAAAATTTATTCAGTAGACATTTGGGAGATTATTATTTTAAATGAAAACTGTAATTTTATCTACATTGTGCTTTTAGATTTTTTTAACAATTTGAAACAAAATGAAGCTTTAATTAGAATTTGTATTACATATTTTATGTTTATCTAAATTATGAATTAAACTAATTATTAATGAATACATACACAATATACCCTATACATACACACAGTATCCTGAGTACTTAGCTTAAAGTTCCTCACTCAATTTTTAACTGAAAAATAAAAAATGAGAGAATATCATATTTTTGATTATTAAATGGAATTTAGCATATTCTTGTTTGAAAATTATGTGTCTTACCTATAAAGTTCTTATGTATTGTTATTAAACTGAATATGATTTAAATGCTTGAAACAACTTGCCAATATATGTTTAGATATTAGACTAGAAAAAAAAAGTGCATTTTGTTATATTTACAGAGTACTATTAGCAGTGCTATCATCCACACACCAAATTAAGCCAGAATTAGCTAATTGATGTCTTTCTTCCCCCACCCATAAAAGATTAAATACATAAAAATAATATAATTTATTAGAAAAGTCTGACAACAATATTTTTAATGAAAAAACAATAGTTGAAAAATATTTTTAAAAAGTATGGTCAATGCAAAGATGAGAAATTTTATTACCACAGCAAATAATTTAATTGAAGGCAAAACAAAAAACAAAATAGAAAAATAATGTAATATGTTTGAAAACATGAAAATAATGTAATTTATTTAGAAAACAAACCAGAAATAATATTTTAGTGGATAAACAATGAGTGAAAAATGAATATTGTGTGATAAATGGAAACATTATATAATAAATTAAATTAGCAATGATAGCAAATTCTACTTTAATTTTTTAGTAGAATGTTTATATTAATACCCATTGAAAATATTTATTTTTTAATCATTGTTTGTTCATTAAATATATTTTCTTTAGGTTTGTTTTCTAAATACATTTTTTTTTTTTTTCATATTTTTAAGCATATTATTTTAATGATTTTTTGTTTTTGAATTTTTTGCGAGTGGGGGAAAAAAAACTTATCAATTCATTTATTCTCATCTATTTTACTATGTAAATGGTGACTCCACTAATGGGTAGTGTATATTTGCAAGTAGCATTATTATAAAATCATAGATTAAAATTGTTTTTGAAAATATCATGGTCATTCAAGATATAATAGAAAGCTTTTTTGTAGTGAATTAAGAAAATATTAAAAAGCCCTATTTTGTAAAACTTCAAAAAATTTAGTTAATTTGAAGATTTTTTCATTTGTTTTTTTAAAAAACAATCATTGTAAAGGGATATTTAATGTATAAGTATTTATATTTGAATAAGCATCTTTTCTTTTAGTCTTTCATTTAACTTTTTTACTTATAGTATGGTTTCTCTTGGAATACTATGATAGTGCTATTATGCTATGACTTTAAATCAATTTTTTGACATTTTTTATCATTATTTACAATCAATTTGCACTAAAAACTTTTAATTAAACTGCTCTGTGGGCTACTAATATCCTAAATAATAAACCAGTAAGAATAATTCACTAAGTATAAAGTGAAAAGACTCATATAAAATGATTGGTTGAATTTTTGAATACAAATATTAATTCCCTTTCTTCTTTTGAACAATAAAGAAAAAAAAAGCCTAATTTTGTACTGTAATTATTTGCCATTATTTTTATAAAATATTTTATTATAATTATTAAAAATGAAATATATTTGTTTCCGTTTAGATTTTTTTGAAATATATTTCACTTTTAAAAATACAAATTAAGAAAATTGAAGTAATGTTATACTGGAAGCAGCAATAATTGCAGTTGTGACACTCTGTCAAACAGCAGTGATTCTGAATTTTTGTATTAAATTAATAAATTTAAAAGTCATTTTCAATTTCAGACAAATATTTGTTAATTTTCTTTTTACAGTAGATAAAGAACCAGTAAAAGTATAGTCATTGTTCCCATTACATATTTTACACTTTTATAGATTTTTTATATTTGCAAAGTTGAAATATGATTTTTTAAAAGTATTTGTTTCATTTCTAAACTTGAATTTGTAATAAATCCATATTAAATAAAAGTTTTAAACATTAAAATTAAAATGTTGAACTATTAATTCAAATCTCACTAGGTGAGATTGGGAGAAAAAATTAAATGTGAAAGGGTTAATATTTATTTAATTTTCATTATTGATATATATTAATACTCTGGATTTTATTTTATGCTTACCTATCTGTGGTTAAGTAATTTACTAATACTGGGTTTAAAACTTTGATTTTTATTCTAGCTCATTACAGTCGAGCCATGAACTATGCTATATTTTGTTCCAAGCCTCTCTTGTGTAGTGTTTTATTGATAAACATTGACTAGAATAGAGTACCTATTATTTATTGAATTGCAAATGTACAGTACTTTTCAGCATGCATATATATATATATTGTAACCAGACTGGTGTTTCCACTCCCTCTGGTGGTTAATTGATTTCCTGATGAGCACATTGTAGGAAGGAAAGAATGATTGATGTTACTCAATGCTAATGTTTCACCTCCTACAACCATTTCCTGCTCATCAGAGGATGTAGCATTAAAGAGACTGAAAACATCTAGATATTTATCTGTTTCCCAAATGGCGCCATGAGTTCCATCTTACTACAACCTGACTTACCCAGATCAAGTTATGCCAGATATAGCTCAGGAAACATGAGATTCCTGTGAATAACTGCACTGATTGATGAATGATGTGAAATGGAGCTGACAACATATGTTAGTTTTGTGCAACAATAATTTATTTCAATAAGAGTATTTGGATAACGCTCCTAGCAATTCTTTATAGTTCAGGTTCCATAGATCAGTTAGTCCATTACTTTGGTAATTTCTCTGATGCTTGGTCCTGTTGCTGTTGATCCTCCAGTGTCCATCCTTGATATTCAATCATCCTGTTCTAGAAGCATTCACGCAGTAGGGATTTATTTAGATATCCATGTGTACATCACAGATACCTCCCCTATCATTTCTCAATTTTCATTTCTCCTTGGTGAATCTAGATTCTTTTCATATGTACATATATTTAACTTTATAGGCATGGCTATTATTTTCTATTGCCAAATACTTTTAGGTAAGTTTGGTTTGTATGGATTCATCCTTTTATTTCATCATTTAGAAGCCAATAATTCTATTTGAATATATTCACACAATTAATTCCTATGTAGAGATGCAGATTTAAGTCATTCACGTAGATAAATATATATTTAATAGAAGCATATTTTTAATCTAGGTATATAGATGTAGATTCAAGTCATTCACATATATAAATACATATTTAATAGAAGCATATTTTTATTTCAAGTATATAAATGCAGATTCAAGTCATTCATGTATATAAACATATATTTAATAGAAGCATATTTTTAATTCAGGTATATAGATGCAGATTTAAATCATTTTTTATATAAGCACATCTTTAACTTAGATAGATGGACAGATTTAAAAATAGTAACTCTTAGTTAACAATATTTTATCGTTTTGTAAATTAATCATTTTATTTTTGTAAATTAATCATTTTAAATAACTATGTTTTCCATTTTATCTTTTCAATGACAATAATGGCAATTATATTCTACTATAAAGGTTTCAAATGTTATATAGAGTTCTCTTACCTTTAGAATTATCTGATGGCAGTTCACTGCTAGTGAATCTTCACATTGAAAAGGGATTGTTCTTAGAGCTGAATGGTATACTTTTTCTTTTGGTGATCATCTAGGCATTATTTTTCAACCCCATGGCTTTTTCATGGTGTGGGAAGAGAGAGAGAAAGCTATTCTTGTTAGCGGAGCATTTTTGTGTTTTCAACATTAATAATCTGCTTCTTGATCTTACAGTTTTTATAGTAGCTATAGATTTCTTCTTAGATGGATAGTCTCATTGGCTCTAAGGTTAGTTGGTATGGTTTTATAAACAGTGATTAGTTGAGTAGTAACCATTAACTCACTACTAATCAATTTAACTCACTACTGAATAACTTAATAATCAACAATTGCCGGATTTCTTTATTTATACTCTTTTACTTCCCACACTTTACTTATCAATCTCTCTTCTAACAGACTGTTGTTCATAAACATGTTGTTTTCCATTGCCTAGGGCAAGAAAGTGACACTATCTTGTTTATATTGCAATTTGTAAACATTCAGCTCAATAAAAAATATATTGGTAACATCTGAAACTGCTGAGTTTTAATGATAATTTATTAACTAAATATGTCATTCAAATTCCAATTTTAAATATTAATTTTATAACTGCATTAACTTTTTAATCAAACCGTTTTAAATAAAGGGGAGGGAGTAACTTTAGGATATATTAAACAATATGTTTATTTCAACATATATATATATAATACAGATAGTTTTTATATTTATAGTATGCATATATAAATTAAGATTATAGTATAAAAATTCTTAAAAAATATATAATTATTAATGATAAATTGAGAATACATTTATATATAATTGCTCATTAAAGAAATAAGAATAAGAAAAAACAACTATAACATTTTTATTTTTAAAATAAAGTAAATAGCAAAATATTTGTAAAACTTTTCGTATTATGCTCACAAAATATTTTATTACAGAAAAAAAACTACACATTAAATTCAGAATGTATAATTAAGAAAGAATAAAATATAAGTAATTTCAACATAAACCAAAGACATTTTATTACTATATATAATTTTCTAGAGTACTCCAAAATGGAAAAATAGCCATTGGTGTAATGATAAATTTATTTACAAATTTTATATTTTGATTAAAAATGTTGTTGTGTATAGCACTTTGAGAAAGAAAAATGACTGCTTGAATATTGTAAAATTTGAAAAATTTAATAGTTTTTGTCTATCTATTTACATTTTTATTGCTTGTTTACATTTTCTCTGGTTAATATATAATTAAAGTCATGTAGTTAAATACAGTATATTTCATGGCTCTGTTTTATATATTTTCTATTATGCTTTAGTGGGAGCATTTGTTTTTATTTCTACTCTGAATCTGTTTTCTCATTTATGTATTCATTTTTATAGAAGTATCATGTTATATATATATATTTTGATACTAATTATGATATTATGAATAGTAAAGTATTTTAAAAATTATTTTTTAATTATTATTTTTCTGTATCCTTCTCAGTTTATTGCCAAAACTTGGTAATTTGTTCAAATCATTAATCTCCAGATTTTTGTTTTCACATTTTAAAATTATACAATGCCCCCCCTCCCCCACACAAATATTCTTAAAGATATAAGGTAAGTCTCTGATAAGCTTTCAAATGTGATCCAGAAAAGCAGGATTGTCACCAATCAGATGCCTATTAGTTTGAGAATGATTAGGAATAGAGTGATTGGATCCATTTTTGGTTTATTGTTTTAAACAGGATAGTTTTAATTTAATAGATGAAGTCAAAATCATTCATTACTTTAGTGAAGAAAAAAACAATATTTGTAAGAATAAAGTAAAATCCAAATCTTAAAATTATAAAAAAATTTAAGATTAAATTAAAAATATTTTTTTTTTGCTTCTTAACTGTTGATTCAATAGATCTTTATTATTATTATTATTATTATTATTTTGAATTGTGTTTGATTATTATTTAAATATAATTTTTGGATAATTGAACTTGAATTTATCCAGCATTTTTTCCAAGGAGTTTCCACAATATTTTTTTTTTACTAGAAGAGATTTCTCTAATCATCATGCTTGACTACATGGATATCTTTTTTGAATTGTCCTAGATGATAATTGTGGAAATAAAGATCTAGCTTTAAATTGTTATTTGAATTTTTACAGATTTTTTTTTCTGAAACACAATAATACCTTGAGCTATGAATCTTTTTGATTTATTACATGTTGTAAATACTTTTGCAATTAATGAAAGAAACTGGAAATTAAATGTGGTTTGATTTCATCTTATAAAACCACATTTCTTCTGCATGCATGCAAAAAAATGGTCAGTTTTTTTTATGATGTATAGCTATTGAACAATGAATGTTTTATAAACAATATGATGGCAAATTATATTTATTTGAGTTTATTTATATCAGGGGTCCCCAACCCTATGCCTGCGGGCACATGGCGCCCACAGACCATTTTACATGTGCTCACCGCTATCTGAACACGATAAAAAATTATTTATCTGATACAAATAAATTTAATTTTAAAATTTCTTATAAAATATTGTATTATATTGTAATCAAATTGTAGGGCAGACTATACTTTTACAGCATAAAAATATAAACGTTAATTATATGTTAAAATTTTATTTTGAAATAAATATTTTTTTGTACATTATGTGTATTATTAATAATATCCAACTATAAATTTACATTGAAAAAATAAATGGTGCTCACCACCTGGTTGAAAAAATAAATGGTGCCCGTTGCCTGGCCGGTATTATAGAATGTGCTCTCAAGTGCAAAAAGGTTGGGGACCCCTGATTTATATGCACATATAAAGGTATATAATTTTTTGACTGAGTTTACAAATGTTTTAAATTGTTTCTAGATTGTTCATATCTAATATGGTAAGCTATAAAGCAAATTATAATTTTAAACAGAAGGTAATCAACCCTTTACTTTACACATGTGCTGTACTGTTATATTAAATCAATGTTTTTGTTGAATGTGGGGAAATTCTCAATCCATGGCACAAGATAGAAACTTTGAAAAGATGATAATGGCTATCTTATTTTTGCACTTAAATTCAATTATATAGGCCAATCTTAAGTATCTTGGAATGAGAGCATGAAGATTTTATTTTTTCATGTTCATTTTCTTTATTATACATATTAACACTTGTAAAATTTTTATGTTTACTGTGTATTAATATTCAGATATGTTAGAATTAATATAATTGTCTAATAGATGTACTAGCACAATTTCAAGCTGTAATTTTAAGTAGAAGGTAATCAATCTTTTACACATGCACTGTACTGTTTAAAATTACAGTTTGAAACTGTGCTAGTAAATCTATTAATCAATTACATTAATTCTAACATCTCTAAAATGCTGATCTGATCTTTAGTTTATTACAATTCATAAACATTGCGCTATATAAAATAAATATCTCATTTACATATATGTAATAAAGAAAATGGAAGTAAAGTGAAGAATGTAAAATCTTCATGTTCTCATTCCAAGATACTTAATATTGGCTTATATAATTGAATTTAGATACAAAGATAAGACAGCCATTATTATTTTTTCAAATTCTCTATCTTGTGCCTTAGATCAAGAGTTTCCTCACATTCAACAAAAACAACATTTATTTAATGTAACAGTATAGCACATGTGTATAGGGTTGATTACCTTCTGTATAAAATTAGTTTGAAACTGAGCTAGTAAATCTATTAATCAAAACAAAATTATATATTTTGTAACCTTGCTTAAAATTTAATTGAAGTTAAACTTTATAAAAAGAAAGAGAAAACAAAAAAAAAACAATAAGAACTAATTATCAAGCAACAACAAACTTGTAATTATGGGTAACTAAAGAATTTAGGAAAAAGAAAAATCAATTAGTGATAAATCATTAGAATATGAAAAACAGGATTAAATAGGAAAGAAAACAAGCTAGGGCTTTATGAGGAGAGTTGCTCTTGCTGAGCAAATGCTATAAAGGGGGAAAAAGAAGAGAAAAACAAAAACGTCTGTGGAGAGCCAAAATACATGTTGCCTGCATCAAATAATTAAAAAATAATAATTGTAAATTTTAGCTGTATAAGCATTCTACATTACATTGGCTAAAAAGATTTTTAGTAGTGACACAAAATTGAGCTAGAATTTTGAAATTATTTGAAATAAAAAAAATAAACATGATTGACTATATTCCAATCAGGCTTGAGTGATGTGACTTTTCCAACTTCGAAGAAACACATAGGACTAGAGATGGAAACACTTAAAAGATGGTTTTTGACCATGAGTGAATTGTTTTCAACAGCCTGCATTTAAATGGCCCACATATTTAAGCAACAGAATAATCAGAATCAAGAAGAAAGTGCTATCAGGGTCAACCAATAGTGACCTTATCAGACTTATCCATGGGTAGTTAATTTATTCAACTATCTAGAGAAACTGCAGTAAGAATTTAAAGTTATATGTAGCCTTCTTAAAATATAATTGTCATACATATATTTCAATTACTGTATTTTTTTGAATGTATACTTTATTTAAATTTTCTGTTTATCATCAACAAATTTTGTTGATGTAATATAAGCAGTATATGTGTTAGTTAAATATGTTTATATATGTAAAATTAATCTTTGATATTTTTTTATGATATTTGTTAATTTGTTATTGTAATCATCAAATAATAATGTCTATAGATAATTTTTGAAATCAATCAAGATTATCTAATAAATAATATTGTTATCTTAACTTATTTAGTTGTCGGTGAAGCATTCTCTCAGTTGTCTTACCTCTCTTGTATTCATGTCAGTTCTCCACTGATCCTGAGCACTCATATTCTGAACTAAATAAAGCAGAGGGTGATGCCAGAGGATAAAATCGTCATACGTTGTCTTTCTTAAAAGAAAATTGCACATTGAATGTGAGTTAACAATGTTCAAGCCCCTTACATTCAAATAAATCCTTATGAATAAGGTTGAGACTCTCTGGGATAAGATTTAGTGTATGGTAATCAAGGAAATATAACCAGTGTACCTTATATAAGAATTTATAAAGGGAATAAAAGATCTGATGTCATCATCAAGGTCCCTTTTTAATTAAAAGTTATTAATTGAAATTCAAACGTCAATTAATCTTTGGGTAAACTGATGAGATATATTATTTTATAGTTCTTATATACAGTGGAAAGGTTATCTGTGCATTGATATATGTATATTAGTTACCAGTATATATACCACCATCACCACCACCACAATCAGAAAAAGAGGTTCCTGGAATAATATATATATATAATTGAATTATAAATGCTGCTTATATATTTACAAATGAAAATAATCATCATTCATCCTTTCATTTTCTTTAGGTTAGCTTTTAAATTGCAATCTTCAATAATTTAGGTTAGTTCAGAGTCTAGTAATTGTGAGACTCTCATGCTTTCAATTATATCCACAGCAATTCTGAGATCCAATGTTTTTTTTTTCCTGCCTTGCTTTTTCTGGATATCCATACTTATTTAAAATAACTGCTATTTATGACGATGTTGAAAAAAGATTTCAGTTTCATATTTTTAAAAATAAAATTTCTACTTTTAATTACAATACTTCTATTAATATATAGTTAAGAAGAAACTTTCAAGGTTTAATTAAAAATTAAAACTATATATAATAAGACCAATTAGAGAAATTTTTCTTTTTTGATTATTTAAAGCAAAAGTTTAACTGCTAATCTGTAATCAGGTTAAAGTATTTCTATTTTTATAGAAAATTTTATTTCTAATTTGCTTGTCTGTATTCTCTATTTATGAATTTATGGATGTTTAGCATACTTTTTTTTTTTTTTTTTTTAAGAATAAATTTATTATTTTACTAACAATTATGTGAAGTAATATAGTTTTTAACCTGCAATTCTAATGGGGGGACGGGGACGACGACCAAGCATTCAGGTATAGTGTTTGTGATCTTTTTTTAAATAAGCAAGCTATTTAAAAAAAAAAAAAAATTGGATTTTTATTTGACAGTTCATAAAATAATTTTATTACTAAGTTTAATGTTGATTGCCTGAAAATATTTGTTTGTTTACCTTAGTATATACATGCCAAATTGTATGGGAGTGTAACCTTCCACTGAGAGTCTCAATCAGCATTATATTACAGGATGAAGCTGGCACAAACTAAGTTATTCAGGTATTAAAAATATGGAAAAGCTGTAAGAGCACAAATTTTAATTCTTTACTGTTATATAATTCTTAATTATTACTGTTATATAATTCTTAATTTAACAACTCGTCAGTAAAAACATATAAGATCCAAACACTACTGAAACTTTTGAATTAAAAGCAGAAGTTATGAATTAAAATTTTTGTAAAACAACAATAAAAAACACTGATGAAGTGGGCATTAATATATATTTTTTCAATATGATTTGAAAATTCTATATATTACTAGGTTTATCATCTTCCAATGTATTTTTTGTTAACTTAAAATGATAATTGCATCTTAATAAGATAAAGGTTTTTTAAATTTATTTTATAAAGTAGCTCTAATATTTAACATACAGGATATATATATACCTGTACAAACAATGTAATATATAGGGTATTTTGAGCTCAGACTTTGATAATCTGGACCAACTGACGAGTTCTGGTTTAGCCTTTAAATACGTATATTGTTGATGATTTATCTTTTAGACATATATGTGATCAAGTGTATCAGTGATATGAGATAGTGTGAAGACTTGAGGGTCATGTGAAAGTAGTTCTAAATAAAATGCTCAAATAAATTTTGACTAGGGATATTGAGCAGAGGAAAATTATGACCAATAATTAAAAATGTTATCACTATTTCTGAACTTCACAGTTTCTCTTAATTCAGAAGATGTAACATATTCAGGATTGTCTTTCGAAAGTAATGAACATATTTCATTGTATGCAATAGAGTCTCATCTACTATTTTAGAAATAGGGAAGGTATAATCATAAAACACTATATTTTATTTTTCTTATTTTTAAAGAGGGTTTTATAAAATAATGATTGGGTCTTTCTTTTTTTTGAGTCATATGATGTTCAATTACTTCAGCATATCTGAGTGAGCACAATTGTGTTTTTTATTCACTTGACAAAAATGAATTTTTTTTTACTTTTTTCATCTGGGAATCAATCTAGGAAATATTAGTTCTTAAATTTGCATTTACTAACTCCAATTTTGTTTTGATAGTGAATATATTCTTTTTTGATATTTAAGTCATTTATTATCAAAATAAATTATTTGGAATATTGACAACATTTATAAAAATAAAAAAAAGTTAAAATTGAAATGCAGCATTTAACTAATGAAAATTTTACTTAATCTTATTTTTCTGTCATATAAAATGTTTTACTACTATTAGCAAAAAAAAATCATAAAATGTTTTACTAATGAAAATGTATCCATTTTTTTGTAACTATATTTTATGGATTACTATCTATTATATAAACTATTAATCTTAATCATAATTTTATTCTATTTTTTTAAAGATTCAATTTTTAATTCGATTTCTTGTTTTCCAGTCAGCAAAGACATTATTTATTTGACCAACCCAAAATAAACTTTGACTTTTAGTATAGCTATTATTAACTAAATACCCCATTGCAAACTAAACATTCGCAAGAATAATATGTTGTATTAAAAAAGAGATTTTACTTAAATTATATTAGTAAGAAATTTGATGTTAAATTCTATAGAAATTTTATCTACTATCCAAGCTAAATTTTAACAACTTTAAACCCTAAAATTACTAATTTGGATTTTCAGGATTGTCACATTATTGAGATATGAAAAAAATTTTTAGGTCTGTTTTTGAGGTTATTAAAAAGAAGAATCCTGACTGGTCTTATGACAATGATCCTATTATTAGTTATCAACTAAAAGAAAACATGCAAGATTTTTTTTCTTTACGGCAGAATAATAAATTGAATGTGGAGCCTCCTAGTAAATGTAGTGATTTAAAGTAAACTTTTAACAACTGGCTCATATTTTTAAAAATGAGTGGTGAATTAAAATTGCAAATGACAGTCATTTTCTGATCATGGTTACTTTAAACATTTCTTGATGTATTGGAAATAATATATTAGCCTGAATGGCATTCTTATATGATATTGATGGTATTTTGAGCATGTGAATAATTTTGGTCACTTTAATACAAGCATGATGATTTTTAATAATATATCTATCCTATTTCACTTAGCCAAATTAAAACAGTGTAATCTTAAAAATGGAAAAACTGCCAGTTCCAATGAGTTACCTGGACAAAGTATGTTTTCTCCAAAAAAAAAAAAAAATGGAATTTTTTTTTTCAAGATATATGGATTCATGAAATGCTGCATATAAAAATAAGAGAATATACAAAACTGGAGTAATTATCATGGAATATCATTGCTACCTGCTAGGGAATGAAGATACTTTTGAGAATGTTGTTGAATAAGTTGCTTACAGTTATAAGTGATTGGTTACCAGAAATTCCTTGTGGTTCTAGAGAATCAAGAAGCATTCACTATATATATATGGATTTTGTTGCCTGACAGATTTAAGAAGAGAATGATTTACATCTTGCTTTTATAGATTTAGTCAATAAATATCCTTTCAATTAATAGACCAGGTTTGTAGTGATGATTAGCTGTCCATCAAAGTTATTTTTAACAGAAAGTATTATTATTATTGCTGAAAAATCTGAGGCATTTGAAATGAAAACAGATGTTAAACAGAATGTGAACAATTGAAATAGATTTGATGATGAAATTTTTAATTTAAATTCTAGAAGTACCATAATGATTTTGCTATCCTTGCCAATTCAAGACATGGTCTACTAAATGTATTTAATGTTTTAAAGGCAATCTATATAGATATTAGTTTAGAAATTAATATTAAAAAAATTGAATTCTTTTATCAGCCAGTGACAGAAGTAAAATCTTCAGCAACTTTTAGTTTGGATGGTTATCAACTTGAGAATGTGAAACAATTTAAGTATCTTGCTTAGCTGCTCTTTATATAGCCAAACTTGATTTAGATATTGTGATGTATCACATATCCTCATGTGTAGTGATATAACTACTGCAGCTAAATTGGTTGTATATTGAGCTGTTATTTTATTCATTTTATTATAGAATGAGATCTACATCAATGGAGCAGACAAGTTTCATTTAAGGATATTTCATAAAATTAAAAAAAATAAAATGAAAAGATTCCAAAATAGTCAATATATTCTTAAGCTTTGTGGTTGCCACATTATAGACTTTATTATTACATCTTCATTGGATTGGACATATGAAAGCAACGATTAACAAAACATTTTCTAAAAAACTATTTTATGATTAACTTGAGCATGTTTGGAGAAGCAGATCTCATTTTCTTTATAAATTGATTGATTTTATTGGGAAATATGGTTGAGGATAGAATAAAATGGTAAGCAATAATTAGATAACTTGCAAAAATTTAAAGATAGCATTGCATTACAAGAGTCAAATAAACCAATTAATGGACCAGCATGCTATCTACATGGGCATATGGTATCTTAGAAGATTATCTTGTGTACTCATTATAAAACAAATCTTTAGTGCATTATTGCTATTTTATTTTTTTTGGAGTTGAATGGCAATACTTATTTGTGTGTAGCTGTTGCTACAGTTAATGACACAATGGTTATCTTGGGCTGGCTATAGTGTGTCTACATGAAAAAACAGCAAAACATGTTTGCTTGTAACCTAAAAAAAATAAATTATTTGGTCCAAATTCAAAATCTGATCAAGAGCATTAAAATAAATGTACTAACCATTATGATTCCATTCTCTTCATGTATTTGTATAAGATAGATAGGTATATTTTTATTAAATTTTAATAGCTCTACAAACAAATAATGGCAGTTAATTACATAATTTTGAGAATGTAATATTAATGAAATAATAAACCTTCTATATGCATTCAATTAAAATCCATTACAAGTCTGACTTGTAGAGTTATTTCAATAAACTTTTAAATAGCGCCCTCTTATAGCAACAAAATCTACTAATCAGATATGAGATATTATTTGCAAATTTATTAAAATGACTGATATTTAAATCCAAATATATTGTCTATACTGAACTTAATGTAATTGAAAGGGATTTGAACTCACACTTTCAAGCTCTCTTCAGCTATCCACTCCATCTTATACAACCTGTACACATGATCACATACACGTGAAAAAGATAAATAATCTCCAATATACATATTTCATGCTAAACCAACACTGATCAGTTGGAGAGTGGAGAAGACTCAAGCCCATCCAATAAAGTTTGAAGATTTGCTATCTTAATATAAATTGAGTACTGATTATAAATATATGTGTGAGATGATGATCTGGACCATACTGATGAATGCTGGTTCATCATGAAATACATATATTGAAAATAATTTATTCTTTTCACTTGTATGTGATCATGTGAATGGGTTGTATAAGATGGAGTAGATAGTTATAGAGATCTTGAAAGTCTGAGTTCAAATCTATTCTAATTAAAATGACTATAGAAAATCTGATTTGTAAAGAATTCTTATAATATGCATATTTGAAGAGTTTGTTCATACATTAATCACATTTATATGTGGCGAATTCTTTCTACTTTATTTTATTAGCATTGTGAATCTTACTAAGAAATTATCTTAAATTGAATAATCCTAGGGTAGTTGCCCTATCAAAAAACAACAGCAGTTTTATGACCTTATAGTTACTACTACATTGTCATTCATATGAGCTACTGGAGCAAATGTATGACATGAGTTCATGTAGTTTGAAGTATGAATGCCAACATTTATTGTTTTAAAGAGGTGACTTACCACTATCAACTATATCATAAATAATGATAAACTCTCCATATAGCTTGTGTAAGCATAGGAAATGGTGATTATGTGATGTTTATATTGTAAATAATCAAAACATTATTATTTGAACTGCATGCCTTTTTGTTTTTGTCTATAAAATTCATGAATCTTTAGTGATAAAATTAATAAGTCTTTATATGCAAAATGATTTTGAAAGTTTAAAATTAATATTTAACTTTTTTGTTGACTGATCATCAAATTCTAATTATTATTTAAAAGTACATTTATTTATATGTATGTGTGTATAAATGATTCTGCACACATGTATTATAAGTATATGTCTTTAGGCAGACAGATGGCAACAATTTTTTTTACCCTGCTGAAGGACAGGTGACTTATCAAAAGTCTGATTATTTTTTGTCATTTGAAGAATATTGTTTTTGTATGAACGTATTTTTCAGTTTGTCGTGTAATATATAACCACGTAATAAATAACAGTTGGAGTCTTTTTTTTTTGTCTATGGAAGTCATCTTGTTAACTTCTGTTGATAAACTTTAGCATGATTATTTATATAAAAAAGTTATATTTTTTATCCAAATTTCAGATTTGCTTTTAGAGTTTGTAAACTTTTATTACTTTAGCATATTTTTTGTTTAATGGTCTTAGTCAACTGCCACTAGGACACATTCAATATTTCCTGTTGATAGACATCTGACAGATACTATGCCCTTAGTGATCTGTAGAATTTTCTCTTGAAGATGTGGGCGGGATAGAGGATGACTGCTAAACCTGAAAAAAGTTGGCAGGATTGTTTTTCACTATAAATATTTGCAGTAAACTATTAGATATATTAAGATGATTGATTTATTATTTTCTTTAATTTGTAACTTCAGCCATATATTTTTCAAAAATGTTTAGTTGATTTCCAACAAAAAAAAAAGCAAATTAATAAAAATAATTTTTAAAAAGCTTCTTTAAAAAAAAACAACAACAGTTCTTTATTTTTTATAATTTAACAGTTAATTTAATAATTTAACAAAAAATTGAAACTAGCTTAATTATATTTTATATTTTGGATATTTAAGCTTTAGTTAGTTATTCTTGCATGTAGAAATATTTCTCAGGATTAATTTGCAAGCATTAATCATATGTTTACTGCTAAGCTATTTTACAATACATTTATATTCACATTGTTTCACCTAATGAGTATGAAATTGGCAAATTTTAGGTATGTATTTAGCTGGAATATTTTACTTCCAACATATCACTTGATTCTTTAAGCTTATTGCAGTATAAACAAAAGCAAGCTCTTCTTTCTACAATTCTAGTATCAACTATTATACTATCATCTAGTAAACCATTAATAATTAAGCTTATAATAGTAGAGAGAGAGAGAGAGAATGCAAATAGTTTATACCTATTGGTTATTCCTCTCATACTATAATCTATAAGTTACAATGGCCATATGAGATGTTCAATTTCAGTCAAAATCTTGGAATTATACCATCATACTCCCGACATATTACAAAATATATGATTAACCAATATCTTAATTTGTAAAATATCAATCACTCTTAGAAAATTTTCTGGTACAGTTTGATGATAAATGTTTTTATATGCAAGAGCCAAACCATTTCTGAAAAAGATGGGCTTGTGTTGAAAGATGATTTATAAAGTCTCCATCATTATATAAAGAACCATCCATGCAGAATATCATTCAGTTCTTCTAATTAAAGTCAGACATATTTTCTAATGGAAGAAAAAGGCAGGATTGAATTTGCTTTTCAAGAACAATCTTCATTCTCTTACAGCAATTTTAAGGAATAGAAAATACTGAAACTGAAAGATGCTAGATTAGCTTGCATTCTACCTTAATCTTGCTGTACCATTAGATGGCACTCAACAGATTTTCCAAGTGTATAATTCATAAATTAAATTTCTTTGTATTGTGAATATAGTTATTTATATAGATATGATAATATAAAAAAAATAATGAACTTACAGTATACAATAAATGCGTTGATTTGGAATCTTCCTTAAAATTATCTAACATAGATGAACAAGATGGGTCTAGAAAAATTATTATGATGTACCTCTTCCTTTAAAAAATTTTTTTTAATGGTTTGATTTGTGTTTCCATCACACTTCAATTGTTTGTGTTGGAAAATTTTATGAAAAACTAAAAAAAATTTATCTCACTTATTAATATTTATTTATAATTATATTTGTATAAATAAATTATTTCATATATAGCATACTTTAATCTTTATTGATTATTCTTTTTATTTGAAAAATGTGGCAGAGCACCATTTGGGGTTATAGCCTGACATGTTAATCCAGCACTAATAGAATAAAATATTCTACCTCAGCCATCTAATAGTCTTTATTTGTCTCCATATGATTATCATTTGATTAGACTATTGAGAGAACTTTTATGAGAACAAGATTCCTGAATAATGATGATATCATTGAAGCTGTGCAAAGCTTGATAAATGGATAATAATTATTTTTCTCTGACATTATAATTAAAAGCTTCCAGAATGCTGGTTAGTGTAGCGAAAAATAATAAGCATTATTTTTTACTTTGTGAGAAATAATTAAAAAACAACAACAACAACAACAACAAATTCTTAATTTATTTTTGTCCAGCCTTTATATATTTATACTTTAGTTGGTTGAGTAGAAACATTTGGTTAATTCAATCATCACTTGCTAATAAAATAATGTGTTTTTGTGAATATGTTTGTGATGGAACTATGAATATTAAGAAACAAGAAGGTCATGATAATGGAGTATTATTATTTGATTCTAATATTTATTTGTTATATTTCTCCAGACAACTGGACACATACACACATAAATATATAATACAAATGTTAGGGTTCTATGATGATCAGTTGGCTCAGTATTAGAAAAACTTGCTGAAGAGCAAAATTTACCAAGGACTAGCAATGCTATTTCTCAAAATATTGACAAAGCTACATTATTTTCAAGGATTATTTTAGTAATAGCATTGTTGCTAATAATGGAATTTTTGGGGGTTAATCATAATATGATATGGTCTGAATTTTGATTTTTAACATTGAGGCTAATAAATAATATGGATTTAATGTTCAAATGATATTACTAGCCTCCTTATATTTGAATAAAATAAAGGATCTTAATGCAAAAAAAAATTTTAGTAATTGTTATTTTTTCATTAAAACTAATGTATTAACAATTAAGGGATGTTACTCTAAAAATTTGTGATGATGATTTTACTTGTAAATATATTTTTGAACTATTTCATTATTTTATTTAATTGTCAAATGTTTTTAGAAAAAATGAAATTCTATCATCATCATCATCATCAACCATTATCAGTCCACTACAGGATGAAGGTCAGTCCAAGTTCAATCCATCTTCTCTGATCTTTAGCTTCTCTTCTCCACAACACTCCTGCACACTTTCTTATTTCATCAATCCATCTCACATGTGATCTCTTTTTGGGTCTTTTACAATCTCTTGGAATTTTTCCATCTATTATCATCTCTTCCAGCAATATGTCCAGCCCAACTCCACTTCAGTCTTTTAATTTTTTCAATGAAGTCAGTAACACCTGCTTATTTTCGATCTCTTCTTGTTACTCCTGACATGGATCTCTCTATACATCTTTTAGTGGTTTGAATTCTCTGTATTGCTCTTCCATTAAGTGTCCAAGTCTCAGATCCATAAGTAAGAACTGGTAAAACACATTTATTAAAAATCTTCCTTTTCAAACACATAGGCATATTTCCTTTTAGCATCAAGTTATTTCTACCAAAAGTACTCCAACCAAGTTTAATTCTATGATTTATTTCATACATTATGTTTCCATCTGTAATAATAATCTGACCAAGGTATTTGTGGCTATTAATTTCTACTAACTCATCATAATCTTTATTTTCATATTTTGAGAAAATCCATTGAACATTATTTCAGTCTTTTTAACATTTATCTTTAGTCCTACTGATCTACTTTCATCTGATATCTCCTGTAACATTTCCTGCAGCTCTAAAGTATTATTTTCAAAAACAACTACATCATCTGAAAAAATTTAAATGACTTAAATAATCTCCATTTACTTTCCCTCTTTTAGCTTCCCATTTTAATCCACAAAATACTTCTTGCAGCACTGCTGTAAAAAGTTTTGGAAATATGGAGTCACCCTGTCTTACACGCTTTTCAATGTTCACTTACCTAGTATCATTATATAATTTAATTGTTGCTGATGCATTTTTATATTCTTTAAAATATGACAATATCCTGGATCTATACCTTGATGATCCAATGCTTTAATCACGGAAGAAATGTTTATAGAATCATAATCTACAAATCTAATGTATAATGGCAACTCATATTTATTTGTCCTTTTTATAATTTTTCTCAATACCTGAATATGATCTACTGTACTAAAACCACTTGTAAAACCAGTTTGTTCTTTTGGTTGGTAGAAATCCAATGTTCACTGTAGACAAGTTGTAATTATCTTGGTAAAAATTTTGTATAAAACTGATAAAAGGCTGATAGGTCTGTAATTTCTAATATCTTCTTTATCACCTTTTTTAAATATTAATATTGATTCTGCATTCTTCCAATCATCTGGTACATCTTTATCATTTAGACATTTGGTATATAACTGCTAAAAAATTTACTATTTCTTCACCTACTTTTTTTAATATATCAATTATAATTCCATCATTACCTGGTGCTTTTCCTTTCTTCATAAATTTAATCTTATATCTCACTTCTTCATTTAAAATTCTGGGAAATTCTGAAGATATAATTGATATAGGAGGTACTTGTTCTCTATTACTATGTAATTCTTGATAGAAGTCTTCTACCTATTTCATAATGTCATCTCTCTTTTTAATAATAATTCCATCTTTTTTTCTTATTGGAGATATAAATTTCCTACCAATACCAAAATGTTATTTTAGATTCTTGAGACTTATTCTCTTTTACAGCTTTCCTTGCTAGTTCACACTTATACATGTACTCTATTATAAAGACACACAAATATTGGAGATACAAATGGAGTAGGATTCATTATAAATAAAAAGTGGAAGAACAACATTGTAAAGATTGATGGTGTATTGGACAGAATGACAAGATTAGTTATACAACTTAATAGCAGATATCAAATGCAGGTTCATGCCCCAACAAGTTCTTAAAGTGATGAAGTAATCGAAGATTTTTATATGGATGTGCAAAAGGCTTTTGATTAGAGTAAATAACATTTTAAAATTGTTATGGCTGACTTTAATGCTACAATTGGTAAACAAATGAAAGATGAAAGTGGTGTAGGTAATTTTGGTTATGGTAATAGAAATGAGAGAGGACATAGACTTGTGGAATTTGTAGAAAAAGAAAAACTTTATATTATGAATTCTTTTTTTTGAGAAAAATGTTAAAAGGAAATGGAACCATCTAAATGAAGGTACAGTAGAATTGGATTCTATTTTGACTAATAGAAAATATATATTTCAAGATTGTAATGTTCTTAATAAATTTAACACAGGAAAGGATCATCGATTAGTAAAATGTAAGATATGTGTTACCGCAAAACTAGAGAGACAAAAATTATTAAGAAAAACAATATTTATAGTTGATATTCCTAGTCTTCAGAAACATTCTAATGAATTTAAATTAGAACTTACAAATCGGTTTTAAGTATTATTTGATTTTGAACATGTTTCAGATTTGAATGAAATTAATAAGAAAATAACTGATATACTTTTAAAAACTGCAACAAAGATAGTTTGTAGAAGAAAGTCACAATTGACCAATAAAATTTCTACTGAGACTTAGAGAATTTATGAAGAAAAGAAGGAATATGAAAATATACAAAAGTGATGCAGTAAAAAGGATTGAATACCTCGAATTTTGTAAAGTGGTGCGGAGAAGAGTTGAAAATGATATAAGAAATTCTATACTTTTCCAAATATATTCAAGTGTTACTGTAGACTCCATTTTGAGTGTCATTGTTCTCTCTTCTTCAGTATACTGATTAGAGCATAAGCTTAAATTTAGTACTAAAGATTGCCAGTTCTCAGTTTAAGCTGGTACTATCAAAGGACAAGCACAAACAAATATCTGAAGAAGAAAGTAGAATAATATTACTGAAAATGTTGTTATATTCTAACATGAGGTTGTTACTAACAGTAATGTATTTAGAAAAGTATAAGTAAAATTTGTAATTTTTTAAAAAAAAACTAATTAAACTAAAGATTAGAAATAGTCCAAAAAAAAACCTAGGAGATGTGTTATTTTATAAATTATTTGTTTTTAAAAGTGTAGGAATGTGAGATATGAATTTGTAGTTTTAAAATGATTATTAAGAGATATTTATAAAAATAAATTGTTTGAGATGGAATGGAGGATGAATGTAAACTGAAAATCTTAAGTTCATATTCCTCTATCTACTATAGTAAGCATTCAATATACTGAATGAATAGATTAATTACATATTGTCTTGGAAATAGGTACATCATAGTATAAGTCTAATCCATCCCCATCTCTCTCCTATTAATACAAATGGATACATAATGGTCTGATAATATGAGGAGTTAGATTGGCATGATGTCTACATGGATGTGACTACAATATTAAATCTACCAAAGGCTTTGAGGGTTTTCTCATTGGTTTTCACTGAAATAGATGGTTTAATTGTTGGAAAGGTGAGAAGATTGAAGCATGTCCATTAAAATTTGTAGGAATTGCGATCTTAATATAAGCCGAGCATGATCGTATATATGTGTGGGAGATTATGGTCTGGCCCAACACATGAGTGCTGGTTCTGCACAAAATACGTATATTGGTATCCTTTATCTTTTTAGCATGTGTGTGGTCATGTGTATCGGTTGTTTGAGATGGAAATGGAGGATGAATATAGATTGAAAATCCTAAGTTCAAATACCTATCTTTGTTAAAGTGATTATTAGATTTTTTAAAAGTATTTTATAAAGAAAAATTATATTGTAGATTTTTTTTTAAAGTTAAAATGACCCCCCCCCCCCCAATAATTATAAGATAGTACAGTATGAATTTTATTATTTTTTTTTTTTGAAAAGTTGATGAACTGTTGTTGTTAAGAAAACAATAAAATTAATATGGAAAAATGAAGAGTCATTATTGCCTGAAATTTAACAGACCTAGTACCATTTTACTTTCTAAATTAAAATTACTGACTGCATGTTAATTGGAAGTAAGTGCAGCATCTTTTCTTTCCTTTCTTTTTTTTACTAACAATTACAACAACCCAGAAAAATCTTTGCTAAGAGAATCTCAACTATGTTATTGACTGAAAGTATGGTAATGCATTTATAAACTGTGTTAATTTGAATATAGTTCTCATTTAGTTACATTAATTAAGTGACATTTAGTTTTGTATTATTTTCTTTGAAATTGGAATGACCATACTCATTTGCATATGGCTGCTGCTGATTTTCGTGTATAAATATAAATTTCAGTCACTCTGCTGTTGAACATTAATCAAGAAAATTAAAGTTGTATTAGCCATTAAATTATCCAATATTAATAACCAAGTTAACATATGCATAAAGAAATATTTTAATTATGCAGTATATATGTTTTTTCTTTCACAACATTAAGTATCTGATTCAGAAGGTGTAGCTCCCCCCCCCCCATTATAATCAATTTTAAATCAATATATATTCATATATAAACATACATACACAAATATACAAACCCTATTTATTTTTTATAAGAATATGTATCTTAATGAAGTAAGAGAGTTGACTGTTTTACGATTAAACTTTTTACTAAATTTTTTTAAATTCTGGTATAAATTATAAGGTAAACTTGACTACATTTTACTTTTTCAATTATTTTTTTCCAGTTCAAATCCTTAAGAATAAAGGATGCAAATTTACAGGAACAAGTCCTTAGTTATAATTTTTGCCCAGTGCAATGCAATTACTAGTGAATCAGATTGGAATTAGATTTAAGATATGTCTCAGATTGATAAAGATTGTATATCTGGACAGTTCTATTTTGGGACTCTGCCTTATATGGAAGTGGAAAGAATCTAGACAAGATGATATAAAATTGGTTTGTCTTACACAATCCAATTAGATTGGGGTACCTAATAGATTTCTCATTAAAACAATAGAAATAATCATATTTTCAATAGCATTGGTAAAGCAAAAAAACAGTGATAGTATTAAAAGTAAGTATTTTAAATGTAATTTTTTTCTTCACGATCAGAATGGAGGATCAAGATTTAATGTTGATATAGCTGCTCTTATTGAAATTCTTTTTCTAGAGGAAATAATGTGACAGAACAGGCTGTTGCTTACAAGTTTTTTTCAAAAAGTATATTATCCAATAAAAGGAGATTGTATGACGATGTATTTGTTGTAAAGTCTAGTTTGTTCTAATTTTGGGATTCCTTGATTTATTAATATTAGATTCAGAGAAGATAGCCTCTATTTCTTGCTGAATAGCATTATTATGCAATACCAATAAATGATTTTTTTTTTTTTTGGGAGATTTTAATGCAATGCTGTAAATTCACGTGATCTGCTGTAATTGAATTTCTACCTGCTTCGGCAAAATAATTGCTATAAAGGAATATAGCAACACCCCCATCTCAGAACAATAGCATTTAATATATTATAGATAGCCAGAATACAGAAGTTCATATTAAGTAGCATTTATATAAGCACAGATTGTTGAATGGATCATAGATTAGTATGCTCTGAGGTTAAAATTATAATTGCAATATAAAATAAATCTTACTATAATCATATTCTCAAGAAAATTGATATTCTTTCTTTAGAAATATTTACTATTCATGCTAAATTTTAATAGCTATTAGCATTAAAATTATTAATTTGACCTTTAAAGATTGAATGTAATTTGTTTGAGGAAATGTGTTATGAATACAAACAAACCTATTCTTGTTATAAAGGAGAATTATGATTGGTTTTCTGACAATGATATTATTATTGATGATTTGATTAAAAGAAAACATGGTATTTTTATTTTGGCAAAATAATTAAATGTGGATTTTCATAATAAATATAGAAATTTAAAGATAGAAGTTCCACAACTGACTGTCATAAACATGATTGGTGGATTAAAACTGGAAAGGGAAATACAAACATCTGCTAATTATGGTTATTTTTTTTTGATGCATTGAAAGTGACATGTGGACCTTAAAAATATCATAATACTATTAAATCCATTAATCATACTTATTTATTTGATGACAATGATATTCTGAACAAATAGAGCATTAGAAACATATTTCGAATGATAAAACAAGAATTAAGATTATGACTTCTTGATGATTACTGGTTTAGCATGAAATACGTATATTGATGATTATTTATCTTTTCAACATATGTGTTCAGGTGTATCAGTGTTATGAGATAGTGTGGAGAGTGGTGGGTCATGCGAACCCTATAGATTATGACTTCTTATAACATATCCATTTTACCTGTTCATTTACATTTGGACAAAGATATCCATCCAATTAAATGAAGTCAATACAACTTTTTGTAATCTTAAAAATGGAATGGCTCTGATCTTTCTGATCTTGGATGTTTTAAAATATGTTGTTCAAGCATTAGTTTCAAAAATATTGGAATTTTTTAGAAATATATAAGGATGCTTTTATTATTGTAATTTTTAAAAATAAAGAGAATAATCAAAATTATTGTAATTATCACGTAATATCATTGTTATTGATTATAGCAAAGATACTTTTATAGATTTTTTTGAATAGATTCCACATCCAATCATAGATGAATTCTTATAAAATCTCAGTGTGGTTTTAAAAATCAAGCATTATAAATATTTATTTTTATTAATCAGGCAAATGAAAAAAAAGTATCAAAAACAAAATATTGTTTCTATTGATTTAATCAAGGCATTTGACTCCATTAATTATCATTGGTTAAAATTTATTACCTTGTCCACCAAAGTTTGTAATATATACATGATGGAATGACAGGAAGTAAATTTTATTCTTGCAAATGGAAATTCTGAGACATTTGAAATGAAAACTGGAGTTAAATAAACGTATGTACCAGTTCCAATTTTATTTTTGATTTTTATGACAATGGTCTTTGGAACTGTTTATAGGCAGCTTAATGAATCAGGGTTCAAGATCCACTACAAGATTGATTGGTGGAATTTTTTTGAATCTATATTAAATTAAGCAAACACCATGTATATCATTTTTCATGGATCAAAAGACAATATACAGAATGTACTTAATACCTTTTTTAATGCAACATATAAAGATATTGGTTTCTTAATATTCAAAGAAGCTCAAGTCATTATCATCAGTGATAGCAAGATCTTAACACCAATCAATATAATCTTCAATTTTCTGCATATCATGTTACAGAATCCATTATTTTAAAATCACATCTTTATTGGATGGGTATGTGAAATGAATGAATAGTATAAAACTTCCTAAAAAAGTATTTTGTTGCAAACTTGAGTATGATTTTTATGGAATGTCAGACTGGTTTACATTCTAAAGAAGTACAGTATTGTTGAAGTCTTTCAGAAAGATAAATTTGTTAGAGAAATTAAAAGACAATATTTCAAAATATCAAATAAACAGAATTATGATTCAGCATGTTCTTCTATATGGGGATATATTATTTATAGTTCATAACTTGGTTTATATAATTACTGCAAAATTCATTTCTAATGTATTATATAATGCTACAGATGGCTGATGCTGATAAAATTAATTTATAAACAAGTGCAATAATTTATTTAATCGTATGACAATAATCCTTCAATAAATACACAAATAATCATTATTTATCTATTAGATTAGAAGTTACTAATTTCTCCTCTTTAGGTATAGATCTTAATTTTTATTTAATGTTTAAATATATTGATAATTAATTAAGTCATCACTTGATTGCAAGCATCCTAATGTTTATAAACCGTAACTTGTCTTCATATAGAGAATGTAATGTATGTATAATGTTTTAATAACTTGAAAAAGTACAAAATTATGTAAAAAAAATATATATATATAAATTAATTTATAATGAAAATTTTGTAAAGTTCAGGATTTTGTCTCTAGAGGTCACTATATTCCTAATGTAAATTTACTATATTTTGCTTATATTATTAACAAAAATTATTTATATTATTATGATCAAATTAAATTAGATATATTAATAATTTAAGCGAATGGCGTTTTTTCCTTAAAAAAAAAAAAAAGAAAATTAACCATGAATTATTTATTAACCCTTAATACACTATTATGAAAATGTAATTTTTTTTTTTTTTTAATCTATATTGATTGGTATTTTTATAAACAATTTTAGAATCACTATTTAATTAAATTCGTCAATAATTATTTTTCTGCCTACTGTTTTTTATGTAAATATTTCAGCATTTTTATACAATTCTCATCTGTTTTCTTTTTTCTTTTTTTGCATTTCAAGATTAATAAGAACTCTTCATATAAATATTTATTTTTTTCATTTTATATATTTTATTTTCTAAGTAATTTAAATTTCAGAATGTGCATTTACATTGATTTCTTCATTGATCCACTGAATGTTATCAATATTTTATTTAGCTGTCCTATCTAAATATATTTTTGTTAATAAATTTTCATCTAAAATTAATTTTTTTAATTTTATGACATTTAATTTTTTAATCCATTAATTTGTGTGCATTTTTACTCTTTAGTACATTGAAATATTGTATTTGAATGCACTGAATAGGGTAATTGTAAACCAGACTTGCTATTTTAATTATGTAAGTAATAGATAAGAATAAAACAAATAATGAATTACACAAGGTACAGCAAAATTAAAAACAAACAAATTAGAAATTCATAAATTAATTAGAAATTTGTAAATTTCTTAAATATATATTCTTTGTCTGTATAGCTGCAGCAAAAGCAATTGACATGTATGTAGTTATCTTTTTGTAGTTAAAACATTTATAAATTTACTTAGAATTGCCATAAAAAGCAGAAATAATGATGATTGTTTCTGTAGTGTATTTTTCACTGCACCACTCTCAAGCAAGATAGGAGACTGGGGTCTATCCGCTTTTAACACCTTGTGGAGAGCTGTAATCATTAATATATGACCAAACACCTCTCCACAAAGTATTAAAAGTGGATAGAAACCAGTTCCCCACCTTGCTTGAGAATGATATGGTGGAAATTACAATATAGAAATATTATTCATTAAGTAGATAATCTTAAGTCTAATGAACGTCTAATAAAAAATTATTAATGATGGTAGTAATTCTGCCAAGCTTAAAAAAAGCCAAATGTTGTTTTTTTTAATGTGAAACAAAATAATTATTTAATTGTGAAAGGAAAGGAATTGATTAGTTATTTATACGTGAAATTGTTAAAAATGACAAAAAATTGTACTCCTGGAAATTGATAAACTTATGTCTATGGTATGTGATAGCCATTTATTGAAAACAAAAGATACTGAATTTTTAGCTAGATATATAATGTAATATATTGAAATATTATTGCCATTTCAGTAAAGGAACCATTGAAAAGAAGTGACATCGAGCCATTTATTGCAAGTGATAATTACAAATCTAGAAATTTTACAAACTTAAAGAACATCAAAATTATAAGAGAGTTTGTATATACTGATAATGAGACTGTTAACCCTCTTTCAACAGAATTGAAAAAAGAAAGATTGATCTAAAAAGAAGACATCCAGAATAAGTGTTTAATTGTGATGAAAATAGGTTATTCTGGAAGAGGATTCACAATCAACACATATTCATAAAAAGAAGACAAAAGATTTTAAGCATGAAAAGACAGAGTATCTTTAAGTATGCTTCTATTCATATAATCAAACTATGAATTATTCACCAATCTAAGAATCTCATCCTTTCAAGAACAAAAATTAAAAAAACAAAACATGTATAATTTGGCAATACACACACAAAACAGTCTCTCATTTTATGGATTGGTACTGAAATAGTTTCATCCTCAAACTTAAAAAAAATATCAAGATAGAAAGGATTCCAATTTAAAACCCTAGTGAAAGTAGGCAATACATCTAATCATTCTGAATCTATTTGCTATGAAAAAAAAAATATCAAGATTGTATTTTTCATCAAAATACTATCACATTGCTATATTTGTCATATCAGAATCACATATACATACATTCATCTAGATTTGAGAAATCCTTTGTATCTTTTTAATGCTCAACTAATGGAACGCTAGAAATCATTCCCATTGTGGATACAATAACATTTATAAAAGCAGAAATAGTTAAAACAAGGTGAAAGTGTTAACGTCTTTTGAAAAACTATATGGAGTGAATTTGTGAATGACTTTTAAGATCTTTTCAGAAATTGATAGAAAAAAAAAAAAATTCAAGCAGTAAAAGAACTTGGGAAAGAAAGATTTATCAGTATGATTGATGGAGAAATCAAAAAATCTATTGTAGATTGTAAATAAATTTTAATAGATAAGAAGATCTAAAAACTTATGTATAAAAAGGAAAAAGGAAAGAAATAAGTAAGAACTAGTAATGTGGTCTCTAAAAAAAAAAAGTGAATTATTTGAGATTGTGCATGATTTAATGAATGACATTATAGAATTTAAACCTTGGATAGAGTATTGCATTAAAATCACATACCTGTGTAAGATTATCATAAGTGTTAGTAATAAAAATAATTAAATGTTTGTCAGGTGGTAGGATATGTGATGTTTGAGCACAGGAAGTAAACCATTAAATTGCAATTCTGATCTTCTTGAGTCTATCACTGTACAACTGCACTAAACTATGCAGTGTAAAAAATAACTAAATAGTTTGCTGCTGGAAGATCCTGTGATACTATTGCATTAGAAGTGAAAAAGTTAAATAAATTAGGATCCTTTAGCTGTCAATACCATTATTCTATAACTCCATTACAAAAGTGATTAAAAAATGACTTTCCAACATTTTTTTTTGGTAAAAGATGTCAGCATAAAGAAAAGTAAAGAAGAAATATCATCTTTATCTCAATTCTTCTAGAGAGAATGGGAAAGAATATTTTATTAACACTATTCAAATCATCACATTAATAATTTAAATTGTGGTAAGAGAAGCACTCATTAATTATGGAATGGACCTCGAGCAGGTTAAGTTTGTTGTTGCTTTGCTGGAATGGATGAACCGAATATTTATGCAGTTTTCAATAATGAATGGTATCATATGCTCAGTGGTTGGCCAATGGGTCTCCCAATGAGCAGTATCATCGCCAGTCTTATGATGAACACATATGAACGGATTTTTGTGCCTAGATATATGAACAATGGATTAGTTCGGTATGCTAGGTATGTGTATGATATCTTTATAGCTGCTCCAGAGAAAACCATGGAGGATATTAAAGCTGACCTTATATCAACATTAGGCCTTAACATAAATGTAAGTCAGGAAGAAGCATCAAACAGTATTAAATATTTGGACCTACAAGTAATGATTGAGGCAGATCGCTTTTATTATAAAATGAACATTAAGCCTATTAACATCAGAGGCCATATACATTACTTATCAAATACACCAGATATACATAAATTTGCTGGCCTCAAATCATTTTTACACAGAAATAACTGTTTGTGTAGTTTTGAAGATGACAAAAGAAGAAACATTGAAATTTATAGAAATGAGCTCATTAAGGCACAATATAATCATCGAGCCATTGATAATATAATTGAGAAATTTAAAAGAAGGCCCAATCATGTGGTTAAACAAGATAAACCACAAATTTTGCTTTGATATATCTGAAATATTTATAGGAAAATTCAGATGATCTTTTGCTCGGAGTTCTGTGTGTGTTTTGGTTCACCCCCTAATTTGAATAGGTGTTTAAACAATACCAAAGATTATATGCTTCCGATGCAAGCACAGCAGGCAGTCTACAAAATTGCATGTAGCGGAAACAATTGCCAGGCTGCATATTATGGGGAGACGAAAGCATCTGTTCAAGTTAGATTATCCCAACATGTGTATTCATAAATAAGGCTTTAGCTGATTCATCCCACCCTTCAATTTTTGTACATCATGCAATGGCTGTGGGTCATTCATGCAGACCTGATGGACCTAGAGTACTATGTAGGAAGCGGAGTGATTTGCGAAAGAAGATTAAGGAGGCGTGTTTCATCATCTCGGATGAGCACGCATTGAACAAAAAGGAGTCATTTTACATCTTGTCAAAGAAATGGCGAGTGGAGGTGCTCTGATTTTTATTTGTATATTCACCTAGTTTTGTTCGAATATTTGCATATCAGTATATCGTTGGAAATGATAAGAGATTTTGTACTTCTTGATAATGAAAGGTAAGCCTTCGAAAACGTTCGAGAATTAATAAATTGTTTATATAGTCAAGATAATTTTCTTAGATCTTATCTGAATTATAATTTATAATTAATGTGTGCATATTTAATTCTAACATATTAAAGTTTTACATTAGTATCTATAACACACATTTATTTTGTTTTATATATTAATAATTTAACACAATGTTTCATTTATCTCTCTTCATATCTTCATGTAGACATTTCTCATCACCATTAATTTCTATTTCAAGAAAAGTGGAAGAAAATGGTTGTTGACTGAGAATGATTAAATGAACACATTTATGCACTATATTAATTTAGATTTGAAATAGTACGTTACACACATATGAGAATGTGCATTCTCTTTCTTTCTCTAATGAGTCAATATTTTTTTTATCAATTGTACTGTATTTTATGTTTTTATTAATTGTGTTTTTGTTAAAGTCTAAATCTTTATAATGTTCAAAATAAATTGTATTGTGGATATGTACAAATATATACATATTAAAACTATATACATATACACATATATGTGCAATAAAAACATACTGAGTTTGTTGCTGTTCATGAATTTTGAAATCCATATGTAGGCTTGGGATTAAATAGCAGCAAGTGTGATGGTTTTATTGTATTATAAGGTTAACAGATTTTGAATTAACTTTATATTTTTTGATTAATTACAAAGTAATCCTTTAGAAACTCTGATAATTTGAATATGGAGGAAAATGAAAAAAATAAGCTTTAAGTATAAAATTAAAAAAAATAGTATTAAAAAGAGCAAAAGGAATTTGAAAAAAAAAAAAAAACAAGGAAAGAAGATTAGATGTGCAGTAGTAGGTGGTGTAATGAAGACAATTTTACAGAACTGCAGTAATATAAAAGACTAAGATCAAAAAGAAATTATATTTAATCAAGGAAAATAGTAATTCTTCTACTTTAAAAAGGCAGAGAGTAGGCAAGGTTTTTTTTTTTTTAAGATAAAAAAAATATAAATTCTTGGTGCTGACCATGATCTGATTTTATGGCTTAGTTATTGAGTTTACTTTTGAGGCTCTTAATATATATATGTACACATTCTTTTTTAATACAATCTTGTCATTATTTTTATTTTTAAGATCTCTGAACTTTTATTTATTAAATTCATAAATAAATGCACAAAGAAATTCTAAAATGAAGAATTAACTTATGAACAAACAAAAAATGTATATTAAAATTTTTTTGAAATTGTCTTACAGAATGAAACATCATATATTGTTTAACCATTCTCATTAACTAAATAACAGAAAATATGTACATATAATTGGAAAGCAGGGGGAAACTTACTGATGGTGACCATGTTTTTGCTTGATCACAGTCATTCATGGGAAGTCTCAGGAAGTTTCTAACCTCAATAACCAGAGCTACACTGAATAATTTTTAGGATAAAATTAATTATTTTAACATAACACAATTACGATTGTAATATTTTGTAACATGTAAATAGATAAAACAAATTTTAAATAGCATATTCCAAGGCAAAGACTTATCCAGCATCCATTTCAGAAAAATAGTAAAGGAGAAGTCAATAATCACATGCTAGTTTACAGCTTAGTTGTTTTTTACTTTTTTTTAATTATTTAGTTAGATATTAGCCTTCCTTATTTAGCTGGTACTACCTATGCTCCATAGAAGTACATACATATTGAGCGTTAATAATGGAAAATGACAACTTGCAGGAATGCATGATTACCTGTATTAAATTTTTTTGTGAAACTTGAAGTCACTTATCTAATGTATTATTTTAAAGTGTTAGGATTTTAAAATGTTAAAAATCAGACTTTGGCATTTGTAATTTATTATGGACATGCAACCAACTTGCATCTTCTTTTATATTGAATATTGATTCTCCAAGAGTCTAACTATTATTTAAATACTACATTAGCAGGTATAGCCCAACTAGTTCTTCAGTTCACCAGATTAAGTTCTCTCTATTTTTAATCTAAACAACAGTCTCTATATATGTAACTACCTTTTAATTAAACTAATATAAGTGTTAAGTACAATATATTTTATAATATACATTACAAATATTACAGTTTCCAGAAATAAGCTCTTAGTTAAGCATACAACTATAGAACTTTTTAAATTACTTTTGATTTTAAAATAGGCATTGTATATATTGATTTCTTTCTAGGCTCAAAAAATATATACATTCAAGATCCTTGTTCAATATTTTTGAAAGAGCATATCCGGGTTACACCTAAATAGGTACGCACACTTGTATAATGAGTTCATTAAATGAAAGTTTTATTGATTATTATTTCCAAGTATATTTTTAACATTCAGTATAATAATCGTAACCTGTATTAATAATTTTTTTTATTTAAAATTGAGATTTTTTTCTCTGAAATCTTAGACAATATTTCTTGCGGGTAATTAGCATATTAAATGAAAGAGGGGAAAAGCGAATTCAGTTTTTTTAAATTTTAATGAAACGTTATTTGTTTAGAATAATTTAAGTAATCCATTTAAATGTAACTTGTGTAACTTATTTATAATCTTATGTTAAATGAGAAACATTTCTTTTTAAATCTTTAATTAAAATGGTAATGGAAGCGTTTCGCATTCTTGTGGGTAGTCTACATCCTCCTGGCTGACTCTGCACAGCAGGCCACTCATCAGTTCCTGAATGAGTGACCTTTGCAGTAGAGTTTTTTTCTTGAGTGATTGGATTGCTTTATTCGTGTTGTTATTTTAAATTCCAAAGCCAAGTAATTGTTCCCATTTAATCACTGCATGATATTCTGGCAAACAATCAAAAATCTTTACTGTACAATCTTTTGATTATACTTGCCTATTTTCTCTTCATCAAATGTCTTTAAAAACACTTAATAATTATACAACACTAGGATTATATTGCCGCGCTAAATCAACCTCATTGCCATCAAAAAAGTAAGTACAATATAATAGTAGACTTTCACATTTAAATTACCAAATTGAAATATTTTAGTAATATGATTTAATTTGGATAATTACACGCACGCGTATATGTTTATACCAAAGGTATAAAAAAACAGCTGTTGAATTTATACTAAAATCTGTTACATGAAATGCAAAATATTAAATTTCATAGAACAAGTTCTACCCCCCCCCCCCCCCCCATTATTTTATATTCTTAAAAAATGTATATGTAAAAAAACATAACTTAAAAATAAATAAATAAATAGACGAAAGCTGATATATTATTGGATATTATCAAGTCAGAATATTCTAGTTATGTGATATAAGAATAATTTTTTGTCTTTTATTAAATTATCAGCATAGTACACAGGTACTGTTTATGATTATTTTGTACAGGTTGAAAAGATATTTAGCTGTTATTGCACTTATAATCTCTACTGTTGCAATATTTACCCTTTTGTTTGCTCTTGTTTTTAAAAAATCATACTGTCTTCAGTCACTTAGGTTTTAACATTGATGGTGTCATGCTAATCTTTTTGTACTAATCATGTCAATGGGATTGTTTGCGAAATTATATTTATAACCTCTAATTATACACACACACATTTCCTTCCTTAATTATAGAGTACAAAGTCTTCTGGATATCTGTCATTCTTTGTTTCAGATGTAAGCAAGCTTGAAATTGTGATCTAGATTGCGCAACACAATCAATTTTTGGAATTAGATTTGGATCAGGAATTTAACTCAACTAATAATAGTTTGTTTGGGTGTAATTTTTTTAAAAATTTGGATCAGAATGTTCTCTTATAAAATCTGGTTATACTAGTATGTATGGCAAACTACTTACTATAGTGATAGACATAGTTGTAATATCAGTAAAAGCAATGGGGTGAATCAGGAGGTAGTGATAGTGCTTTATTATTATCACTATCTCATGATTTAAGTGTCAATTATTATAGGGATAAAATCAATAAAATAAGAAATTAAAATTATTGTAGCCATAGGAGAATAGAGTCGCAATGAAATTTGTTTTTAATTTTAAGGTAATAAAGGTTTTGAAATTCAGGATGAGCAAATATTTTTGTTGTATAATTTTCACTACACCACTCTCACGCAAGGTTAGGGACTGGTTTCTATTGACTTTCAGGATGGGGAAAGTTTTGCTTGATGTGAACTGTTCTTTAAGGTTTGTATAAAGAACAATACTTGTAATTAAGGAGTTGTCAAAATTTGAAATGTTTTAATGAAACTCATCTTTTCAGAAAATTTTTCTTGAATGATACATAACTCAAGATTTATTTAGAACAGATAGATAATCAAGTGAAAAAGGTTATACAGCATTGAATTTGGTGTGAAATCTAATTTGTCTTCAATTTTTTAAATAGCTAGATTTATATATAAAAACTTACTGATAATTGTTTCGTATAATTATCTTTTATTTTACCAATGTTTATGCCTCAACATGAAATTTTTATTCCTTGTTGGATAATGTTATTGCATCAATAACCTTAAAAAGTCTTTTTTTTTTTTTTAGATTTACCATTTTATAGTCTGTTGTTATTGAATTTCTGCACAATGTGTGGATAGATTAATCTAGTATTTTGTTTAAAAAGTGGCATCTAATGTGTTAAGTTATATATCTTAGATGAGCATATTATTATTATGCTCTAAACTTAAAATGATTTTTACATTTTTAAGTAGTGTGTAATGAATACTTTTAAGTCTATTTCTGTGTTCACTAAAAAAAAATTCAGATTTTTTTTTCTGACTAATTAGACAATTTGAGAGAAATTGATAGATTAAAACTATAAATAAGTTATAGTCATTTGCTGATTATTATCAGTTTAGATCTTTTCTTTTAATGGTTTGAAAGTAATATGTAGATCTGAAAAATGGTATAATTCTATTAAATAAATGCTAGACACTTTTTTTATGTATGATGATTGATTGTGAACACCTTTAAAATATCTACTAATTTAGATTTGAATCAAGATATTCAGCTTAATGAAGTCAAACAATTGTTTGTAATCTTAAAAATGAAAAGTTTGCAGGTCCTGATGGAATACCTGATAAAATTAGAAAATATGGTAGCCATATATTGGCTTCATATCTATTTGGATTTTTTGGGGAATATGTGTTCTATGAAATAATGCCACTTTAAGTTACTTCCAGTCTTAGATGAATGTTTGCTATTGACTCTATTTAGTTTTAGTGAATCAAAAAATATTATAGATATGATTTTGTTGCTAGATAAAAAAATGTTAGGAGGTAATATTTCTATATCATTTTTATTGATTTGATCAATATATTTGATTCAATCACTTGAAATGTTTCAGATAGTGTTTGAAATTAACTGATTATTCACCTAAAGTTATTCATATTATACAGTTTCTATATTTTCATATGAGAGAAAATGTTGTTATTGCTAGTAGAAAATGTAAGGGTATTTATAATAAAATCTATTGTCAGTTTGGATACATATGGCTCCAGTTTTGTTTTTTAATTTTGTCACAGCACTCTTTCAATTTATAGACTGTTTCAAAAAGCAGATATCTATATTCAAATGTAGAGTTGATAATAGAAATTTTAATTTGAATTGACTAAAAGCAAAAATTATATTATTATTTTCTTAACCTCTATTAAATCTGATCTACAGAATGTTTTCAATAAAATTTAAAGCAGTGGATTTGATAGGCCATGATAAATATTAATATCATTATCTGATTGACTTGAATTCAAAACAGTGAATTTTCAAGCTATTGAATAAAGAGCAATGCAGAACTGAGGCAGAGTCTATTAGCATTGTTGTTTGCTTACATTGTGATTTATGGAATTGGGCAAGAGAAATCATTGCTGATTAACTACTGTGCAATTTTTAATAATATTTTTAATGCTAATAAGAATAAAATCATTATGTATGTGCTTTTAATTTCTGTCTGTAAGCAGATAATTATGACCATGTGAGAATACTTGATCATTGTTATAAGGGTTTGTAATTATTTATTACTTATTAATAAATTATACTAGTACCTTAGCATTTAAAGTTGCATCATAATCTTCAATAAGTCTTTTGCATCACTAAGTTAATTCTTAGAATTATAAATTTTAATGTCTCATTGTATAAATTGTAATGTCTCATTGTATAATTTTTTTACATAGAAGTTAATATAGGTCAACTTCTGTAACATTTATGCTAATGTTGATGAACTAATATATGTATTAACGGAAAAATTTGCTTGCAATAATGATATTATCATTACAGTACATTCTTCATTATCAGTTCAATAGTTAATTGAACACTTCTGATGTTTTCTCAGTCAACCAACCTTTATCAGTTTTGATAAATCTACAACCATAAAACATATTGTTAAGTAATTTCCTTACAGAGTTAAGATATTGTCTGATACTTGGGATAAGTTCAGATAAATGAGAAAAAAATCAGATTAGTATACTATCATATAGTGTATATAGCGTATACTACATTTAACCTCAAATGTTGATATACATAAGTACATACATAAATATATAAGAAAAAAAGAATTTTAATAAAATCGATTTCTCTATATATTAGTGCAATAAATTTATTTTGAATAAATTAAATAATTATTTTTTTTAAAACTAAATACTTTTTTAAGATAGATAAAACTATATATGAAAAAAGAAAAAGTATTTAATTAGTCCTGAATATTTAGGAAAAAGAAAAAAGTATTTAATTAGTTCTGAATATTTAATATTTTAATAAGATTTGATTAAATTAAAATTTAGGTAAACGATTAATAAACATAATAATTGACAGTGTAATTAGAGCAATAAATTAATTAATTAATGTAAAATAATATATAAATAAGCCAAGAATTTATGTGCCAGGTAGATGTCGGATAAAAAAAAAAACTTTCAAAAAAATCAGTGATGAGAAAAAGGTATAAAAAGAACTTAAAATCTTTTGTCTTTTTTTTTCTTATTTTAATTTATCTTTTCTAGTTGTCTTGTTTGTTGTTGTTGATTTCTTCTCTTAAGTCAGAATTAAATCAGCATGCCAAGGTGAAGTGTGAGAAACTGAAATACACAGATGGAGAATTGATGATATATTTGCCAACAAAGAATTATAATATTCTGCAAACATAAAAAATGTTTTATATAGATATCTTTCCACAGCAGACCAAACTTCCAAGTGAATGTCATATTCTGACCTTGCCATGATATAGCCAATAATCCTAAAGGGAAAGTCTTAAACCAGAGTTAAAAGCGAACCTGTCACTTTTTAAAAGATATTTGCAGTAATTCTAGATATTTGTTTACTAAAGGTATGTGTTTGTAAACACCACTAACTAGTGAAATATTAAAACTGTTTAAAAAAATAATCCAACTCAAACCATGAAATTATCCTAAGTATGGAAACTGAAACTAACTAAGAAAATTTGCAGGAATCAAGTTGTCATATACCCGATCTGAAAGACATAAAAGTGTGATTACAGACTAATAAATAAATATGTAAGACTTCATTAGTCCATTTTTTTTGATATTAATAGACTTGAAATAAATAACTAAAATGCTAAAATACATTACATCTTAAAAAGACTTGAAATAAATAACTAAAATGCTAAAATACATTACATCTTAAAAACATCTATAAATATTTTCACAATATATTTCCTAATTAATATTTTTATCTTATATATTTCATAAGTGTACATCTACAAATATTTTTGTAATTGATATTTTTATCTTTTATATTTCATAAGTGCACACTCTTAAGTACATATTAATTGATATGTTCTTATATATTTTTTTATCCTAATATATTTTTATTTAGTCTTGCATTGGTGGTCGAGAGATCAGCGCGACTGTCTTGCACTTGCAGGCGGTTGCCCGGGTTGCGGGTTTGCATCCCGGCCGATGCTATGACACTTAAAAAATATATATATTTATTTATTTCTTTTAATTAATGTTCTTTTAGATATTAATTAATTTCTTTATTATCATGTTGTGAGTTGAACTTTTATAGTTTGTAAATATCGGTACTTGTGTATAATTCAATTATTATATATTAATAAATTTGATTTACTAACTAATTAAAATTAATTTCTAGTTCATTTTCATGAAGTTCTGACATCAGTTTGTATAATTGTGATGCAGAGATAGCTATTAGTTTTGTTATTGTTATTATTTTGGTTAAAAATAAGAAATGATTAATGTTTTCTGGATCAAATAAATGATTACTTTGTGGCACATTGCCATGTTTGCCTGAGGCAGATGTGGTCTAATGGTGGGGTTAAACATCAAAGAAAATAGGGAGGGATTACCTGTAGATGTTTATCATTATAGAGATAGGGCTCTAATCTACAATTTGGCAGATAAGACTATAAATAAATAATATATATAGAGACAAATGATAGATCTTTCTACTTGAACCTGTTTTATGGGAATGATGGTCAGGAAATATGACTGGATACCCAGTCTAACCATCATAGTTAATTAGGGCATTCATTCTAAGTAAATTGGATAATTGTTCCTAACACTCATTCATCCCCAGGGGTGGGGGTGAGGGGACCACTTCCCATTACAATAGAGAATTAAAATAAATCAAATTCAAAATCTTTAAATTAATGATAAAATTAAGGTGCTAAAGACCATTATAGAATGTTGATTTGCTTTTTGTGAACCTTAAATATAGAACATAATCAATGTTTTAAGATTTGAATTATTAAAAATTATTATTTTTTATATAGGACAACACAACTGATGCTATTTTTTCTTTATATCTTTACTATCACAACTTAGTGAGGAAGTTTAGACCAGTGGTCTTCAACCTTTTCACACCTGCGGACCAGAAAAAATAAGGATAAGATTTCGCAGACCAGCAGAAGTCTATAGATAAATTTTCTTAAAGATAAGCATAATTGTTATAACTGATCAAAACAACAATGTTAAATATATAAGATAAAATTATATATATATATGGAGTTTATATAATAAAAAACTTTTTTTTAAATTTTTTTAGAAAAGTAATAAAAAATTTAATTCTACCCCCCCTCCCCATAAACATCTGTGATAACTAGAAAAACAAATTAATTTATGAATGATTGATTAGATTTTGTTTTCATTCTGTTTTCTTTTTTTTTAATTGGATAAAAATGAGATGAAAAAATAAATAAATATTGGCTATATTAATTAAAAGTTTAAACTCTTATTATTTATTATTACAAACTTTTTACTACCTGTCTAGCACGCGGACCTGCAGAAAAGTTCCGCGGTCTGGCACCGGGCCGCGGACCAAGGGTTGAAGAATACTGGTTTAGACCATTTGCAATTTATGAAAGTTAGATATTGTTTATGTAGAATATACTTTCTTTATTGATAATAGCCGAGAGGTCATCACACCCTGCCTTGCAAACAAGTAGTTGGTTGCAGATGGGTGTGGGTTCGCGTCCCAGCCAATGTTATGACATATAGGAAAAAAAAAAACATTTGCAATTTTTTTTCTGATATTTTTAACTCTAACATGTTAAGCTGAAATTTCTAAATTATATTTTCAAACTTTTTAATTTTTGATTAATTAAAGTGTTATAAATTTTTTTTTTTACAAATGTTTAGTAATGCAAATTATCTTCAAGATAACAGAAATACTTTAATATATTTTCAAACTTGAATGGCATTATAATGCAGTTTATTTTTTTATTAGATAATAAATTTATTATAATTTATAAATATGTTTGATCCTTTAAAACATTTATATTAGAATGATCTTGATGATGAATTCTCTTTTTTATGTTAATATATATGATGGTTTATAAACACAAGCTTACATTCATGTACATTCTTAGAATTTTAAGATTCTAATAATTTACTGTATATGATTTTTTTTTTACTTTATTATAACAACAAATAACTTAAAAAAAGATGGAATTTAGTTCAAGCAAAATCTAATCTAGATACCAATCCAATCAGCTATCTTCATTTCCATTTTCTCATTAATCTATTCTTTAACTCGTTGAAGCCCTTGTTGCCATATTGAGTAAAAAAATACAACAGATATATTTTATACAATATCTTCAGTTTGAGTGCATTAAATATAAAATTATCTACATTGTTAGAAAGAGCAAATATAAAAGAATGTAATAAAATTAAAAAAATAGTTATCACCTTAATTTTTTTTAGGAAAATAAAGATTTTTAATGCTTTTAAAAATGCTTATTTTTACTTAGGTTCACAAATTATAAATTTTGAGAGTTAAATATTAAAATGACATTTTTAGAGACTGTTTTATTACATTCCTCTTAAAATTTTGAAAAAGGAAAGGTATATAACGTCTTATCTAAGATAATTCATTATATATTATGTAAATATGAATACACTGATGACTTTCATTTTTATTAGCTGAATCAGATTTTATCCCTCTATGCAAATATCTTCTGGAAATATATTTCTTTCTAATGGGAGCAGGGGGATAATAATAAGTACTGCATATCAGATATTATGCAAAGAGAATTTTAGTAAATTCTTAATTTATCAAAAAATAAAATTAATATTAAAATAATTGCAAATATATATAATATAAAAGAGCAAAAAGAAAAAGTGAAGATGGAAAGACTAAAAAGGTTTTTCAGGGTGTATGTATATCATATTTCTACATATGGTGATAAATAAACAAGATTTTTTTAAAAAATTAGTGCATTATAAAATATTAATGAGAATAGTTATTAGAAATTCTGATGCTCCTTATTATCTGTTCTATCTTTCATTTGTCCTTGTGTAAATGCCTATGGCTTTCTAAGTAAATTAATTGTTATAATAAATATGATTATAATAAATAAAAAATTATAATATTTGCATTAAAAGTAGAAAACATGTCTTGCATTGGTGGTTGAGAGGTCAGCACGACTGCCTTGCACTTGCACGCAGTTGCCCGGATTGCGGGTTCGCGTCCCGGCCAATGCTATGACACTTAAAAAAAAAAAAAGTCGAAAACATATCCATAAATTGGAAAAAATGAAATATAATTGCTTATGTGTAGATGATATATATATGATAATATATACATATGAAACAGACATATGAAATATTACTCGCAGCAACAGATATGACAATGAAATAAATTTGATTTTTCATTATAATTATTACTTACAATTTTTTTTTAATAATATTTATATAAACAAGTAAAAAATAACTAGATTGAAAAAAATAGAGATAAAATTGCTTATACAGAATACAATCTTATTCTATAGCACAAAACAGACCATTATTGAACAGCATTATAAATTATTTATACATAAAAAAAAATTATATACTTATAGCTGATAGAAAATATTATCTCTGGAGTTTCATATTTATTATTCATTAGATTCTAAACCGAAGGAGTTACATGTATATGCATTGGAGCACAAAACAAGCTTATGTGCATGAAACAAAAAGACTTATTTTACAGCATTATAAATTATCTGTATAAAAAAAAGTGAAAAATATATATTTATAGCTGCTAGAAAATATTACTTCTGTAGTTTCATATTTACAGTTGATTTGGTTTTAAGCCTAAGGAATTACATGTATATACATCTCAGCACAAAACAGACTGCTATTCCAAACCATTATTTTACAGCATTGTAAATTATTTATATATAAAGAAATATATTACATATTTACAGCTGATAGAAAATATTATCATTGGAATTTCATATAAAATTACCATTGGTTAGGCTCTAAACCCTCTATGTGCATCGTATTTGTATCCTTTGTTTTAGGAAGAAAAAATAGCCATTCATTTTTTGCTGTGGTGTTTAAAAACAAAGTAAAAACTCCTTTTACTAAAACATTCACAAAAACACAAATTTTATTGTAAAGAAAAAAAATACACCGTTGGAAAATTGATTCAATAATGAAAAGAATGATGTATTTCACATAGCAAAGTCTTTATCAATCATATGCTATATTGTTTTAAATTCTGTGATTGGTCAAAATTCTAAAGCCGTGTCATAGGACATCATGTGGTTTATATAAAATAAATACTATTTTGACATCATAAAAGAATACTGGGATGACTAATTGATCATTTCTTTGGAAAAATGATGATGATTTTTCATAATTTATAATTTCAAAGTGGAATGTAAAACCTGTTTTTTTTTGCATTGACAGGTCTTTTTTTTTTTTTTTTTGTGAACTTTTATTTATTTTTTTAATTTCTTCTTTGGTTTGAGATAAAAAGGAAAAGGGGAGAGTGGGGAAGAAGAGTGGGATATGGTCAATTAGAAACTTTTAAGTTTTTTTTTTGATTTCTCATTGTCCTTGTAGTATCTAATATTGATTTATAAAATTAATTGATGTAGAATTTCAAACAAGCTCTTTTTTATGATTGACAGGATTGTTTTGGAGATTTTATAATTTGTCTAAAAAATTGTAAATTTCTTTTTTCTTATAAAATTGAGAATATGGGGTGGCGAGCAATTGTCAGCCACATTCAATACAAAGTACAAATCAAATAAAACAATCAAAATCAAAATGAATTGGCTGGCTTTGAAATAATAACAAATTAATCAAAAAATAAAACCCAAAACCTTAAAATAAAAACTTCTTTATTTTTTTGGATTGCCACTACTCACCTGATGATTGTTTAATTTTTGACATCACCAAAAATCAAAGGCATTATTTTGAACCAAGTAATTTATTGGCAACTTGTGCATGGACAATAGAAAATGACTCCAACCCCCTTTTTTTGTCTCCATAGGTCATTTCTAAATGAAGAATTTAAGGAGATTTTTTTAAAATTAAAAACTAAAAAATACTAATACAATAATTTAAATAAACATCAAGTCTGATATTTTCATTTGCTTTTCAAATAAAAACATTTTAAACAATATGATTAATGCAGATCACAAAGTTTATTTTTAAATTAAAGTTAAAGAAAAAATTTCTTGTAACAATGGTGGGATAGAAGAATGTTGTTCTCCTTTTAGCTTTTTTAAAACTCTTTACAAATCTAGATTTTAGGTACACATTGAATTTATAAAATTAAGTCATTGCAGTATTACTACAAGACAAATGAAGAAGAATCAAAATTTCCAAACAGATTTTTTTCAATTACAAATAAAAAAAGGTTATTTGAAAATTATCTACAATCTGTAAGTCAATATTAGGCAGGTAGTATTATGAGAAATCATCCATGAAAATTTACCTATTCACTCCTCCAATCTCCCATTTCTTCACTCCCCCTTTCTCAAAATCCAGTAAAAACTTGAAATGACGTTAGCAAAAAAGAGTTGCCATTGAAAACTGATTCTAAGAGATTTTGGATTACATATTGAATTTATAATTAAGTCGTAGTAGTATTACTAAAGAAATCTTCAATTGATCAAAATAGTTATTTCATATTCTTTCATGACATCAAAGCATCATTTAAAGAGTAAATTAAAGAGAAAATCAAGTATAGATTGGTACCCTATTCTATTATTTATTTATTTTTAAACATTGAGGAAGATGATAAATTGATACAAATGTGGCAGAAGTACTAATAGAATTATTGAGTATTAAGTAGACAATGCTTCTGACATAATTATGGATAAATTATAAATGAATTTTTATGAAGTTTTAGTAGATAGTATTCAGTTGTCAAAAATAACAATTGAAAAATTGTTTGAACATTTTTTTCTCTAATAAAAAATTGAAGTATAAAGAAATAATCCACTTTAAACAATGCAAATATTTTTTTATTTCTATTCCTTTAGATTGTTTTTATTATCTTATTGAAGTAAATTGTTTGAAAAGAATACATTTTCTGAGTTATGGTTTCAAATTTTACAATGCAGCATTTCTTAACATGTATATTGTTTGTGGATTCTACGGTATGTCTTTGTTAAAAACAAACAATAGTTAAAATTAATTTTAAATATAACTGTTTGATAGTGAAAAATATACTCAGTTTGTTAGGCCTTTAAATCTTGAGTTTAAATTTTGATACTTCCTTTTATCTGCTTCCTTCTAAATTTTGCCAAATTTGTTTTAAATTAATTTCACATTACAAAACAATTAAAGGAGACTGCATAAAAATAATATGGCAAAAAGGAAGCTATATCACAAGAGTTTAAGAAACATTAGTGCAAACAGTTTTTGGAATGCACACTATTCAGATATTTTTATATGTTGATTAAAAAAAATTTTTTTTTCCCTTAATAAACTCTAATGAACCAGGTTAAAATTCAGCTTTATTTTTATGTTACATTAATATTAAAATTTATTGTACAATTATAAAACTTTTATCGATTATATGAAAAGCATTCTATCTTTTCATAAAATATTCATCATGTATATGGAAATAGTTTATGATTTCTTTCTAATCTGTTTCTTTATAATGTTTTAGTGCTGATATAAATATGCCCATCTCTCACTAACATCATTCTATATCGCTTCTACTCAAATATAGATACAATATTAGTAACAAAACTATGAGAAAATAAACAATGAATATAAGAGAGCAAAGTAAGATAGAAGAAAGAGAGTGGCAATGAACAAAAATTGATATAGATTTCTAATGAAGTATTATGGTTAGGGAAGATGAAACTCATTATAGATTTCAATTTAAAATAAAAGGTATAATCAATTTATGGAAAATATTTGTAGCTACAATGTTTTGAGTTTCCAAATTCACAATTTCCACATCTGACTTATACTTTATCTTACAATTTTTTCTATGTTATCTCCCCTTCCCCATTATATATATATAAATATTCTATAAATTCTTTTACCTGTTTTTTTCAAAATCCTCTGTAATGTCCTTTTTTTTTCATTTCATCTAACTTTTTATTTATGAAGAATAATTGAATGTAAGAAAATTATATTGTGCTTCAAGAATAATATTATAAAAAAGGCTGTCAAATGTGTTTCATTACATAATCTGTCTACATGTTGTAAAAGAAATTTAATGAAAAATATTGAATAAAATAGAGACAATTACTCCACCATGTGGGAAATTATTTTCAGGTCAAACATATTAACCTAGATATTTAAGTAAACAATAATTAATTTTTGAAAATATGTCCATTGAACAGATTACAACTGAGATTTTTTGCTATTAAAAGGAACTGTTTTAATACTTCAAAATAATTATTTATTTAAATTTTTTGAAGAAAAAAATTTAAGTAAACAAAAGGTAAAATGTCAAGTTATTATTATTTTTGTTAAAATAGTACTTTTTTTTTTTTTGTTTCGAAAAAAAAAAATACTAATTCTGTAAAGCATAGTGTAATACAAATAAAAAATTTTGTACCAATTCTAGCTGTTTTTGTAAAAGTTCAGTGGGGCTTACAATATATGCTATTTTGGTTTCAAGAACCATGTATTTGTATAATAAAATAGTATGTGTACATATTTATATATAACTATACTATAATATTTTTATAATTGTAATAAGCATACATATATAAATATATGTATTTATTTATTAAGCAAATATATAAAAAAATTACACATATAAATTAAGATGCAAACAAAAATGATCAACAACAAAAAAAATGAAATACTATAAATAAACAAAAAAATAGATTATTTATAATTATAATAATGAAAACAAATTTTGGAAGAAAATACTGTAGCTAGTTTTTTTAAAAAAAAAATCAAGTTAATATTGTAGTTAGCAATAATTTAAAAAATTATTACGTAATATATTAAGAAAAAAAAGTAAATGTTTTCATGTTCTTTCTTGTTTGCACTGAATATTGATTTTGATAAAATATAAAAGATCCAATATGAGATTGATATTATATTATTATCTTAATTTTAATCAGGTTTTTTTCTTTAAGTCAATGATTTTAATATTTTTGCAAGACACCACGACAGCATATTGAAATTGCAGCACGAATTAGAAAATAAAAATTGTCATTTTTTTTTTTTTTTACAAATTTCTAATTTTCATTTATTATTATTTTTTGAATAGAGGGAAGTTAAATCAGCACATTATGAGTAGATGTTATAATGGCACACACAGAAATTTAAAAAATATTATTTTAATATGAGACTGTATTTTCACAAATGCTATAGTAAAGTCTGATAAATCAATATAAAATTTAAAAATTACATTTTAAAAACATATTTCTACATTTATTGTGGATCTCTAATTAGATTGGAGTTAATTATACAACACGCAGCAGCTTTTACTGTGTGTCTGGTTGCGTTTAGGGCAAAGGAAATTATTTTAAAATTAAATATGCTATCTGGAATTAGCTCAACAATATTCATTTTTATATGTAAAAGAAAAAAAAAATTGTTTTCTAAGCAGTTATAGTCATTTATAAGAAGGAAAATACTGTAACAATTGAAGCATAAATTATATATCTTCTTTTTTCTCTAAACTTGAGATATTAAGATATACATGTTTATTATCATAATGTGTTTGCCATAGGATTTTATTTCATAACTGCATAATTTTAAGCTTAGTCATACTTAAATAAGATGAGATAATAATTTGCATATCATATAATAGGAATACTGTGCATGTCTAGAAAACATTATAATGTTATGAATTTAATAGTTTAAAAATTGAATGCAATCAATTTTGATTTTTTAATTTAAAATTAAAAATAATAATAATAGACTTATTTTTTTTAAATTATGTTAATTTTAAAATGTCTAAAGTTTGAAGAATGTTTTGGCTAGCTACTTAATTAGAAGTCTGAGTTTCATCCTTAAAATTTAGATCAAAAGTTGCATGTTCTAAGTGATTAAATATTTGATTACATTTATAACATGAAACATAAATGTTATGTACACTAGCTTGGATTTGGAGATGAAGTAGTATGTGAATCACATCATATGCTAAGAATTAAAATATTAATTAAATTTTTAGTATAAAATTTGAGATTTGTTTTACACACACACACAGACACACTGTATATTTAATGTAAAAAATATGTTTAATTAATGTTGACAATGGTAAAATAATTATTTATATTCTGGAGGGGTTCACATCTCTCTTTCTTTAAGGGCTTGAGAATATATTATAAATTCTTTTATACTTCATTTGGATTCACAATTTTACTGTTCAGTTTGAGTTCTTAATATACCTTGGGAGAAAAAAAGTTTATTGATTTTTTTTTTTTTTTACACATTAGAAAGACATTGAGACAATTATTTATAGAAGACATTATCATAAAGTTTATAATGTGTTAGAAAGCGATCTTCAAAGGAAATATGGCTATTCAAAATTTACTCAGTTATATAATTCTGTGGAATCAGATAATTTCAGTGATTTTTGTAGACATCATCTAATAAGTCACATCACTGTTTGATGATGCTAGGCAGGAAGACTTATAGATCTCTTGCAGTTAGTGTTAAACATATTGATCAGGATGTCTGTGGATTTTTTGATGGAAAATATTTATAGGATTACCACCAGAAAAGGCAATTAGTTTATTATATTTTATCAGTACATTATTGAACTATGTTTATGACTGTGATGTCTATTAAAATCACCAATTACAATAGCTGGTAGGAGAGAAGTTACCTCTCACAGATAACAGCAGAATCAACTTTATGGCAATGCCTCAGATAATGGCTGAATTAAATGACAGTTAACATTAGACAAAATTGCGAATTTGTCACTTTACTGTAATATTTAAGGCATTCCTTTCATTATCCATTGTTATTAGTAAATCAGATTATTTAACCTTGGCAATGACTCTGATCATTAGGAGTTATTGAAAGGCCTCCAGAAAATGAAGTCGTCTTTACCAGTCCATTTATTTTATCAGCCAGTATCTAAAATATTTCTTACATTACTTATTTGAGCACAGGTGGAGAATGATTTTTTCTCAAATAAACTAAAAGTTATTTAAGAAATCTTTTTAGCCAAAAGCTATTTAAACAATCTGTTGATAAGGTTTATTTTAAATGATACCACTCAATAATTGGATTATGTCCATAACATTGATCATTTTGTTGCTTCAAAAAGCATCTTAATCATGATAATTTTTTTAAAATATATTTTAGATTATTAATCAAGTCATTACTATAATTTGAATATATTTTTGTTATGCAAATAAAAATTTGCATTACTATTTTTTGTTTTATTTGTTCTTTTAAATATCAATATTATAAATGTTAGGGGGATTTTTGAATTTTTAAGTATGCCCCAAATTTTCTCAAATGCAAGATCTGCTACTGAGTTTGAATAATATAGTTGAGATGTTTAGGTTAATTTTCTGCTACAAAATGGAAAAAAAACCCACAAATTTTCACTTATTTTTTTGTTTAAATGCTAGTATAATGTTTTATATACTGCATTTATTAAAGTGCTGTAAATTGAACATAAAAATAATATTACAATAAAATAATTAAAAAGAGTAAAATATTAAAAAATTTTTTGATTAGAAGCACTAGGAATGAATATTATTTAATTTAATTATTGCAGAATTTTTTAATTTTTTTTTCTATCACACAAACAATAACTTTGTGAAATTTGGGAAGTAGATACAAATATTATAAACAGAGTGATATTCTGAAAAGAAAATAGTGCTAAGTCTAAACCATCAAAATAGAATGTATGTGTAATTTAAACCAGTCCTGTCATAGGTATAAACCATTAAGCCGAGACTGTTATTATGAGATCGTCATAAAAAAATAATCATTTTAAGAAATTACTTTTCTACTAATGGTTATTTTGATATATCTCCAAAAATGATGCAAATGAAATTAATTTGATATAAAGAGATCGCGACAATTTATATATCATCAGCACTGCTGGACCAGGGGGTTATCTTAGGTGGGTCCTTGGAGCTGGCAGAAAAGCCAAAGCACCCAGAGTGATTGAGATAGATGGCAACCTAAATGGAGGGTCTTCCATGTTGGCCAGGATATGTGACCATTATGTTGAAAAGTTTAAGCCAGGTGGAATCACAATTGAAAGAAGAGAATTTAATTTAATTAAAAATTCAAGCCACAAAATCACAGAAAAAAGAATTATTGATAAATTAAAGATGATGCCAGGCAAAACACATCCTGGCTTGCATGGAATCCCAAAATTCCTCCTGCTTCATTTAAGTGCTTTCTCAGCACCAATCATTAAAAGAATGGCAGATCTTTTGGCTGATGGCTGCCAGGAACTTCCAGGGATCAACCCAATTGCCATGGTTCCTCTGGTTAAGAAACTAACAGGACCTCGGAATCTGGGGAATCTCAGGCCAATATCAATGATCTTTCTACTGGTAAAGACAGTTGAGGCCCTAATCAAAAACGACATACAAGATATTATAATTGATCAGCTGTCCAATTGCCAGTTTGCCAAAAAGGGGAGCTCAATGGCCGATGCTGTGAGCCGATTTTGTCTATTGATAGACCACATTCGCATGAAGATCTCGCAGCCAATTACAGTTCAGCTCGATTTTGCTGCTGCTTTTGATTGTGTTCGAGTTGACGCACTCATGGAGATCCTGGAGGGACTCAAAGTACCAGCTGCTTACCTCCAGATGATAGAGAACCTCCTGTATAATAGGGAAGTGTTTTTGTCTTTGGATGGGAGGGTGTCCCCAGGATTTAAGCCTGTTGTTTCTATTTCTCAGGGCTCTCCTCTGAGTGCACTTCTTTTCACTGCCTATGTGAATCCCCTCCTGCTAGGCATCGAGACATTTCTTAAAGGGATATCCATACCTTTGCTAAGAGAGAGGATCCATCATGTCTCCTATATGGATGATGTGGTAGTTTTTCTTGCTTCATGGGAGGAGCTTGCTGGACTAGAGAAGCTCTTGGACCAATTCAAATGTGAATTTGGTCTAAGAGTCAACAAGGAGAAGTTGGCAATCTGGCCGATTTTGACTGGCAAGCAAATTCCTGGCATATTTAAGGCTCCACCTTAGAAGTTCCTGGGTTTTCAGCTAGCGGCCTCCCCATCTAAAATGAGGAAGGAAATTGAAAACAATTTAATGACTAGGATAACAAAATTTATTGGATCGTTGGAGAAGATTTATTTGTCTTTGTTTGGGAAAATCGCACTGATGAATGCTCCTCATGTTCCCCAAGATTACATACTTCCTTGCAGGCTTCTCACCGATGAAAGCCTTTACAAGGAATGTTGAAACCCAATGTAGGAAGCTGTGTTGGGGGGGGAAGCTCCTGTTATCAGCCTGCGCCTCCTACAGAAACCTAAACAGATGAATGGCATAGGACTACACTCAATCAAAATCTTAAATCAGTGTTTTCATAATGTACTTACCAGATTATTTATGAAAAATCCAGATATGGAAGGGCCAATATTCCCAGAAGAAATAACTCTTACCGATAGGCCACCTCCCAAAAGTGGAAGGCTTTGGATTCAAAAGCAAATCTCTATAGTATTTAACCATTTAAAAATGAAGCCAGGAACAATGTTTAATAACAAACTAAACTACTGGAACACATATGATCTTATGAATCCGGAAAAAACTAAAATTGACAATATTCTTTCATTGGAATATCGAGGTTCTCCAGGTTGACCAAACGTCTAAAATTGGAACCGAGGTTTGTTGATTTTTTTAATCAAGGTTAACCTTGGGGCCTTGCCTACTGCTGATTTCCTACATAGTAAAAGGAATTATAATCTGGACCCTCTATGTGCACTATACAGGCATAGTGATGAGACAATGGCACATATATTGGAGGAGTGTCAAATTTGGAATAGCATAAGAAACCCTTTTAAATCTTTCATTAAAAACAAAGAATCAGCTTGTGTAAATTTGACTAAGGCCTTCAAGAGTGGACATTTTGGGGTCATAAGATTGGCAACATTCATAAATTTTTCCATTTGGTCTTTGAGAAATAAGACTATCTTCGAGAGTGGAGAAAAATATGACATAATGAAAATGTCTTTACAATTACTAAAAGAAATTAAAGAATTAGACCAAAAATTTTCTCAGAATTGGACATTCAACCAGACCTGGGCCCTAATAAATCTAAAACAAAATGTAGTACCGATGATGAAAAGAATATAAAGTCTTAATGTAATTGACATAAAATTAATTGTTTTTTTGTTTATATATATACAAGTGTAACCTCTGATTGTGTTGACTGGTCTCCTTTGAGATCGATATGTAATTGTCCTTCCTTTTGTAAATGATTCTTATGTTTTGTGAATAAAATTTCCTTTTGAAAGATGAAATTAATTTGATTAACATGGCAATGTGGTTTTGTTTTTTGCACTTAGTTCTAGATGCAATTTTCAAATAACTTAAATATATTTAACACAAAAATAAAATATATGTTGTCATAAAGGCAAAATACCATGAATGCAATAAAAAATTCTGGAAAAATATAATCATTGTTGCTGGCATATTTGCATTTTAATTTTTTTTTAGATAACAATTTTTATTTTTCAGTTAAAATAATTTTATCAGTGTTTGGCTCATATATACATACACACATATTTATGAATAAGTACTATGGTTTTTCATTTTCTTAAGCCAACAAACATAACATGATCACTATTTCTTCTTGATTCTTCTTGGTAGAAATTCATTTTTTTTTTTTTTTTTTACTTACTAAATAATAATTTTACAGCAATAAATTTATGAATATATTTTCAAAAAGCAAACATTAATTTCATGTTTTATATATGCACAAATCTAAGTTTATGGCAAGTACAACAATTTTACAGGGCCTTTATTGGTTTGTGTTGTATTTTTGTATAAAAATATGTATTGATATTTATTTTTATATAATGTAATATAAATATTTATTACTCTAGTAAAAAAAAATTTTTTTTTTTAGTAATAAATCTTATATATAAATAAATAGAAATAAAAATATCTTCATAACTGTCAATAAAGGTTGTTTACAATAACTGATAAATAGTTTTTTTTATTTTTAAAAGTCAAAATATTGAATAAACAATCACTTAAAAATTATCACAGCAAATGGTTAACACTGTTAAAAATAAGAAACTCTATAAATGATCTATTAGATGAACTTATAGTTTTAAATAGTTTTGCAGCTAATTTGATTTGCAAATGGGGAATTGTGAATTTGAAGGGAGGATGTGTGGGAAGAGAGACAAATGAATCAGAATAGTATTACACTCTATACAAATACATCAAAATTAAATAAGGAAGTTTTATTGAATAATTTGTTATTAGGTTATAAGATTTTTATAAAGATAAAAAAGTTGATTTTTAGACATTAGGTATGAAGTAATAAATTATATCATTTTGCAACTATTTTAATCTCCTACCTTCTTGTTTATTTTAACTACTCTGTTAAGAAAGATTGAAGGTGGGAGGAATTTTGTCATTAGTTATTTACAATTTTTAAATCTTTTTTTTTTTAAAAATGAACTGAAATTCAAATAACGTGCATTTTATAAAAATATTTAAGATATTCTAAGATCTTTTAAACAGTGTATCACAATGATTAAGAATATATTGTTCTTGTTTAATTATTATTTTAAGAAATATCAAATTTAATTTTGTACATAAAGTTTTGCATTTTAAATTCAGTAGTAATTAAAACATCCTCTTGAAAAAGCATTTATATATATATAACAAGTACCATAATTTTTCTTACAATAAGTTGATCATATCAATTTTGTAACCTCATTTAATATTTCTTTAAATAAGTAATTGAAAACAAATGCATTAGATGACAAGAGCAATACTTCTACATAACAATTAATGCACAAAATATAGATGAGATAGAAAGAGGTACAGCAGTGATTGAATGATTGATGGTTTAAATGATTGATACAGATATCCTGTTGCATAGCTTTTTTAAATAAAAGAAATTGCATATAGATTATTGATTTAACTTCAATTTCTATTTAAACTATAGACATATGCTAAATAATATATATTTTAAAAATTACTCTTTTTGAATAAATGCAGAAAAATTTCATTATATTGAAAAGATTGTTCTGGGTTTTACTGAAACTCAATGTTAAGTGAAATTATTGCAAATTAAATGTAATAAATTACAAAAAGTCAGATAACCTAAGTGAATGGAAATTTGGATTAAAATTGTTAAAAATCTTATTTTATCACAAATATAATTACAAAAGGTAATCAAAATATTTGAAATATTATATTCTGTAATTCATATATATATATAAGTTTTTATACATAAAAGAAAAAACAATTTTTAAATATCCCACTGCAAAGTAAAGTCTTTCTAACAATTTACAAAAAGGAACAATAAAGGAGGATCTCTATTGTCAGGGTGAGTGATGAATGTTTTTAATGTTTTTTGTATTTGTTGTACTCTTTAGTTAAGAATAGCTAGAGATCCATATCGGTATTTGTTGGTTAACCAGCAAAAAAATATATCTGTTTGGGAGTGAAAAAAAAATTAATTACTCAATTGTATTTCAAACCTTAAGTAATAGTCATAGTAGGAGAATATACTAATCATTTTGCCATTAGAGTTCATATATTTAATTCATTATAAATACTGTTTTCAAGATCTGGACCAAAATCTGTAACTTGTCTTAAAGTTTGTGCATTGGAAAATAATTTTTGAAAATTTGGAAAAGAAAGTCCATTGACATAAAAAACATTAAATAAAATAAACAATCAAATGTTTTTATTGTTCGGAAGTTTATATGAAGTTTGAGCACCAGAAGTGACAGAGCTGGAGATGTGGACGTTGAGTTTCAGAGTTTGCCTTTCTGTTATTATTTGCATCTTGCTACAAACACTTAAATATATGCTTATTTTAAAGAAATTGAAATAAAGTTTACATTCTGAAAAATTGCAAAATTATCTAAATATTTGATAGGAAGACTTAGACAATATGATAAGCAGCAATAACCTAATTTTTTTTCTACTATCTTCATTATTTATTTATGTCTGTGTGTGCATGTACGCATATCTTGTTCTATTTATTCAAAGCTATATTGAAGGTAGTTTCGGTTTCAAACATATGCACTAATATTTATAAATCTATTTTATTTGCAGTTAATTGCCGTTTTTATATAATAAAAAAATGACATTTTTAAAAAATATATTCAAAATCAAATATATATTTTTATTATTATTTGTTGTGGTACATGTGTGTTCATATATAAATGAAACAAGATCTTTAATTTTTTTTTTTGTAGTATTTATTCTTCACTTTATATGTGTTTGCATTTAAAATCAGTGGTCCATTTATATATGCAAATTACTGCCTTTAATGTTAGAAAAACAAATATAAAACATTTTTTCCAAATTTTATTGGCACATCTATATGAAAATTATGCACACTAACCTTAAAGAAAAAAAATTATCACTCCGATTTGAAATTTACTGCGGAGTTAATTTTTGATGAATTTGAATTCATGGCATAATTATTAGCTTAGCTACCTGCCATATGTGCACCACCTAGAGTTTTAATTCAGGCTAAATACTCCTCAGATTTTTTTTTCACATCATAAATAGATGTAGGTTGTTGTTTTTTTTTTTTATTATTGTTCTGATATCCCCATACCTAAGTCAACTAGTAGTGAGTGTCCTTACATTGACTACAATTAAAAAAAAAGAGAGAGAAAAAAAAGCATCCATTGTAATACAAAGTGGCATTCTTTTTTGGTTGAATATATGTCAAACTCCTAGAGATTTTTAAGCCTATGGTTACCTTTAAGGTAATATTAGGAGGAAATATAGTTTTTAACCCCCCCCCCTTTACTTTTTATAAAGATTTTAGTTAGTTTATCAATATTGTTGCTTAACAATTAAATTAAGACTGCTTTACATTTTTTTTGTGGAGTGATAGGTTATTTTTAAATAGTCATTGCGGAACAAAGAGGGGCTATGAAAAGGATGTTATTTAACACCTTAGTCAATTGCCAAATGTTTGAATGCTTAAGATTTTTCTACCTTTTTACCCTTTATAGTTTTATTGGCCAATAATTGAAGGATTACTGGAATATAGCTGTGAGTCAGCTACGTGGAAAAAAAATCCTAAGATTGCTTGCTTTTTCAAAAAAACTTCAAGTTTCAGGCAGCTTGGATTCGAATCCAGATTAGACCCTTTTTAGTAAAAATTGTTTTATTAAAGTGAATAACAAATATTTTGTTTTATGACGCAAATATATTCCTAAAATAATAGCTCTTTTACTATCTCCTTGCTAGTCACTTTGCAGGATACATTTCTTTTCTGGAAGTATATTTTTCATTTTATAGTTTTTCTATACTAGTTAAAAATGAAATCATAGCGCATATTACTTATTAATTCTAGGATCAATAGTCAGAGTTATTTATTACCAATGTAATATAAGGTTTTGTAAATGTAAAATGAAAACTTTTTATCGTAAAGAGAAAAGAAAATTATTTACCCCTTTCTGAAATAAAACTGTTTTTTAAAATTAAACTCCAAAAATAATTAATTCCATGTTATTATTATTACTGCCATTGAGTTAGCATTAGTTCCTGGAAGTTATATAAATAACATTCCTGTAGAATGATCTGTCATCAGGTTATTTAAAAAAGCATATTCATTGTTATAAAAGTGTAGTCTATCCACCCATTGCTAATCTTACAAAATTAACAAGCCTTCTAATGAATTGAATGATCTTATGGAATGATCAGAGTAGGACATTTTCAACCCAGTTGTTTGTGCTTCTCATGAATTTAATCAGATGAAATATTCATTTATTTGTTTTCCTCATTAACTATAGATGTTCAAAAAGTCTTTACTAGCACCACAATTCAACAAAAACTTCAATAATTTTTCTATCATTCTTTTCACAGTCCAACTTGATACTCATATGTCTTTTTTTTTTAAAAAAAAAGCTTTGTAATATTAAAAATGTCTGAATTTCAAGTTTTAAAACATTAAATGATATAACTGAATCTTATAGTGAAATTACTTTTAAGATGAAATATTTATTTTGTTAAGCTATTAAAAAAGTTCTAAATATAATATTATTAATTCAGATTCTATAGTTTGGCAACTATTATTAATCAAAAAGAAATATGAAGGTGATCTTGAATCTCTCATGATCTCTAGATTTTACTATTGGTAATCCTTTTATTTTATCTTGAATATACACATATTAATATATATATATATTCATTTTAAAATAAAATTAAAGAGAAAAAAAACATTTTGCAATAATTTTTATTAGTGTTACTTACTTGTCTATCGAAAAATACTTTCATGTTTCTTAAAAAAAGTGGAAAAGTTGAAAGCTGATTAAATTTTTTTTTTTTTTCTAAAGATTATCTCATCATTATGAGCAGTCAATGCACATAAGTAAGGCCATTTTAACTTCAGCAAAAAAACATTAAAAAAAGAATATATATATATTAAATTATTTGTACAAATTAATTCATGAAATATAAATATGTTCACTTATATTACATACTTATACCAAAATCAGTATATTAGACATTTTGCAATGCTGTCTTATCTTTGTAGCAAATCTTTTTTTTTTATCTGTAAGACTTTTAACATTTTCCCTAACTGTAACATGTCTTCTATCACTAGCCAGTATGCATATTTTAGAATGTTTATGAGATAATCCATATAATATAAACAAGAGCTGCCTAGCATTTCCCTCAGAATCATTCCCATATTCACCATATTTTTTTTAAAATTGAAATCTGTTATGATAAATTATCTTCAAATGCCCAAATAATCAATGGTGTGCTTTTGTAGGAGATTCAGTAACATCACATTAATGAGTTGAAGAACATACTTATTAGTGGTGTTAAATTTTGCCTCATATTTTCAGAATATCACATTTTATTTGAATAAATTTTTTCCAATGTCTCTATGCCAGGGATGGACAGACTTTTGCAAGGCAAAAGCTACTTGTAATTTCCTACAAATGTCACCATACACCATATATATTACAATGTAATAATAATAATTACAAATAATATTAACTATTACCAAAATATTAATTTATTACCAAAAAATTCAATGCACAACAAAAGTTCATTATAAAATATAAATTCCAAATAGAAGTATGAAAATATATTAAGTTGTGAAGATTTGCATATGATTTATTATTAATCTTGAATATCTGGATGTATATTAACTAATCACTATTATTGTACAGGCCCTAAATAATCTTCTGTGAGATAGGAATGGGTGTGATAGTTCTATGAGAAGTTGTAGATTGTTAATTGCAGAAATAATTTCTATTCTTGAATGAAGCAAGTAATGAATTGCTAACTTCTAGAAATGTTTCATCATTTCTTTATCTGCAAAATATTTCTGATGTTTTAATAACACATTTTTTTTTTTTTTAGAAAGTGTCAATGTAACATACACTTTTTCATTTACCATTGTGATTAAACACTGTTCTTTTCATTCTATTTGTATTCACCATTACAAATAAAAACTTCTTTCCATTCTTTATTAAAATTGTATATCTTTCTTTTCTTTGTACTTATTTTATGTTACACCTGTACCATAAGATAAAATACTATTTTTTTTTAAAATAATAAATTGTTTAAATCTGTACACCACTCGCAACAAAAAACACAGATAATGGGTTCACAACTGATTGAATATTACTCAATACTGCCCATTGCACTTTTGCATTGTACAGTGAATGTAATCGAGGTGATGATGAATTTATAATTGACATACACATGATTGTGTATTTCAAATGAAGGTACTGTATCAGCTGACACATTTATCAGCCAGCTTATATGACTACACAAACTGCCTTGATTGCGAAAAAGCAATTCTCACCTAGATGTATGTGAAAAATGCATTTCTTTTATTTATGGTTGTCTGAGGTAATATAGCATCAGATATTTTCTTTTAACTCATGTGGTCATCCAAAATTTTTTGGTAGTCTACTGATGGATCACAATTGACATCTGTAATTTATACAATTGTAGAATAACAGTTCTATGTACAATTAATTTAGTTGAAGTAGTTATACAACTTATATCACCTGATTGCCAGCAGATTGCTATTGGAAAACAACTTATTGTTTAGATACCAGCAACTGCATATTACTTTCAAATGAAGAAGATTGTATGAATTGGAAAACTTATATTAAATATAGGTTGGAATTTGTGAAGTTAGAAGAAAAATGAAGAGACAATTGATTTAATCAGTTGTCATGTTCTTATCTAAAAAAGCACAAATATTGAAAGCATAAATGAAATGGGATTCATTATAAATAAAAAGTAGGAGGAATAACATTGTGGAGATTGATGATATATTAGATAAAATAGCAAGGGTGGTTATTTAAATTAATGCAAGATATCAGATGTAGCTGATTGAGGTTTATACCCCTATAAACTTTCATTGTGACAAAGGAAAGAATTTTTATAGGGATGTACAATATACCTAGGATCAGGATTGTCATGGAAATCTTTAGAAATAGTAAGCAACTGAAGCCTAAAAGTGTTGTGGTTTTAAATTTGTTGTGATCTCAGAAATAAGATTGCAGAAAATGAAAAAAAATATGATTTATTTAAATACAAGTATAGTATATAGACTTTAAACTAGATGTAATTAGAGAGGATTTGAACCCCTATTTTAAAGCTCCCTTTAGTCATTTGCTTTATCCTATACAACTGATACACATAATCACAAACATGTGATTATCATCTTCCATATATATATAATCAGTGCTTGGTTTACTATTTTAAAGTATATATACTATATTTGAATTTAAATATTACATATTCATCCTATATTCTGCCTATTCCTTTTTGTGTATTTAAATGGGCTTAAAGTCCAACATATGATAGGCCAGAATGACTTAGGTCAACATGGGTATGATAATAAAATTGGCAAACAAGTGTTTTGAATATACCATCATCAGATTTTCAATGATATGGATGACTGAAGAGTTGGGGACTGGAAAGGATTGAGATCTATCCATTAAAGTTTGAAGATTTACTATGTGTGGGAGATGATAATCCAGACCAGCTGATGAGTGATGGTTTAGCATAAAATACATACATTGGAAATCATTCATCTTTTTCACATGTATGTGGTTGTATCAGTTGTACAGGATGGAGCGGATGATTAAAAGGAGCTTAAAAGTCAATTCAAATCTCAATTACATGTAGTTTAAAGTATATATATTATACTTTTATTTAAATATTACAATTTCAGCCTATATTCTGCCTATCCCTCTTCTAGGTATTTAAATGGGCTTAAGATCTTACATATGAGGGATCACAATGACTTATGGTTAATATGGTATGACAACAAAATTATCAAACAAGGGCTTTGACATATCATTATCAGATTTTCAATGATATGGATGGCTGAAGAGTTGGAGAATGGAGAGGATTGAAACCTTTCCATTAAAGTTTGAAGATTTGCTATCTTGACCTAAACTGAGCACTGATTATATATGTATGGGAGATGACGATCTGGACTGATGATTCAGCATGAAATATGTATATTGGAGATCATTTATCCTTTTCACATGTATGTGATTATGTGTATCAGTTGTATAAGATGGAGTAGATGACTAAAGGGAGCTTGAATGTCTGGGTTCAAATTCTCTTTCCTTATATTATTTGGTTTCTTAAGAAAAATGGTTTAATAGAAATGGAAATAGAAACATTCAAATCAGCTGAATTGGATTATATTATGACTAATAGAAAATATATATTTCAAGATTATAATATTTTTAATAGATTAAAGGACAGGAAGTTATTGATTAGGGAAATGTAAGTTACAAATGAATGCAAAACTATGGAGACAAAAAAAAAACTAGTGAAAAAGACAATATTAACAATTGATATATCTAACTCTTAGAAACACTAAAATCTTTTTAAAATAATAACAGACTTTGAATTTGATTTGAATTTAAATGATATTCTGTTAAGAACTGCACAAAGCCATCTGGAACATAAAAACTATTTTCCAATAGTTTTTCTACTAATATGTTTTATGAAGAAAAGAAGCAATAGGAACATTTTTTAAAGTGATCTGCTAAGAAAAATTGAATATTTAGAATTTTGTAAAATGGTATGGAAAATAATTAATAATATGATACAAGGAAATATACCTTAATTGGTAATGAAAGCTGCAGGGGAGAATAAAAATCTCAAAAGTGTAAAACATCTTGATATTGGAGGGAAAGTTCTTTCATTAATAAGATGGAAAGATAGAACTATTACTTAAATGAGATTTGACATCATGAAATATATGAAAAAGTTCTATATATATATATTGTATCATTTATTTATACATGGTACAAATATATTGACATTCGGTAAGATATTTAAAAGCTAAGGAAAAATAAATAAATGTAGCGATCTTATTAAAAAGTTTCAATTAAATTTTGTTTTAGTTTGTATAATTTATTTTTTTAAAATGTACAATGAAAGTTAAATTTTTCGTCCATATTTTAAAAATAAAAATTAGAAAGAACAAAAGACACACAAATTACTAATCCAGATAAGGTAAATGAAAAAACTTTTTAGCTAATTAAAGATGGCAGAATTATGCTAAAAAAATAAAGACTTTATAACGTAAATTTGATAAAAAATGTACAAGATTATAAATCCAAGTGCCATGATAATAATAACATGCACAGAAGTCTGAAAACTGGACCTCGAATATAAAAAGGAAGAGACCAGTTTGATCAGCATCTTGTCTTGTCTGTTTTTTCTTTGGTTGATCCTGGATAACAAAAATCTATTCACGACCACTCTACGCTGAAATAATTCTGCATGTTGGAGTGGACCGAGACTTTTGCTGACATTATTTCTGAAGACGGACACCAGAAAAGCTTTCGTGATCAACCATTAGGATAGACCAAAATCAACTTATAACTGATGGCCGAGCTCATTCTCCCACAAAAAAAACTAGACATAGTAATCTACAATTTTCGTGAACTCACTAAACTTACCTGTAAGTTAAGATTAACTATTCCTGATTGTGACAAAATGAAAGTTTGCAAACGATTCTTAAAAATAAGCTTAAAATAATCCCAATAGAGACATTAATTTTATCATTCAAGAGACTTTCCTTTTAATGAACTTTCTAGAAGAAATTTGTTTACCTAAGAACTTTAATTGTTTAACTGTTTTTTTTTAATTAATTGATTCATGTCTGGATGTGTGTATATTCTTTCCAACTTATTAGTAATTTATCTTTAAATATTTTAATTTGTTAGAATAAAATATTTATTTCTAATATCAACTTTTCATTGTGTATTATTAATGATTAAATTTATTAATATTATTTTTTAAGACTTGAAAGTATAATTTGCCTTTGCCAATATTTATTAATTATGCCCCAGGAATAATATCTAAAAAATAATCTTAGTTATGGTAAACTATGACACAGATTTTTTAAAAATCATTTTCTTTTTTATTTACTATGAGCGATGCGATCGATTTCAGCGGATTCTTGGATTGGTGTCCTTATTAAAATAAATAAAAAGCTGATTCCGCCATTAGCGAAAGTCAAAATAATTGGTAGGCCAGTTGATCACGAAATATAGCTGTGTTTTATAGAAATATGTCCTCAATGAGTAAGTGTACCCAAAATTTTTGTAGTCTTTTATTAATAAAGGTTACTTTGAGAAAAAAAAAAAAAAATTGTATTTTCTGTATTCATAGCTTGATTAACTTTCACTAAATTTACAGTGAGTAAAATAAGGCCTACTAGATTCTATCAAAACATGGAAAACGTTACAATACATATAATAATTAAATATATAAAGAAAAGAAAATCTCCAGAAAATAATGGATTTATTATTATTTTAAAAGAAGCAGATAAAGAAATAAAAAAATTCTTGGAAAAGCTATATATCAAATGTCTGAATGATAAAGAACTTTCAGATGATAGGGAGACTGTAGTAGTAATATTGATATTTAAGAAAGATGATAAAGAAGATATTAGAAATTACAGATGCAGTAGTCTTTTTTCAGTTCTGTAGAAAATTTTTATGAAGATATTTACAACTCATTTACATTGAATTTTGGATTTTAACCATACAAAAGAATAAAGTGGATTTAAAAGTGGTTTTAGAATAATGGATATCACCCAAGTATTGAAATAACTTATACATAAAATTGGCCATTGAATATTTATTGCCAGATTCTGAAGATTATTTGATTTCCATAAGCATTTTCACAGTGATTAAAGCATTGGTTCATCAAAATGTAGACCCAGAATATTGTCATATTTTGAAGGATATTTATCAAAATGCAACAGTAATAATTAGATTACATAATGATATTCAAAAGAGTAATATTGAGAAACAGGTATGATAAGGTGAATCCCTCCCAAACTTTTAAAGCAGTTTTACAAAAAGTGTTTTAAAAGATTAAAGTGGTAAGCTAAGCAGTGAAAATAATGGAGATTATTTAAATCATATAGATTTTGCAAATAATGTTGTTATTGTAAATGATGCTTCAAGGCTTCACAAAATATTGCAATAGTTACCAGATTAAAATAAAATAGGACGTAAAGATAAATGCTAAAAAGATTAAAGTAGTGAGTGATCAGTAGATTTTTGCAGAAAATAATAAATTGATAATCATAAATTAGAAGTTAACAATTATGAATATCTTTATCAGAATATTAATATAGTTGGAAACAATGGATGAAATTAATCATAGAATTAAATTTGAACGGAATGCTTTAGTTAGAAATAATATTAAAAGGAAATCAAACCCATAATTTTGAAAAAGTTTTTTTTTAAGTAAATATCTTATACCACTTCTTATTTATAGATCTGAGATTTGGATAAAATCATTCCTCATCAAAGACCAAAGACAACATTTCTAGTATGTAACCCTTGATAAGTTCCTTCATGAACAATATCATGCCCAACAGAAGAGTGATGCTGAGATTTCAAACCAATGAATGAAATATGCAGATATTAGTAACAAGAATTAGTCAAAAGCAAAATGCATGCACGAGAGAATGAAATAATATTAAAATGAAATATACATATATATTTGAAAAAGGAGTTTTTTTAACAGATATGTTTTAACAGTTTTTATTTTATGGATCTGAGACTTGGACACATCAGAAGAGCAATACTGAAATTTCAGATCACTATGAATAATGGAGAGATGTTGGTTGGGAATAACGAGAAGGCAAAAACAAAATGTATGCATAAGAGAACAAATATGTATCATTGACATCATTCAAAAAATTAAGAGACTGAAGTGGAACTGTGACTGATTGCTAAAAGAAGAAATAATAGATGGATAATTGAAGCTTTAAGTTAGTTTTCACCAGATAGAGAAAGAGATCAAATTTGAGATGGATGGATGAAATAAAGAAATTTGCTGATTGTGATGTGAAGAAGAGAAGTTTTGGATAAGAAAACTGAATTAAATTTGGAGAGACCAATATAGTTGATTATGATGATACCATTATAAAGAATAACTATCTTTTAATTTGGGAAAAAATGCAGGAACAGTTTTCTAGAGTCTGTATTGTATAACAACATTAAATTCTGCTTTTGCTACCTAAAAAGTTAACATATTTGAATTGATTCACATTCCTAAACTGATAATCATTTAAGATTAAAGAGGCTGAAGATTTTTTTTTCCTTATAGCATTTGTATTTTTTGCACATTAATTATCAAATCATTATTTTATAAATTGCAATCAAAATATTATTTTTTTTTTAATTGACAAGCATAATCCAAACCAATAATTTAGTTACTAATTAGTTCAAATTAAAAACTCAAACAATAAATCTACATTGTGTCTTGATGCTTATTTCATGAAACTGTTTCAAAGATATGTCTGAAGGTTTGTTTATAAGATGTGATATGATGGACTATTTCCATCATTTTAAGAGTGAATGTTGAATGTACAGAAAATTTTAAACGTTATTTAAACTTTCCAAATACAAACAACTTGTTAGTAATAACACACAAATAGTGTAATTATTAATCTGTCTATTTGTGTGTTATTATTAACAAGTTGTTTGTATTTGGAAAGTTTAAATAAAGTTTAAAATTTTCTGTACATTCAACATTCGCTCTTACAATGATGGAAATAGTCCAACATATCACATCTTGTTTCAAAGATCACTGTCATAAAAATGGAAAACAAAATTTGCTTAAAACACAAAATTTTTCATATACACCAATTTATTATTGACATCAAAGCAAAATTTTTTTGATAAAACTTGTTTTATTGTTTTTGCATTCTAAAAACTAATATACACAACTTCAAATTTTATTTGAAGATGTTTACTATGAGTTTTGGGGATGCAAAAATTTAAGTAACAGTTTTATTAACAAAATAATGATTTAATGTCGATAATAAATTGATGTATATGGCTTATTTAACATCATTTTCTCTTAGCAATAATAATGTTTCTTTTCACATCACCATATAGAAATTATATTGAATAAATTTTCTGATTTCAAACATCAACGCATTTTTTTCTATTATAGTAGCTTTAATCAGGAAATTTTTTATTTTCTTGTTATAAAAAGTCATGTCTACAATGCGATTTGATGTTTTAAAACTGTAATCTATGATAGTCATTCATCAATGATTTCATATATATTTTCACTTGTAATTCTTGAGAGAATTATTGCTATAGTGATGATAATTTTTGATAATTACTGCCCCTCCCCCCTGTGTCCTTTACTGCAAATATCTAATCATTCTTAAGATCAGTGACATATTTTTTTTTATTCATAGATCCATATATTCCTAAAAACTGTCAATAGCTTTGAAATTTCACCAAATATATATCTCATTAGAGCCTGCACCCTTTTCATTTTTAAGATTACAAAGTGCTGCTTTGAAAATATGTAATAAAATGTGTGGTATTTTTTCTTTTTTTTTAAAAAAAAACTTTATCTCTAAATCAGATGAAATTTGAGGTTTACAACTTTTTAAAAATATATTTCTGATAAATTTAAAAAAAAAAAAAAGCAAAAAAAAAAACAAAAAACAAAAACGAAATATATCAAGCAATTATTTGATCAGTAAATTTTATTCTTTTTTATTATTAAAGTATTTAAAAATAAGTATACAGAATGGGTTAACATATACATTAAAATTAATATATTATTTCCAACAGTATACTAAGTGCTTTAAAGATTTAAGAAATTTACAATATAAGTAATTTAAGTGAATAAATTTCCTTTGGTTTCTCTTTTAGACCTTACAAGATTCAAACATGGAAAGTTAATCTCCACTTCCATGTTCTTCCAACTGTTACTACATATGATTATTTACATGGTTAATAAATGAACATGAATTAACTTCTCCCAATATGACCAACCTGAATGAAGAATGTATTAGTCCTGTAGTTTAAGATAAACAAAGCCAATATTTTTTGTATGATGCATTAGAATTATTAGCTAAAATATCACTTTTTTTTTTTTAGAGCAAAATTTATATCTGCTTCTATGCATGCAAAAGCCCATTTTATTTTGGCAGACAAAAATAAATTATGGCCCTTGGATTTTGAAGGCAGTAAACTAATCATCCAAAGGCAATGGTTGGTCATGAAGTTTTTCAGTAATAAGAGCTACATGCAATAATTACATTTTTGAATGTTCAAGAGCTATAGAAAATATTATAATTGTATTTGTGCTACTGGCCAAAGAAGAATATGTTTAATTTCTATTCATCAAAGGCTTTGGGTGAGGCTTTATTTATGTAGTTAATAGTTTAAAATCTGACTAGCAGGATGTCATAATTATTTGTAAAAGCTCAGTGAGATGACTAGTGAAGCTTGAATGATGTTTGACTTAATATTTTATTAAGAGATTCACAGCAGTAAATTGTCTCAAAAATAAAAAGCAGTTAGAAGCATGTTCTGAATATTGTGGAATACTTTGCTTCTGGGATCTGTTTCAAAAGTCAATCACAGATGACTTTCTAGGTTTAGTTTTAAACCAACATCTCTCTGCAGCTCAGTAAGCCCTAAATCTATTGAAACAACATCCTCAATAAAAGGTGCAACAATAGATTATTCATTGTTAAGGACATCAATTAACAAAAGGATTCATAAGAAATTTAAAACATAGCTTTAACTGTTTTAGTTCTTCAAACCTATTCTCAAAATTATTATAAAATGTTTGTAAGCTTCCTTTGTATTGTCTTTAATTTCAGTATCAGTAAAAACTGTTGCTTTAAAATTAAATATTGAAGATGTATCATTACATTTGTAAATTTCATCTTATCCTCTACCCATCCATGTTCTTCTAGTTGCTGGGATTCCTTTTTCTTTTCTCTCATAAAAGTTATGATTGAAACATATTCAAACTAGTGGCATTTGATAGCCATGTTACATATAGTATAATAGAATGAAAAGATACTTGGCTGTTCTTCATGCTACAGCTCTTCAATAAAATTTCTAAATTCATAGTATGTTTTTGCACTTGCCTGAATGAAATTCTCTAAATTTTAAAACCAAATTTATGGCATTGTTGAATTTGAATTGTTTGCTTGCTAATTGCTCAAAGTGAATGATTTAACAAGTAAGAGACATTCAGGCTAGTTGAAATCATGTGTTAATTGGCCAACTAGGCTAGTATATAGACAATGCTCCTTTTTTAATGCTAACAAGTTTATGCAATGATAATTGAGCATTTAATAAAGCATTGCAGATGCATTTTTGATGCAATGCCTTTTATGATTTCCTTTAAGCTTATTAAGTCTGACTATTATTTTGTGGATAAATTTAGATCTAAAGGGAATAAAAATAAATGGAAGTTACCTAAGTCATCCAAATTTTGCAGATAATATGATTATTATCATACTATGCTTCAAAGCTTGAGAAAATATTAGATCTATTAGATGAAAATAAGAATGTATGGTTAAAGACAAAATTCTAAAAATACTAAATCAATGTTCAGTGGATTTTTAGTAAAAGAGAAAATAAAAGAATGTGGTGGAAAATAAAATAAAATAACTAGATTGAATTTGCAAAAAAGATGGAAGTACAATGGATAAAATTAATTATAGAATTAAATTTGGAGTGCTTTGATAGAAGTAATTTAATATTAAAAAGAAAATACTTTTATATATGTAAAAAGATAGACTTTGGATCTAAAAAATAAGGATTTTAAATTACCTAGTAAGGTATGGAGACATTATGTTGTGATTAGTAAAAACCTATTGAAAGTGAAATACACAGGCAAGAGAATTACCTGGTATCAATGACATCATTGAATGAATTCAAAAGCTGCAATTGAGATGTGCTTTGTATGATTATAGAAAAGATAAAATATTAACTGAAGTCATAACAGAATCATATAAATTATGCTAGAAATAGGTCATATGCAAATAAATCAATGAGGTAAGAAAGTTGGTCCTGGTTTAGAGTGCGCTCACCACCATTTTGAATTCCAAGGATCACCTAAAACCACTGCTGACACTTCCAAGCAATAAATGACATTGAATAATCTACACAGAGTTGCTTGGATGTGTCAGTGGTGGTATTTGGACGATCCTTAGAATTCAAAATGGCAGTGAATGCATTCTAAACTGAACGTTTCTAACTTCTAAAATATGAAAGTTATTAAATAATGATGGTGCAAAGTGCCAAAGTATGTAGGGAGGGGAAAGGATAGCTTGGACAATATGCAGTATCGTCCAAATGATGCAGAAGTCTGATAAAACCAAGCTTATAATTTCCAAAATATTAAAAGATTATCACTTCTAAAATAGGAATTCAAAATGATAGTGATGTGTTTAAATACATTGTCGTTTGGCATATCTTCGTTCATTGAAGATTTTTGTGTTGTTATGGTTCAAATTTAATGAAAGATCGTCGAATATTCGGGGAAAGCAAAAATTATAGTCTTGAGATAGCTTGACATTTAAAATATTATGAGTTTTGTATTAGCCGAAGAATCATATAATCTAATTTATTTTAATTAAAACAAGCAAAACTCTCCATATGTATGGTGATCATGTGATGTTTATTGGCTAATTTATTTTATTATAAATTTTGAAATAAAATATCAAATCATTCATTATTCAATACAATTTTAACATATATATATTAATTATGCTATAGAGTTATATAATTAAGTGGGACGCTTGATTATTGGTGTCGTTGTTTGCCATGATTTGCCTTCCTCTAACACAATTTATAATAGCTACAACCATATACTGTAACGGACTCTTACATCATTAAGATGCCTCAATTTGAATATAAAATTTAATTAGATTTTTTTTTATTTTTTATAATTAATTATTTCTTCCTTCCTTAATTTTTTTTTTTTTTTAAAAAAAACATTATCCTATTTGATATTTTTTCTTATTTAATTTTGAATTATTAATTAATTAGCAGAAATTATATATGTAAGAAGCTGAAACTACACTTAATATTTTATTATCACACACCCACTAGAAGTCATAAATATTTAAACTTTTAAAGTGTGGATGTATTTTAAAAGCATGCCTTTATGCTTTTTCTTCTTTTATCTTATCATCTTCCATCTGAGTTATTTCACGAACTTTAAACACTCCCGATAGCTGACTATTTTGTTCAACTACTAGTTTCTATTTTTTACCTTCATGCCAAAATTGTTGTTGTTTTTTATTTAAAAAAGAAAGCTCACTCTTTAAGTTTTGTGTTTGCCTGTTTGAAATCTGTTTTGATCTGGTAAATCAGCGTGATACAACCTTTAATATAGAGGAAAAAAATCTACATGAGCTGAAGGGGTGTGTAAGTCAAGTTCATTCAGGCTATCCCAGTTTCCAAAGCTGTTTAACAATTCCAAAAGGTCAGTCAGCGTTCCGCAGGCTCTCTAGTATGGCTGAGAAACAATGATAAACACCATGGAATTGCTATATTATTACTGAAAGTGTGTCGGATAGTTTAATAAAACAGATTCTTCATTATAAAAACAAAGATGTCGTCCCCGATTGAAGACTTAGAAAGAATTTTAATTCAATTGAATAACTTTGCCAGTTTAACTTTTGAAGAATACAGGTACTGTATAATATTTTAAAACATTTAGTCGATTTTCCATTGTTGTGTCAGCTTATAGTTATTAAATTCCCTTAAGGTTAAAGTTCACCCAAAGTCATGACTCGAATGTTTAATTAAGCTCTAAAATTTTGTTTACTGTACTAAAGTATAATTTATTTGGAGAGATTTAAATTAATTGCTTAGAATTATATATATTTAAATTATACAAACTAATGTTTAAAATTGTTGATTTATTTTATCTGTTATGTGTTTTTAAGTAAATGTTGAGTTTACTATTAGAATTATTTTTAGAAAAAAGTAATATAGAAAAAGTATATATATTAATTGATCTGTTGGAAAATAGTCGTCATAGATTCTGACATCAAATAATAAAAACAATTGGTTATCTTTAGTAATCGCTCACCATGCTTTTTAATGAGATTTTGTAGACAAAAGTGTAATATAACTATAATCTTGCTATTAGAAAATGCTCAATGTATATACATAAACACACATTTCCATACTTTAAAAAAAAAATTTGAATCATTAATTTGGGAAGTATTAAAAAATTCATTGTTGTCGTATATGAATACCATTTCCAGTATAGGAGTTAATGTATCTGCAACAAATAGATTTTTCAGTAGTGCTTTAATTTTAATTTTTTGGGTTTTAAAATAATGTATGTTTGATATTTACCTTTTTCTGCAATTATTATTAAAAGTTCTTGATTGAATAAATTTGAAAGTACAATACTCACCTTTTTTTTTTTTTTACTTTATAAAAGCAGCCCACCTAACCTTCAGAAATATATATTTTATTATGTACCATATAATTTCATTTTTTTAATAGTTTTATTTTCATTCTTATGTGTGAGTATAATATTTTCTTTTTTATTCACCTGTAATGACATATTTTTATTTTTTATAATTTGATGTTGCTGATGATAGCTTGTTAGAATGCAGCGCTATATATATGCCTGTATATGCACAGAATTTTTAACACATGCATATATATAGAACTCAGACATTTTTCAACATGTATATATTTATCCTACAATATAATATGATTTACAAATTGCAATACATAAATCAAGGTGATCAAAGCTACATATATTTACATGTAATTGAAACTAAAGTACTTTCAATCTCCTCTGAGTTTCATGCAAACTAATACTTGTCCATCAATAGACAAAAATAGTAGAATGATATCACCTATTTCTTTAGTTCTGATGATATTGATGTGTTATAATGCAGAGCATGCATTCGATATGTTAGCATTATTTAAATACAGTGATGAGTATTTTGAAATCACTATTAAACATTGAGAATAAAGCCTTTGCCCCATTTTTAACAACCCTAAATATGAACTGAAATGTTAGTTTTAATAAATATAAATAATTATAGCTTAATGTATATGAAATTAAACAGAACTAACTGCAACTTTTTATGAGCTTTGTGTAAACTAATAAATTTAAATTACTTATCAATAAACAAAAAATAAATAAAATGATACCACCTATTCCATTTTGTTTATTGATGGTTATTATTTGTTTACATTTACTTTGCAGGAAGTTATAGTTATTTCAATCTCATATACATTAACTATAATTATTTACACATACTAAAACTGGTACTTCATTTGATAGTTAAGGATGGTTGAAAATGAGATGCTGTCTTTATTCTCTGAATTTTTAATAGTGATTTCAGAATTGTTTGCACATACTTTAAAATCAGGCTAATATATAGAATTCACACAGTGTGCTACAATACACGAATAAACATGCTTAAATATCAGAGTTAAAAGAATCATCATCGTCAACCATTATCAATCCACTACAGGATGAAGGTTTCTCCAAGTTCAATCCATCTTTTCCTATCTTTAGCTTCTCTTCTCCACATCACCCTGCACACTTTCTTATTTCATCCATCCATCTCACATGTGGTCTCTTTCTGGGTCTTTTACAATCTCTTGGAATCCAGTTTAAAATTTCAATTGTCCATCTATTATCATCTCTTCTAACAATATGTCCAGCCCAACTCCACTTTGTTCTCTTATCCATACATTGCATGTTCGATCCCTTCTTGTTACTCCCAACATGCATCTCTTCATACTTCTTTGAGTGCTCTGAAGTCTCTGTATTGCTCTTCTATTAAGTGTCCAAGTCTCAGATCCATAAGTTATTCTACTCTTTGCATTTATTGATGAGTAATTATTAGTTTACCCATAGTTCATGGAAAGTTGTATTCATTTTTGCTTCCATTTCATAAAATGCTAAAGTGTGATTGATACATTTTTATATATTAATGTGTATGTATGTTTGTATTCATGCATATTTCCTCAAGAAAAAGAGTAAAAATAAAACTTACTGTAATTTTCTTGACTATTATTATTAAAAAAAAAAACAGATTTAAATTTTTTTATTATTATTTCATGAATGAATAATATGATTTTTTTTTTCATGTCAAGTGTTGGTGGCCTAGCAGTTAGCATAAACTACTTTCCAAGCAGCTAGGCACAGTTTCACTTCCCAGTCAATGCTTTGACATATATATAAAGACATATTTCAGAATGTTTTTTTCCCTTTTCTAATTAAATTTATACCTATAATTTCATTACTTGCCCAAATCACTTGAATTTTCTTAAAGCATGAAAAAATTGTTATGATCACTAGTGAAATTATTTCATATTTAATTTAGAATTGTGGAAAACGCAATTTATATTTTTAAAAAAGTGTGACAAAATAGTTAGCTTTTTAAATTAATTTATAAATTTAATATTTTTTGTTTGTTCACTTTTCTTATTTGGATAGTGTAGTGTTTCTTATATTTGCACTCTTGTATTTACTTGATATCAAGATTTAAAAGTAAAATGAAAAATATCTTCACTGTCTAATCATATGATGATGCTTAATATTGTTTTTATTATTTGTTGTAATATATTTTATGCTGGAAAGCAGTTTGTTGTCTCAAAAGTTTGTAACAACAGACAATAAGAGAACTTTTCAAACTCTTGTTGGTAGTTATTGATGCTTTCGAAATAGTTATTTTAATTTTTCTCATTCGCATCTGACACACCTTTTCAAATCTTTGTATAGAACCTAACGAGTCTTACATTAAATATTCCTCCATGTTTGATTTTTTTTTGCATGTAAATCTCTGTATATTATATAATTTCTATTTTTAAATTTACACACTTAAGCCATCTAATGATTTCAATTTTAAAAGTTAATATGTGACATTTTAAAAATATGAAAATAAATATCTAATGAAGTTCTTACTAATAACAGTGGAACACGCAGCCATTGGTTGTAATTTATTTGTTCAAAAAGTTAGAACAACAAAATATTAGATGTTTGAATTTTATGTTATTAAAAAAGCATATATTTAGGATTAGTTATTGTCTTTAAGAAAGGAAAGAAAAATCTAAAAGCTAATAAATTATTTATTGTTATTAAAATTTTAAACATTATTCATTCTATTTATTATTTTGACAAAAGCTATTTCTTTTCAGCAAATTGTAACTGCTTCCAGTTGCCACAAGGAACTTTCTACAAGTTGTCTTTTTAAAAATAAAATGTTTTCAAAGACACTCTTCTATTAGTGATGTAGTTTTTGTTTAAAAATACATCTTTTACAAGAAAGATTGTATTATAATCATTTATTTGTAAACAAATTATATATTTTCTTTACAAATCACCAATTTTGCCTTGAAACACTCAGCCAAAATCAAAAATTAGCCACTTCCTTCATAGCTTTATCATAACCATGGAGGGTACTGTTAATCAAACAAAAAGCTCTGTATAAAGCTGAAATCTTTGGGTTTTTTAAAATTTATTTTTAAATTGTAGCTGCAGGGAAAAGGGAATTACAATTCATTGCACAATGTAATGTAAGGTTATAGATAGACTTAAAACAATGTAGTAAAGATAGTGATCACAGCATCATTGTAAGCCTAAAAATGTCAAAAATTAAAATGGTATTAAAGCTTTAAATAGAAATAGAGTTAGAGTATTCAAGATTTATCATAAAATATGTGTAAATGTACTATAGAACCTCACTTCTATATTTTGGTTTCATTATTCTAGATAGTGTAAATTAGCAGATAATAGAACATGTTTTGTTTGTTTTGAAACTGTGCTGATCTTTATATAAATAAGAATATTTAAAACACATTCATATTTATATTAAAATGAAGATTTTTATAGATAAATGTTACATTTTTGAGTTCATACATGATTAAACAATAGTAATATGGTATTGATATATTTTGTCTGGATTGCACTTGCCATCATCTGTGTAACATATATATACCTGTAATATATACAGGCATTGGTTATAATTTAGAAATTAGTGCAGTATAGATATTCTTAATATTTAACAGAAGTATATATTTTGTATTTAGAATCAAAACAAAAATCTTTTTGTTGCTGACTGAATTTATAAAGAATTAACAGATTTGTGTTAAATCTGTAAACATTAGATTACTGATAAAAATTAAAAAAACCCTAGAAGTAAAATTCCTTTTTTTTTTTTTTTTTGTGCTTCATTTTAATTTAGCAAAGATTCACCCCCAACCCTATTCTCCTCCCAAGAAAATTTAAATGTAAAGTATTATACTAAAAGCTAAAGAATTGCCAAAAGCAATCTTTATTTTTAAAATGAGCAGTTATATGTAAAAAGGTTAAGCAAATAATAATAATAATGTTACATCAAAGTAAGTGTTTTAATAATGTAAGTTAAAAAAGAAATATTGTTAAATATTTATTAAAATTAAATATATACAGCATATGCATGCACTTTTTGTAAATAGTAGGTTTATGAAACTGATGATAATGCAAAAGATATAATATCTAAATAATATTAAATTGATTACTATAATTTTAGCAAATGAAATATGCCCTCAAAATATTTCAGTGTGAATTAAAAAATTAAAAATTTGTTTACAATTTTTTTTACAATAAATTTGTTTACAATAAATGTAGCAGTCTCATTGTTTATGGATAATAATCAAGAATAGAATCTAACTTTTTATCAATTTTTTTGAGTAAAATTATCAAAATTATGGAATAAATTCATTCTTTGATTGGATGTTTAAAGTGTCATGTTTTTCTTTTTCTAAATATTCCTGCTTTTGCAATTTTTATTTTTTTAAATTTATATTTTTTGTTACTTTTGTGTCATTATGAAATAGCTATTCATACAGCTATTGTACTGATTGAAGAAAATAAAATAAAAAAGATACAAAAAGAAGTTTATATGAAATCAATGTTAAATTAATTTCAAACACAGATATTATTTTTATTTGCAATATCTGTTTTAACTTCTTAGGCAGCAAATTTTTTTTTTTAAAAAAAAGTCTTCAATATAGTCTAAATCAGGGGTCCCCAACCCTATGCCTGCGGGCACCATGGCGTCCGCAGACCATTTTACGTGTGCCCGCCACTATCCGAACACAAAAATTATTTATCTGATACAAATAAATTTAATTTTTAAAATTTCTTATAAATTATTGTATTATATTGTAATCAAATTGTAGGGCATACTATACTTTTACACCATAAAAATATAGACGTGAATTATATGTTAAAATTTTATTTTTGAAATAAATATTTTTTTGTACATTATGTGTATTATTAACAATATCCAACTATAAATTAACATTGAAAAAATAAATGGTGCCCGTCCCCTAACATTAAAAAAATAAATAGTGCCCGCCACCTGGCCGGTATTATAGAATGTGCTTGTAAGTGCAAAAAGGTTGGGGACCCCTGGTCTAAATTATAGCTCTCCATTATAAAATTTGGGAATAAAGTACAATAATAAAAAAAAAAAAAACTGATTATGCTTTAAAAAAATAAAAAAAGGAAATAGATTAGTATTTATTTTTGATATTTTGTCAAATTTATAGTTTTAATGATTTTTATAAAATCATATTAAAATTTTGTATATTCCTGAAGATTTGGGATAACATTTTAATTATATTTATATATTGGACTATTTCCATCACCCACTATTAAATATTGAAATGTCTTTAGAAAAAAAATAATTTTATTTAAATTTTCCAATTACATTCAACTGTTAGTACTAGCACACAGGTTAGTATGTGCACAATGTTTCGAGTGATATTATTTCCCTCTCTTCTTCAGGTGTTGCTGATCCTATCAGTGACAGTACTAGCATGGGAATAGATCCTGGACTTTTAGATTCTCGAATATTGAATTTTAAAGTAACACTAATCAATTGAGCCATCCTGCTGTGTGCTAATATAATTGGAAAATTTAAATAAAGTTAAATTTTTCTAAAGATATTTCCAATATATAAATACAATATTAAAATTTTATTTCATTTTTATATTTGATAAACTTTTGATTTTTTCATTTAAAAAAAAAGTTTTAAAAGAAAATTAAGTTTTTTATGAATTTATATTAATTAGTAAAATACAAAATGATGTTTGATAAATACACTTTTAGCTAAACTCATATATTAATAATGCCCAGTAAAAGAAAAAAAAAATGTAAATGGCAAAACCAAACAGCTGAAGTCATTCTCATTAATAATGTATGTATAATTATTTTAAAAATTGGAACTTATGGTCTGAAGCATTGAAACATATAATAATAAAAATTATTAACATAAAAAAAAAACACTATAAAATATATATACTTATTAAAATCATCAGGGATATCTAATAAATAATTTTTAATTTAACTATAAATTTGAAACAGGGCATATCTAATTTCTCACAGTTATTTAAGTATATTGTTATAATAATTATATGACATCTATTATGTTTTTATTTACCACAATAAAATAACTTCACTAGCAAATAATGTTTTATATAGTCTTTATATATTATTAGCATATGGAATAAAAAAAAATTATTAATTTTTAACAGTATGAATTAAATTGATTTTTGAGTACAGATAATCTTTCTTCTTCATAAAAACAAAAAAAAATCACCCACTTTCCCGTTAATATTTACAAATCTCATTCAACTCCCAAAATAAACATACTTTATACAATTGCACTCGTATGATTTTAAACGTTTTTGAATATATCAGTAGATATCAGAACTTTTATTCCAATTGTTGACAGTGAAACTATTAGACTTTTTTTATTTATTCTTACTAAATGATAATTTTTTTCTTTTTAGATTGATTTCAAGTTTATATATTGTTTTAAAATAAATTTATTAATTTTGCTTAACAAATCTAATTATGCCATTTCTTCTCCCTTTTTTCATATTATCTTGCTTGCATATGCATTTCTTTTCTTATGCATTTGTTTTTATATTTTTACATATATATTTTATATATCAAAATTATATTCCAATCCTTCAAAAAGGATATCCATAAATCATTTATGTTTTGTTAAAGATTTTCTTATTGCTTTTGATTTATGTGTTATATTTATTACTTCTAATATTTGATCTATAAAAGATGTAACCTTTTTATTATTGATTTCTGTAACTTATTTATTTGACTGTATTCTTATATATTATATTCCACATTTAATCCTGAAAATTTTTTTTAATAGTATTTTCTCACATATCTTACTTGAGCTTCAGTAACTTCTAGGCAAAGATGATCCAATTTTATTTCTAAAGAAGCTTGAGATCTTTTAATATCTTCTAAAGTTTTCTTAACTTTTTTTCTTATAACTGCATTCATTTCATTTCATTTCATTTACTTATTTATTTTTAGTTTCTTGTTTGTAATTTTATTTTTTCATGTATCTTGTATATTCTCTTTTTGAATTCCATGAGTTTTTGTTTTTTTGTAGCTAAGATTTTTGAATTCACTTTCATTTTATCTTGGGATTCAATGATTTTTACAAGCCTGCCTCAAATTTTATTGATGTTTTTGAACATTCTCTTTTGGAATTTATTGAATTTTCTTCCATATTTTATCTTGATATTCAATGAATTCTTTATTTAAGAAATTCATTAAGTTTACTCTTGCAGTTTACTCTTAAATTCATTTAATTATTGTTTCAGACATTCTTTATTTTTTATTTATTTATTCTGGATATTCATTGAATTTTTTGTTTCAGGAATTTTTATTTTTTTTTGGTCTTGGAATTCTTTGAATTCCTGATCCAATGACTAAAAGCACTATTCAATTGTTGGACTTAAAATTTTATTTTTTATTTATTTATTCTGGATATTCATTGAATTTTTTGTTTCAGGAATTTTTTTTTTTTTTTTTGGTCTTGGAATTCTTTGAATTCCTGATCCAATGACTAAAAGCACTATTCAATTGTTGGACTTAAAATTTTATTTTTTATTTATTTATTCTGGATATTCATTGAATTTTTTGTTTCAGGAATTTTTTTTTTTTTTTTTGGTCTTGGAATTCTTTGAATTCCTGATCCAATGACTAAAAGCACTATTCAATTGTTGGACTTAAAATTTTTATCATTCCTAATCTTCACCCACCTATCTCATATAGTCTTTTTCTGGGTCTCTTACAGTTTATTTAGTTCTCCATTTATTTTTATCTTCTCTAGTGATATGTTCAATCCAACCCTACATCTGCCTCTTAATTTTTTTCAGTTATATATTTATTTGTTTTTTTTTCTCCTTCCTTGTTTATCTTAATATTGTATATTTCTTTATACTTTGTTATATAATATGAATCTTTATATTGTTTTTTTCTATCAAGTGTTTATGAATCTCAGATCTATAAGCACTGGTAAAATACATTTATTAAAATTCTTTTTCAAGTATGTACACATATTACATGATTTTTTTTTTTTTTTTACATAAAAAACATTTTTTTTTTTGGCTAAAAATTATTTTAATTTTGAAAAGATAAAAACGTTCAGGATTAATATCTATTTACATTCATATATATATATTTTGCAAGTGGTGATGATAATAATAACAATAATAATAATCACAATAATAAAAACATATTAGTGAAGAGTATGATAGGTAATCATAATGATTAAAGGAAAATAAAATAGAATGGAGGTTTTACTCTGATTGAAAATTAGTTATATACATTTGATACCTTTAATTAAACTTACTTTACACTAATGAAGATGTTCTTAAATTCTTGGGAGGGTGTGTGTGTATCAAATAAAGTTTTACTTTAAACGATTAATAGAAGTTTTACTTTCTAATTATCTGAGAAAAAACATTTTAATTGATTTGATTTTTTTTTTTAATTGAAGAAAATAATAAATGTCTGACAAAAATGGCACTGATATAAGTAAAATGAAGGTTTAAAAAGATTTTCCATTCTATGCTAATTGTTACAAAATTCAAGAATATTTTTCCTTAAAAATATTATTTTCAATATTGTTTTCAACTGAAAAATTGAGAAAAAAAAGGTTGATTGAAAGAAATTTAATTGTCACTAGGTAATGCTTAGTTCTGATGTAACATTTTGATACGGAATGAAGATATGCTATGTAACTGCAATTGATTTCATATTCTACAAAAAAATTTTAAATAGAAATTTAATTTAAATGTTTGCATGAGACATGATGAATTAAGTAATAAAGTTGATGGTTTACCCTTTTAAGCCATCAGATTAATTTCTGATAAAAATCATGAAATATTAATTTAGGATAATTACTTATATTTTTTAAACTTATTTTATATATCTTAATAGAATACTAAATTTTCACATACATTATGTTTACTTTTTTAGTAATCTATAATAAAGTGTATCACCAAAAAGCAAATATCAAGAATGAGCATGATTTCTTTTTTAAGTAAACATCTTAAAAGTACTTTCAATCATATTTTTTTATAAAATATAATTGCATTTTACTCATTATTAAAATTGAATCTAACAAAGCTCTTATACATTACCCATTTTTGAAGTTGTTATGTTTTAAAATAAATTGTGGTAAGAGATGGCTTTTGGACAGAAAACTTTATATATATGTGTGTTTATAGTATAACTGATAAATTATTCAATCAAAGGTTTAAAATTGAAATAAAGATTATAATTTTTTAATATTATTATTAAGTAAATGAATAATAGAATTGTAAATATGAAAATAGATAAAATAACTGAATTCAAAATGATTCACTTATAAAAGCAGAATATTCAAATTATTCACAGAAATTGTGCAGAAATCAACAATTTCTGAAGAGGAATTAGAAATGATTTTAAAACATAAACTATTGATATAAATCAGTTTTATAAAAAATTGAAAAAAATTATTCATCTTGAATGTGAATAAAAAAAGATTAAGTTTCTTTTTTTTCCTTCTTAACCCCCCCCCCCCCAAAAAAAAATCATTTATGTTGAAATGAGTTTGATTACATTTAAATGATATTTATTGAATATTAAGAATAATCTCACTACTCTGAGAACCCAATAGACATTCTTTTAATAAGACAACTAGTCATTTTAATGCAATATATTTAAGCTAGAAAATAAATAGAATGATTTAAATAAATCACATTATCAGAGCTTATATATTTCATCAGAAACTCAAGTTAATGAAAAAACAGTCATGTACAGACAGAAAGCATTGCAAAACTTAGCAGCCTTTCATAAATGATTATGATTATTCTAACTCTAGAAAAAAAAATCCAAAAAGATAGATTAAAAAAATAAGGTGGAATCTATAATGACTATAGTAAACAATTTGTGAATCACAAATAAACACATTCACATGTATCATATGACATGAAGAAGATATTATTCTTATGATAAAGATATATAATTTTATTAAATAATCAAATAAAAAGTAGTCATGTGTCTTTCTAAAACATTTTTTTTTGATATATGGTATATTGTTTGCTATTACTTTCAGAGAATTAATGGAAAGCAATGTTAAAGAAGACAAATGTTAAGAATAACTTATGAAAACTACTAAAAAATCCATATTAGTAATTGACAAAAAAATTAAAGGCAAAAATTTTAGAAAGCGAAGTTGAAAATAAATTAATTTGTAGTTTTATTACTGGACTGTACAAGTGATGGATATTAAATCTAAAAATATTATAATATGAAATATCTGGAAAGAATTTTTGTTAAATGAAGTAGAGATTTCTGGAAACAGGAACAAAGTTTAATAATAGTGTATTATTAATCAACTTTTCCAATAATAATTATGAAAGTAATATAATTTTCTTCTTCTTTTCGTATGTATTGATTTCTGTTTCAACATATCATACCATTTACAACTTTTTTAAACACTTTATCAATATTATTTATTTATATCAAAATTAATTATGTATATGAATATGTATATAAATGTATTAATTATATGATATATTTGAATATTGTATCTCCGATGATAACTGCAGGACAATTGAAAATGTTATTTTGATATAAATAAATAGTATTGATAAAGTGTTTAAGAAAGTTGTAAATAGTACGATATGCAATAATGATTATCATGGGGGAAAAAAATATTGAAAGAAATTTCAGATTACATTTAGGATATTAACTTATTTGCAGCTATCTAATCTTTCCATAGATATAGAGAGAATATGCTATCAGAAACTGAGGAAAAATTGGTTTGTTTCAATTATAATATAAATTTAAAATAATATTTAATAAAATTTGATATTCTGTATCATACACTAAAATATTTACTTCATATTTCCATAGGATTATTCAAATGAAATTATTGATCTTTTGAGAAACTGTATAAGAAATCAACATCAAAGGAAAAAAAAATTATTATGAAAGTGTCCATTCTGATACAAGAAGTGCTGAAATAATTACTTATATCTATAATGAAAGTGAAAGTTAAAAGTGAGGAAATCATTTTTGTAAATGTTCTTTAAAGTTTAGAAAAAAATGAATGTTTTAATTTGTTCTACAATCAGGGATATGATAATACTATTTAGTCACAAATACCTTTAAAAATTTAAGTGTTTTTTTTTTTTAATCCAATTATTATTTTAAACATTTGAATTCATATTTTTTTTTTTAAATTATAGATTCCTCTCTCTTTTTTGAATAAAAAAGATCCTATGAAGTCTTTTGATATGAATTCTTATGTAACAGATTGAACACAACCCTTCCATTAAATTGAGTTTAAGTTTATCACCTGAAAATTATTCAAGAAACCTTTAACTTTTCAGTCCATAACTCTTTTGAATCCATAACTTAACTATTGCTCTCAGGTTATCATCACAGGGAATAAAGGGGGAACAAAAAAAAAAAAACTCTTAAAATTCAAGTAACTTTTTGAAATGCATTGGATTAATTACAATATACGCTTGTTATAAAAATAAAATTTTTTAAATATTGACTATAACATGTGAAATCATTTGATTCCTCATGGAGACCTTAAAGGAAGTGAGTAGGGCAAATTACTAATGTTCACTCTATACATTCTTGTCTTGTAGCTGTTATTACCATGTGATTATGGCCCATTTACCAACACACATTAGCCAGTATTAAGTTTATCGGCTTTTTATCTCTGAGTTTAAGATTGGTCTTTTTTTGCAGTTGTCTGCTAGCTCTTAACTGAAATATCAGTTGAGTTTTCTTGAAGGCAGAATGAATATATGTGTGAATGAATTTCTTTTTTTTTTCCTAATAGATGTTTATAATCATGATAGACAAAAATAAACTATGGCTGTTATTCCCAGGAGACTAAACCTCATCACTCAAGGTAGTAATTGTAGCCGAAGATGAAGGATGCTAAGAATCTGATTACAGATCTAAGCAACCATTTGATGATGAACCTTTATTTAGGTACTTACAATTGCAGATAACTTTCAACTGAAGGAAGATAGTAAGAATTGGAAGAACTGTCTTATATTACATGGGACATTATTGGACTTTGTAAAATTAGAAAAAAGGTGAAGAGATAATTGATTTAAAAATGAATTTATATTATATTACAAAGGCACAACATTGGAAGTACAAGTAGGGTAGGATTCATTATAAATTAAAAGTGGAAGAACAACATTGTGGAGATTGATAGTGCATCGGTCAGAATGGCAAAATTGATTATTCAACTTAATAGCAGATACCAAATGCAGATAATTCAGGTGTAGACCCAACAAGTTCTCATAATGATGAAGAAGTAGGGGATTTTTATATGGATCAGACCAAACAACATTTTAAAATTGCCACGGGAGATTTTAATGGTAAAATTGATAAACAATTGAAAGGTGAAAGTGCTGTAGATAAATTTGGTTATGATGATAGAAATGAGAGAAGATATAGACTTGTGGAGTTTGCAGAAAAATAAAAGCTTTATATTATGAATACTTTTTTTTTGTGAAAAATACTAAATGGAAATGAACAAGGAAGTATCCAAATGAAAGTACAGCAGAATTGGATTATATTTTGACTAACAGAAAATACATATTTCAAGATTGTAATGTTCTTAATAAATTAAACACAGGAAGCGATCACCGATTAGTAAGATGTAAAATATGTGTTAATGCGAAACTAGAGAGACAACAATTATTAAGAAAAACAATATTTACAGTTGATATTCCTAATCTTCAGAAACATTCTAATGAATTTAAATTAGAACTTGCAAATCGATTCAGATTTGAATGAAATTAATAAGTAAATAACTGATACACTTTTAAAAACGGCAACCAAGATAGCTTTTAGAAAAAACTCACAATTGATAAATAAAAATTCTACTGAGACTAGAGAATTTATGAAGAAAAGCAGGAATACAAAGATATATAAAAATGATACAATAAAAAGGCTTGAATATCTTGAATTTTGTAAAATGGTGCAAAAAAGGATTGATAATGATATAAGAATGTATAATTGTGAACTAGAAAGAAAAGCTGTAGAAGAGAATAAGTTTCAAGAGTGTAAAACAACATTTTGAGGAAACTTATATCTGCAATAAAAAAAAAAGATGAAACATTACTAAAAAGAGAGATGACATCTGGAATGGGTAGAAGAATTCTATCAAGAATTATATAGTAATAAAGAAAAAGTACCTTCTATATATTTTATATCTTCTGAATTCCCTAGGATTTTAAATGAAGAAATGATACATCAAATTAAATTTATGAAGAAGGGACAAGCTTCAGGAAAAATGGAATTATAATTGATATTTTAAAAGAAGCAAGTGAAGAAATAGACATTTTTTGGCAAAGTTATATACCAAATGTCTAAATGATAAAGATGCATCAGATGATTGACAGAATGCAATATTAATATTAATATTTGAAAAAGTGATAAAGAAAATATTGGAAATTAAAGACCTATCAATCTTATATCAGTTTTATACAAAATTTTTACCAAAATAATTACTACTTCTCTATAGTGAACTTTGGATTTTAACCAAACAAAAGAACAAGCTGGATTTAAAAATGGTTTTAGTACAGTGGATCATGTTCAAGTATTGAGAGAAGTTATAGAAAGGACCAATGAATATGAATTGCTACTATGCTTTGGATTTATAGATTATGAAAAGGCATATGATCCTATAAGTATTTCTTCAGTGATTGAAACATTGGATTATTAAGGCATAGACCAAGATGTTATATTCTGAGGAATATTTATAAAAATGCAACAACAATAATTAGATTACATAATGATACTAGGAAGATTAGCATTGATAAAGGTTTGATAGAGTGATTCCATATCTCCAAAACTTATTACAGCAGCTATGCAAGAAGTTTGTGAATTAAAGTGGAATGCTAAGAGAGTAAAAGTAAGTGATTATTTAAATCATCTAGATTTTGCAGATAATGTGCTTGTATTTGCAAATAATGCTTTAGACCTTTCAGGAAATATAAGAGTTATCAGATAAAAGTAAGTCAATGGGACTAAAGGTAAATATTAAAAAGATTAAATGAGTTAAAAGAAATTAATAATGTATAAGTATCTTGATCAGATTATTATTACAGATGGAAACATAATGGATAAAATTAATCATAGTTACCAGTTCTTATTACAGATCTGAGACTTGGACACAACAGAAGAGCAATACAGAGATTTTGACCACTTAACATTGTGTGGAAAGATGAACACAAGAACAAATAGAAAATGGAATACATAGATGAAAGATCAAACATGTGTTACAGACATCATTGAAAGAATTAAGAGACTGAAGTGGAGTTTGGCTGAACATATTTCTAGAGAGATGATAATAGATGGACAGTTGAAATCTTAAAACTGGTGGATTCAAAGAGATTGTAAAATTTTTAAAAAGAGATCACATACGAGATAGAAATGGATGAAATAAGGAAGTATGCTGAAGTGATGTGGTGAAGAGAGATTAGAAATTAGAAAAGATGGATTGAATTTGGAGAGACCTTCATTCTGCAGTTGAATCCTACAAAATTTGCTTTTGTGAAGAAAATATGTTATGTTTATATGTTTTTTGATAAATTTAATCATATTATGTTGAAATTAAAACTTGCATGGATCTTCTAATCTATAGTTTTAATTATATACAACATTTTTATTTATTCTATTATTCTAGATCAGTGGTTCTCAAAAGCATGTTCCATGGAATACTGGTGTTCTATGAATCTGCTGCATGTGTCCAGTGGAAAAAAAATGGAGAAATAATAATAGTGCAACCACACATTTTTTATGTGATCAGCTGTATCTATGTGCTGTTGCTGCCTCTGTGCAGTGTAGTCAGTTTCTGTGCAACTTGGTGTGACACACATATGTTGTTGTTCAAATGACCTGAATTTATATTGTCTGTTTGTTATTTTCAAGTGGTCAAGATGTAATAATATCTTTGTAATTTTGAATTTTTGAATGTTAGTGTTCTGCATAGAAAATATTAAGTGAAATGTGTTCTGCAATCCTACAAAGATTAAGAACCACTGCTCTAGATTTCAACACACATATACATTTATTATATACATGTATTAACCAGTTTAGGTTTGAGTTGATCCAAAGTGAGCTTAAAAAAATATTTTAAATAGGATGCAGTTCTATAAAAAAAAAGAACAGCTTCATTATGAACTGACTTCTAATATAAACTTAACTATCATAATTAAAGCTTGAAAGTCTAGAAGTTTATCTCTTTGATTATCTGTGTAGTGTTTTTCTATTCCTGGCACCAAAGATATAATCATAATTATTGTGACTAATAAGGTAGAGAAAATAGCTTAACTTCAAAAGTTGTTGAGTATATTAGAGTTATTACACAAAATAATATTTTTAACTGTTTTTCTTAATTGTGTTCTTCACTATTAATACTTAAATTAACATACACCAAAAGTAAATTTTCTACATGCAAAAATTGTGAGTATATGGAAGATCTTTTTCTACAAACCGTGAGACTGCTGCATCTGCTATCTTTTGATCCAAATATTAGCTTGTTTTGTTGACAAACTTTGATTAGAATAGAATACATATTGTTTATTTAGCTTGTTTTGTTGACAAACTTTGATGCCTTTATATATATATATAATGTGCATATGTAAATTAAAATTATAATATAAATAAATTAAAGAAAAATATATAATTAATAATAATAAATTGAGAAGTCATATATATTACTGAATTACTGTACCAAAGAAAATAATGAAATGTTTCATTTCATTACAATTATATACCGTCTGGGGATATTTTTTCTTGGCAGTAATTTTTTCTTATAGAAATGTATCAGCTGTCTTCTTATTAAGAAATTACCATCTCTTTTTGTTTTCATGTTATTAAATTTTTTTTAACTTTTAGCATAATGCTTAGAAAATATTTTATTATACATAATATTGTCTATCATATTTGCAAAGGATAATAAAGAAAGAATAAAATCAATGTGCTTTCAATATATTAATAAACATGATTGTGTACATTTTAAGATGGAAAAATAGCTGCTGATGTATCATAAAATTTATTTGTTTTGTCTTTAGACACTCTTCATGCAGGGAATTTACTTTTGAATGCACTGAAATCATGAAGCTTTAAATTATTCTCCTGCAGCTATCTTTAATGTTGTAACATTCTCTTTAAAGTTATTCTAATGGTAAAATTGAGAACTGATGTAATATTAAATATTTAGTTTTAAAAACAATACAGAAATGGTAGGACTTTTTATTTTAGCAACCTTAATCATGGCCAAAACTACTTATTATCAACAACTGGTAGTTTCATATTTTTAACACTTGTGATTGGTTTTGAAAATATCTTTTTGCTGTTTCAATTTCCATAATAAAAATGTATTTCCTATAATTTTTTTTTTTACATATTGATTTTTTTATACAAAGTATTGTTATAATATGTAATGCTTTAGAAGAATAATGCAATTAGCTTTCCATTTAGAAAAAGACATTTCAAGACAAAGCAATCAAGTTATGGTCATAATTTGTAATTGGCTGAAGAAAAATAATGTTTTTAAGCAGCTACAGAATTATTTTTGTTAGTTTTGAGTATTCTGACTAAAATTTTTTATCATTTAGAAAGTGATTTAAAATGTCTGTTTTGTTTTTTTTAATTTCAAGTATTTACCAGTGGTTATAGATAAATGACCAATAACAATAAATTGACACATCTTATCAATCTGGTTTGTAATGCAATTTATTATTTTTTCTAAATTTGCAGAGCTGAAGAAATATTTTTAAAAATAATTCTCATTTGCCAACACATATATCTAACAAATAATTTGGAATTTCTGAAATTATAATAAAGAGGAAACGTAAAGTTGATAAATAAAAAATTGAAATTTAAACAATAGATCACTTTTAAACATAATCATGGTATGGATTCACAGATGGAAAAATGGTTGTTCAAGTATCATAAAATGGATTAAATTTATGAATTTTAATGTTTTTTTTTGTTTATTTACTTTTTTTTTTTTTTTTAAAAAAAAGATAATATATAATTCAATTCTAGTATATTGATGCATCATGGATTCATTGTCTCTTACTTTGTGTCTTTTAAATAAAATTATTAGTTTTATCTATCTGTAGCTTAATAATGGTAGTCACTTGAGAAAACTCTTAAAATGACACTATAGAACAGAATCTGTTTATTACAAACTTTTTGTAAAAAATATTAATGAATATTAACAAAACAAACAAACAAACAAAACAAAAAAAAGCTAAAGAAGCATTATAATAGAATGACTTCAAAAATATTTATAATCTTTTTGGATTTTGAATCCTGCTGTTATCAGTCATTCATGATCTCATTAAATTCAAAGTAATGAATGCTGTCTATTTCTTGGGTAACTAATTATGATATGTGATCTATTAAGTTTGTGAATGCTTCCAAGTCATTGGTCTTTTAATAATTCTCAAAAATGCAATAATAAAGCAATTCCAATTCAAAAGAGGAGAAATTGATTTTTATTTCTACAATCGAATCAGAACTTTTGTTCCTCAGCAAAATATTTTATTATTTAGTTGACTACTTGTACAATATTGTATATATCTAGTAGCTAAATTTCAGTGATTAATGCAGCCACCTGCCATTTCCACAACCTGCTTCTGTGCATATATGTAATATTGCCCACCATACTTATTATTTAAGTTCAAATCTGGGGCAGGTACAACTTTTTTTTTTTTTCAAGTTTTAATTAGATTTATGATATATTATCTATAAACAATTTGATTAATTATCCAGTATTTATTGATAAATAAATTAGCTGGAGAGTTAAAATTAGAATGAAAAATCACTCTCAACTATTATCTATCCCTTAGTGCTTGCTACTGAAGAGGCATTTGCCATACAAGGGGCTATTTAAAAGCTCTTTTACCTACATAGTATAATGTTTTTAAAATTGATTTATTAAGATTCTTGAGAAAACATGTTCTGAAATGTAAAGCTTTTTTTTTTTTTAAAAAAAAATTAATAAAACATTTGTATGTTAGAATAAAAATATTTTTCAGAATATTGTATTATCTTACTAGTTTTTATTTAATTATAACATTGCTTTTTTAAAAAATTTAAATTATTTATCGATGTTTTTTAAAGACTAGTCAGCATTAAAAAATAATAAAAATAATGAAAATAAATAAGCATTTCTTTCACAAATAATTTAACCATCAATTAAAAGTTGTTTCAGGGAAGGGAGGAAGATCATATGATAAGATGTAGTTCTTTTTTAATTCTAATTTTAGAGGAACTACGAAAATCTTAGTATAAATAATTAAACGATATTTTAGTCAAATTACCGATTTCTATATTTGGGCATATTATAACTTTTTTTTAGATATTTGCAAATTAATTTTTGAAAATCATTAGAATATTAATAAAATCAGAATTATTAAATTTTACGTGCAACAAAGACATTTTTGTAACGATGTTAAAAAAAAAAGTTCATGGTGCTTATTTTAAATATGTGCCTAAATGTTTTAGAATAAAGTATAATTTATATGTATATGGAATAATATATTTGCTGTGTTCAAACTGCAACTAATATTAAAATATTATTATTAGTATTACTAAAAGCAGCATTGCTGAATAAAGAAGTTTAATTGAACAAGTAAATGATTAGAGATTTTTTGGGGAGATCACCCTCATTAATTAAATTTTAGATTGCAATTTACTGGCAGATTTTGGAATTATGAATAAAAGGTAGTGAATTTGTTTTGTGTAATCATATCTGTTTTTATTTTATCATTGCTTATGTTTTTATGTTAGATTTATGAAATTCAGAGAAAATTTTTTAAAATTTATTCTGGATAATATTAATACATCAGTGTGAATAAAATAATTGTTATTCTTGAAATCTTTGTTGCATATATTAATAAGAAGACTATAGTTATTAGAAATAATAATTGCATGAATTAAAAAAGGAAAAAAGATCTGTTTGCTATTGATAGTTTTTCACAGTGTGTAGATCGATTATTAGAGGGAGAATTTTACTTAAAAAATTTGGATGCATCCTCTTGTGCAGATGGATTAGTTTGCTCCAAAAATAATAGTAGCATTAATTAGATTCTGTTTTAAACTCGTATTAAATTTCAACAGCCATTAAAAGATTAAGTTTTCCAATTCAAACTCATGGAGTTTTTTAAAATTTTAATTAGTGTATTGCAGATGAGAGTACAGTACTTTGGTTTTGGATTTACTTAAAACAAAAATCCAAAGTCATTCTCAGACAGTTATTATATTATTAAATACTTGATTAGGAAGAAACGTGTCATTTTAACTTTGTTGAATAATAAAATAAACACTGAGGTAAGTCAGACAATATTGTTTTAAAGGAACAGAAATTAAATGACTGATAAGAAGGTTTAAGAATAATAAACAGATTAAAACTGCAAAGAAGATAGGACATTTTCTGGTTGTGGTGATTAATATTATATATTTGACATTAAAAATAGCATATGGACCTGAAAAATATTAGTCTTATTAATTAATATAATGATAGTATTTTGAAGAGATGTACTATGTGGACTATTTTATGGAAATAGTAAAAATTTAAAAATGTTCGCATTTTAGATTTGGACAGTGATATCCATCTTGATCAAGTCAAAACAATTCTTTGCAATATTAAAAATAGAAAGTCTACAATCCCTGATGGATCTTTAGAAAAATTTAAAAATGTGGTGATATTTCAAAAAACTGGAAGAATTTTTATTTTTATTTTTATAAATGTATGGATTCACAATATTATGCCGCCTGATTTTAATAATGATACTTTTATTGTTGCATTTATAAAAAATAAAGTAAGCCAAAAATACTTCATTAATTATTTTATAATAGCATTGTTATCTGTTATAATACAAGTTTTTTTAAAGAATTCTATTAAGTAGTTTGCTCCTAGTTGTAGTCAAGTGATTATAAAATAATCAGTGTGATTTTAAAGATTCAATAAAACTATAAATAGTGTATTTGCTTCTGAATAAAATCATGAAAAATATCATGAGCAAAAGTATGATTAGTATATTGTATTACTTTTATTAATTTGATTCAATTAGTGAAGAAGATTTGTTGCAATATTTGGAAATAATTAATTATCTATCAAAATTTATTTATATCATAAAGATCTATGTGATGGCATAAAAGGAAGTATTAAAAGTGATAGTGGAATGTCTGCAGTATTTGAAATGAAATTTGATTTTAAGTAGAGATAATATACTTTAAGTTTACTTTTCATTTTTATAATAAATCTTTGAAACAATAAATAAATGACTTTATGAGTAAGTATTAAAATATATTATAGATTTGATTGTAAGGTGTTCAATTTGAACCAATGCAAGCAAAAGCAAAATCTTTATCTTTTTATTTGTATTGATGGTATTTTAGTTGTATTTATGTATTGGACTATTTCCATCATTTCATATTAAGTATCGAATGTCTTTAGAAAAGTTTAACTATTTAAATTTTCCAATTACATTCAACTGTTAATAATGACACATAGGTTAGTATATGTACAATGTTTCGAGTGACATTATTCTCCTCTTTCTTCAGAGGTTGATGGTCTGACAAGTGTTAGTATTATCATAGGAATTGAACCTGGATCCTTAGATAAAAAAGAGGAGAATAATACCACTCAAAAGATTGTGCATATACTAAGCTACATATTATACTAATAGTTGAATGTATTGGAATATTTCATTAAAGTTAAATTTTTCTAAAGAAATTCAATATGAAATATTAAATGATGGAAATAGTCTAATATTTAAATACAACTTTATTTTTTTAGTTTCTAGATTATTATACTAATTTGTCAATTCACAAAAAGATTTACAGAATTATTTTAATGAGCTAAAAAAAAAAAAATCTGATGTTTTATTAGCCAGCAATGGGGGAAACATTTTTTTTCAGCTATATTTGATTTGGATAGTTTCTGATTTAGGAATATGGATCAATTAAAATGTCTTGATGCGTTATAGATAAAAATGTGGATTTGGATACTGAGATGAACCAAGCCTCCAATTTCACCACAATAACATAACTACTTTGACTAAATTAGTAACAGTTGTTCTTCCAATGAAGTCCATATAGAGTCATTGGGAGACAATCATTTAAGAATATTTTATTAATTTTTTAAAATATGATGGCAAATTTATAAGATTGATAATATGTTCTTGAGTTTGTTTTATGATATTAAAGATGTAATTATAGGAATCCATCTTTCTTGCATTGGACATATAAATTCGATTAAGTGTAATAGATCCTTTAAAAGAGTATTTTATGGTAATATTGATTATAATTTTTATGGTAGAAGCACATAAATTTTCATTATAAAAGATTTTCTCAAAGATATCCTAAAGTGTTGCAATAGTGATTGCTTCCATTGAAACAATATAACTGAGAATGCTATATAATAGATAGCCACAATTAGGCAAAGTGTTGAGGTGTTTTTTTTAAAAATAAGTTGTTTTATAATCTTGATTTTTTTTAATTGATCATTGTAATTTTATTTCCCTCCACTGACTCATCATATGATTATGGTTGTTTGTGAATTTAACTTAAGTTGTTTTATTTTAAATAATTTAATGAGAATATCTTTTAATTTGAAGCTGTTATCTTATTTACACATTTTTCTGATGTGAAAATGTAATAGGATATGAGTGGGTATTACTAGAAAATAGGATAGTATATATTTTTTTCTGGTGTGTTACTTTGCTTTGAGAAATCTGCCTTGGCAGAAAAATCATTGCTAATGGGTCTGGTAATTTAATTTTGGCTAGTGATTTAATTATAAATTGATGTATTTAGTTTATTGCATTGATTATTTTAACTTTTGGCTTTTGATATTTTTAATAATAATTTGTAGAAATATTATGGTGCTTGACAAATGGATAAATATAACTGCATAGAATGAACATTGATATTTAGAAAGTTTGTATTGATAGATATGTACCCTATACATTTGCAGATTTTTTTTTACATAATTTAAAATCAAAAATAGCATACTTTTTTAAAAATTCTATTCTTTTCAATTCTCTATAAATAATATATACTTACATTAATTTAAAATCTAATATATTCTTTTTATCATAAGCTAGAATTGGGAAAATAATTTTTGCAAATACTGTGTATACAATGATAAAATAATAATGTTCATAAAATTACTGTAATTTCTTTTATTAATTTGAAATGGATTATGTCCAGTATATTTAAAATAAATTTAAATTTGGAAAGCTTTCAAATAGTTTTGTTTCAGAGAACAAGATTTAGCAAAAAAAAATTTCTTCCTTTAAGTTGTTTATCTACATTTAGTAGGTGTTTAAACAATTCTCATTAAATTGCTAAATAATATTGGAAAATCATTTAATTTTACATCGAGATATAACATAATTTTAAATTAGCATTTTTGGATTTCTCTTATGAAATTGTTTATAGTGGAAATAGTATTTTATGTTTGTAATAGTTTCTCAATCAAATTCAAAATGTCTTCACAAAAAAAAGTTTACAAAATAGGAAACAATGAAAAGTTAGAAGGTCATACAATTTTGATTTCATTATTCAAAAAGGTAAACCCATTTTAACAAATATTTTTAGAAAACTATTTTAATTTTTGATTATATGTTAATAATATCACAACAAGCTGTGAATTTAATGAAAGAAGATTCATGCAATTCCAGGAAAATAATTCAATATAGATTACGTTTTTTAAAATGAAAATTTATTTATTATCTCTGATATCACTGTTTTTAATGCTAACATGAAAGATTTTAGATCCGAAGCCAACGATTGTAAAAGAAAAATCAAGGAGGCGTATTTTATTATCAGTGATAACAATGCCATCAATAGACGTGACACATTTTTTGCTATTTCAAGAAAATGGACAAATTAATTTGCATATGCATTTGCATACATTATTATTAGTAACATTACAGCAATGGTTTATAACCTATTTTGGCCATGAATATGAGGGAAAACCTCGAAAGTATTAGGTCTAGATTAATTTGATTTAATTATTTTTTTTTGGTTACTACTGACAGCTTCTTCAGCGGGTTAAATCGCTTATATATGCTATTAGAAATTATAGAAGAACTGCAAAATAATTTGATTTTTGTAGCTAATAAAATTGACAAAAGTTTTTGAAATTAATTATGCATAATAAAACATCCAGCAATGAAAAATTCAGTTGAGGATGAGATCATATTTGAATTATATTAAATTTATATGGAAAAGTTGCAAACTTTGCTATATTTTGTTCCAAGAAAACTTGTGTACAAGCCTTGATTGTAATACAATAAGTATTACTTATTGTACTATAAGTGTACAGTATAATACTTTTCAATACACAATCATATAATAAATGCTTTATGTCCATAGTATGCATATATAAATTAAGATTATAATATAAACAAAATTTTTAAAAAATAATGATGTTATTAATAATAAATTGACAAAGATTTACATATATATTTACAATACTCTGTGTTTGTTCACTAATTCACAATTCTGTTTAATCACAATTAAACACCTGTTCTGGTCTTTTTTTTTCTTTCATAATTTTTAAAATTCTAACAAAAATATAGTGGCAGCTTTGTTATCAGTAGATGTAGCTTTACTGGGTACTTTAAAGTTTTTAAGATTGTTAATAGTTTCAGAATCAGAATTGGGTGATCCAGATTTTCGGCTGAATTCTTTATAGAGACATAAGGCCTTCTGATAGAATACAAGATTTTCAACTGAAAAGATTTTATGATTCATATTATTTAACCATAGATTTAAGGCTTTTTCTGTTTCAACCAAAAAATTATCCCTTACTTTAGTTACAACTTTAGCTGCTTCAGGAGCACAACTGATGGTGGCATGAATCTGCTTCTCTCTCTTTATAATTTCTGTGATTGATGATTCATTCTTTTGAAACATACAACTGATTTTAGAAAGCAACTTTTTACTTTTTCTTATCAAATCAGTAACTTTTTTTTGTTTCTTATTTAATGAAAGTACTTCATGACTTTTTTAGATTTATCACTGTAATATATTTTACTAAAGATATGTTAATATGTACTGTATATAAAATTTAAGAAAAAAAATAATCCCAAAGAAAAAAAATTGTATATGCACTTAAAAGCACACTCGTGATTCTACTTAAAATCAAGGGTGAAAATGGATGCCATCATACATTTATAAAATTGAATACGCTTATGAATTATTGTAGAATGTTTTTGTTTCTTTGTTACATTTTTTTTTGTTTATTTACTTTTTTTTTAATATTATATAATTGCAGTCATATAGATGGATACAGCATAATTTGCATCATAATCTCAATGGAAATTCATAAAAGATATGTGAATTTGTGTGATAATAATTATACACCTTTCTGAATAACTTTTCCTTAAATAAAATTAAGAAGTTGAAATTTTTCTACAATACATGATTTAAAACATAGCAAACAACAATTGAGAAGTCTTGGAATGTTTGAAACCTTGATTATGTAATTAATATGTTTAAGGATATATTTATTATGTATTTTGTTTTGTTGAAAGAGTTTGATGTATAAAATTGTCATATTATATATTATTGATTTATTAATAAAAAACAATACTTCTATTATTATTTAGCAGAGATAATATTAATACATACAATTAAAATAATTGCCAAGCACTTTCAATTGTATGTATTAATAATATCGTCTCTGCTAAATAACAACAGAAGTATTTGTTTTTATTAATTTATAATTTGTAGCAGAAGAAATTTGTATTTTTATATTATTGATAGACAAAATCTGAAGATGTTTGTCAAGCGTTGTTAGCTGAGAGGTCAGAGCAGCCACTTTGCAAGCAAGCAGTCGATTGCAGACGGTTGTTTCAGGTTCGCTTCCTGGCCGATGCTATGACTTTGGGGGGGGGGGGATCTGAAGATATTTGTGTTAATTTATTCAGTTATATACTTAATATTTTAATCTGATAATTTTCTTTATTTTTGGTGATAACTTAATACCCTTCTTTGTAAACTTGGCAAACTTTATTCCAGATGGTAGAAAAGTCATAAAATTCAGTTGGTTTACAAAACATATAAACAAATCATATATTTGTTAAAATTAATATTTAAAAATTTGCATCTTTAAATTCCGACAAATATATGAATTGTTTATTTATGGTATATACACAACATATACTTTCTTTTATAATATTTAAATTGCTTTAAGATTTAAATATAGTTAAATACTATTATATGAATAATTGAAATTGACATATTTATAGCAGAAATAATTGAAATTTAATAGATCAGAGTTAACATATGGTCAATACAGTATTTCTAAAGCTAGAAAAGAAAGTCATGCAGAAGATGAGCCTATCCTGAGGGTCAAGGAAATTTGTATAATAATTTCCTCGAATTTATCCTGCGTTTTTTTTTTTTTTTAAAAAAATCAGATTTTTGTCTTATGAAAGGATCTGTAGCAGCTGCATGCACAATAATTAATTTCTAACGTGGAAATAGTGAATTAGCTTGTTGAAGCTGCCCTCTAATGTGAAAAGTAGGAAATTATCGTCAATGGGGAAGTATAAATATTTCCATTTTTCCTATTTATCTTTTTAACTATGATATAGTCATGGTATCAAAATAGATATAATATAATAAGCAATTATTATTTCATAATTACATTGTTCTCTGAATTAACAGTTTGTTTTATATTCGAAAATTTAATTGATGTAATTGACATAGTATTGATATTCTATTTATAGATAGATAATTCATCTTCAGTTCTTGAGGGGGAATGTCACTGTGACATAAGTAGAAAAGATGCTAGAGCAATCGATTTTCTATTAACAATTTTACTTATCTTGCATTTAATTTTTTTTTTTTGTTTTTGTGATAAGATTCTATTTGCTTCTTTTAATAGAAGCATATTTTAATACCCCCCCCCCCCTTTTTTTTTTTTTAAGTGTCATAGCATCGGCCGGGACGCGAACCCGCAACCCGGGCAACTGCCTGCAAGTGCAGTCTTTGCATTCAAATTAGATTATCATATTCATTTTTGTCACAGGCTTTCTTTCATTAGACTTATTTCATTCTCTCACCACAAACAACGTCTTCTTATTTTATATTTATTCCGAAATTGGTTTAATTTATTATCTTTTTTTTTTTATCTTTGTAGTTATGCCAGCATAATCTTCCCCATATTTTCCCTTGTAATAGTAATCCTTATTTCATTTTAGAAATCAGAGTCTATGTCTAAAATGGTGAACTTTTTTCAAAAAAATATAATACTTTTTATTTTGTTTACTTTGTTTGATATCAACTGTTTCAAAATAAATATAAATTAGATAGAATTTTTGAAAAATACTGATTTTGCTTTATTAAAAGCAAAAAAAAATATAAATTATAAAAAATACATCGAAATTAATGATATTTTTTAAAATATCAATTATATGATTATTATAAAATTTAATAAACAAATACACAGGACATATAGAGCAAAGCTTTAATAACATTAATTAAGCATGGTGTGTTTAGCATTAAAAAAATTTACAATAGAAAGTGACATCCATCCCTCCCACAAATAAAAAAGGCATGGATTATTTCCCTCCATACATACCCCACATTATTCACCACACACATCAAGTTGCATTTCATATACCACTGCCCTTGCATCATCTACTCGACAACTCAAAGGACAGACTGCCAACAAAACTCAGCTATTAACTGCTTCAATCTAAAATGCCATATTGAATTTTTTAAAATACTGACCTGAGACACAATTTTCACAATAACTTCAGTTTTAATTATGTTAGAGCAAAAAAATTAAATTAATAGAAACTAGAAAAACTAAGGCAAACAATAAGCATAAGACAGGTAGTGATAACTATATAAAAAATAAGGAAAAAATATTTTCCACATCCGAAATACTTATTATTTTATTATTTGTTTATAATTTCAAAATTAATATTAATTAAAATTCAAATTACATCTTCAGTGATAATTTCTTTTTATTCCTTACAAAATTATCTTTCTAAACATGTATAACATATCTTACTTGAGATAATCCATAGCTTCACAATGTCCAAAAGAAGTTGGTTATGAATTCTTCATTTTTATCTTGTACCCCAACAGTTCCAAATGTCAAAGGCATCTCTAAAGAAAAAGGTTCATTCTAATAAAAGATACAAAAGAAATCATCATAGCAATTGACTTCTTGTCTATCTAAAACTAGAAATTGTAGGCTACTGTCTATATCACTGATAAAATGATTTTCATCTCTTCATTTTATATTTTTTTGTGTTTATATTCTTTATGCACACAAGTGATGTTTATATTCTTTATGCGCAGAAGTGATGCTATCTTATTATATTTATTGTATCACATAGATATAATTTATTTGCATATGATCCATTTGTTAGCTTTAGACTTGAAAATAATGTTATGAAACATATAGCAAAACCAGAGTAACTCCAAAGCATGAACAAGAATAAACAAAAACATAAGACAGGAATCAGAATTTGATTATATGCCTGCATATGTAATCGTTCTATACATTTGTTTATTAGTCAAAATAAGAGTCATAGATCAATTCATAGATCACATGACCCTATCTCTTAAGCTTGTAAGTTATAAACAGTGAGGATTGCCAATTCCTCTACAAGCTTTATGATAAATGCTTAGCCAGAGCCAGCACTTAAAATATCTCTGTCAGGAACCCCTCCCCAAACCCCTGACCATGGTTTCGTGCTTTGGCACTCTACCCTGACACCTCTCTGAGGAGTGCCAAAGCACGAAACCATGGTCAGGGGTTTGGGGAGGGGTTCCTGACAGAGATATTTTAAGTGCTGGCTCTGGCTAAGCATTTATCATAAAGCTTGTAGAGGAATTGACAATCCTCACTGTTTACTTGTTTATTAGTTTTATAACTCATTACTTGTAAACACAAACATATTATATAAACATAATTATAAATAATAAATTATTAAACTTTTTGAAAATCATTATTTTTATAAAATAAGCGGATTAGAACTTATGAAAATTATGGTAGAACTTTAGAAAATTATGGTAGATATGAATTCTATATGAGCATAAATAAATATATAATTTACTAACTACAAACTAAAATTAATAAAAAAGATAATTGTTTCAAAAAATTTTTAAAAAAAAGTAAAATATTATTTAAAAAATTAAATTTTTTTACTTATGAGTCATTACATTGGTAAACCATTTTTTTTCTTTTATCGCTTCATGATAATTACAAAAGTTAGCAAAAAATGAAAAAATTAAATACTGTGGTAGATTAAAACTACTGTCAAAAATCCAAATTTCAACGGATTTTTTTTGAGGTAAATATTTTCGGAATTACACGTCATTGAGCTATCAAATGCCCATATTTTGGTTGACGACATGCTTATACTTTTTATGTCAGTAAAGAAAGAAAACAACATGTCATTCCATGGCACTCATGGAGTAGAAGCAGTTAAATAGTCTACAAAGTTAAATGCCAAGATCCAGTCTGTCCCTCCATCTCCTATGGTGAGAGTCTCGGACCAACTTATCAACCCATATTACTCAGCACTCATATCTTTATAATAAAGCTAAAACACATGCAGACACTTGCTCAATCTTCTTTGATCACTTCTCCACAACCGACCATGTCTTCGAGCCCACCTACTGCATAGAGCACAATGATGCCAAATGCAAAATCAAAGAAGTATGGCACATTTAAAGTGACAATATGCAATTAGTACAAGGGAATCCTGCATGTCCCTTTCCAAAAAATGGCCTATCCATCCTAATGCATATTATTTAAATTAGCCTGCATGCAATATATAAATACACCCACATTTCCATTACAATTATTGCTAGGTTTATGACTTTTCGAAGTCGAAAGCATACTAAGCACATCATGCTTAATTAATGCTATTAAAACTTTGCTCTATATATCCTGCATATTGTTTTTTGCATTTCTTTAGAGATAAAGCATCAAAATTTATAATTATAAAAATTGCTATATCAGACATAGTGCTATGATTTAAAATATTTATCTTAAAATTCATTTAATAAAAAATTGCATGCATTTGTAGGAATGCACATTTATCTTTTTGTCTCAGGCATGGCTTTGATTATTACATAAGTATATAAAATAGTTTTTAAAAAACAATGTGTACATTGGATTAAACTAATGGACTTAATAGTTTAATATACAGATTTAAAACTTTTAAGATGATTGGTTAATATTATTTATTTTGAGCTCTAATGCAAATTTTAGAGTTTGGATTGAGTGATGATAATTTTTTGGTTTGTATAAAATTAATCAATTATAAGTTTTAGCTACAAGTAAGTTTATAAATGTAAAATTGAAATGAGAATTTATCTTATTACAACAATGTGATACTTGAGTTTGCTTATTTTTGTATAACTGTTTTATTTTTGATCTAATTTTGAATATTGACACCCACAAAATTCAATCTTGAGAGAAAGAAGTCATGTTGTTATGCAAGAAAATGCTTGTTCTCACATATAAGAGATAGAAAATTGGAATAATATATTTATTTATTTTTTATTTCTCCATCTTGCAATAGTCCTAAGAAGGATTTGCAGAAACCTGGGATACTGTAGACCCCTGGTTAAGAACAGCTAATATATATTTTTTGAATTGTGAGTGAATAAATCACTAGGATTTTAAGACATTGAATCCATTATATCTGCATGTCATCTAAATCCACCCATTTTGAAAAGTTAAGAGTAAGCTTTATTATTCCAAATATATTTCCATAGACTATTATAGGATTTAAAATTACCTATAACTACAGATATAAGAATAGCAAAGGTATGGCCTGCTTATACTGGAAGATTTGAAACCATTGATTACATAGTGGTTATTAGGGACTAATATTTCATTTGACTACCTTCCATAAAATTCTTTTGTTTTATTCTGATTTGCACAAATATTTGGAATAAACAGTGGTTATCAAATTAATTGATGAGGCCTAAGTGATCCATAATAGCAGTAATCCCTCTCAGATTTATGAAAACAATGTAATATTCTTATTTAGAATATATGTATATCAGTGGCAAATTCATTGGAAATAATATATTGAAAATAATAATAATTAAAAAGAAAGATTTACTTAAATTTTGATTTTTAATTATAGTTTTTTTTTAATAATATATAGTAACAATTAAAAAAAAAGTTTTGTTTTCAGAGTAATATATATGTTATTTTGTTTTCTGATTATAAGCTTTTATAAAATGTTTTTTAAACAAAGTGCTTTAAAATTACAGAATGATAAAAATGTTGATCCTTAAAATAAATATATTTATTTAAAAGCTCCGCGAATTAGTCACACCAAAGAATTCTTTACTGATGGTTATCTATTATATATACACATGTATTTTGTTATATTAATAAAATATTTAATATTTCTGAGCAGTTGTTGTAAACATTAGTAGAATTATAAGTAAGTAAATTTTTTTTTTTTTTTAGAGAAATAAATGAAACTATTTTTGCTCATAGTTATTCTCAATGAGTAATACGATTTTTTTTTTTTTTAAATTATTATTTTTCATAGTTATATGCATGTGTGAATACATCCATGTAAAACAAAGATATCATAAATAAAATAAAAATGTGTAAGAGTTGTACCTTAGATTTTAAATAATCTTAATTGAAATACAAAAGATGTCTAAAAAGAATATATAAATCATTGCTATACTTTTGACTTTATCCAAAGATCGGCTTCAGTGAATGATGATATTTTGTGAGAAATACACAACAGATGAATTTTAAAGAGATTTTCCCATATACATACAATATTAAAAAAAATTCTAAATGGAAAATATTTTAATAATTGCAATTTGATCTACAAGCACAAACTTCCCTGCTCTCACGTCTTTGACATCATTCACTTTAGATAAATATAGAGTGGCAGACTGGAGTTCAGAGTCTCAGAATCATGGTCCACTTCTATTCCTTATAATCTTCAAACTTCTTATGAACTCCCAAGCAATAAATCATTTGATTATTTTTATTTGTGATTATTATTAATCATCTATTAGATTAGGCATTGTCATATCAAGACATGCATATGTAAAATATTTTATTGTCAAATGAAACTCTGAATGTTTATGAAAAAGTGCAACAAAACATATTATAGGTATAATATTAAAAAATGTTGGGTATCAATACAGATCAAGAAAAATACAGGGAGGAAACTGACAATGTGTAAAATAACCAGAAAAATAAAAAATTGAAAATATTGATTCAAATAGTAATATGTATATTTTAATGATCAAATGAATGATGGATCTTTAAGTTATGAAAAATCCAGTTATATGAAATGATTTATTAAAAAAAAAAAATAGATTTATCAATTATAATATTAGTTAGACACCTAGAAAACATCTTTATGTAATAAATTGAGATTTATGTATAATGATTTAAACAGAATGGTATATATCAGGGGTCGGCAACCTATGGCACCCATGCCGAGCTTGGCACACCAATGATTATCAATGGCACTCGGAATAAATTGAAATAGTAATATATATATATATTTTAATTTCAGCGTCTTTTGTATTTGTTATTTTTACATTCTACATTGAATTTACGATTAAATCATTATTTACTAGAAAATAATACACTTGACTTCATTTAAAAGATATTTTTGTTTGCAAGCGAAAAAAATTCTACATATTCACATTTTACTTCTGATAAAATTAAAAAATTAGATCGTAATCCAAATAAAAAGCTTACTATGTTATCAATTTTAGAAAGCTATTTTCGGTAGTTGAATGGTAAATAATCGACGCTCATTGGTGGTGCTTCTTTCCAAAAAGAGATTCAATGGCTAACAGATTTCTCTGAGCATAGCTGCTGAGAGATTCCTGACTCCATTTAAGGAGAAGTCACAGTGCATCACATCCCAAAATGTCCCACAAAAGACAAAAACATGATATTCGCTTTTTTCCAGACTCTTGGACAAATGAATATGAATTTGTACATCAAAAAGATAGTGCTGTGTGTATATTATGCTGTGAAAGTATTGTATGTAGTACCTCAAGTATACAAAGACATCAAACTAAACATGTGTTCATGTTTAAAAATTCAGATGAGAAAAGTGAAGCTACAAAAAGAGCTGTTTCTGCCTTTAAGAAACAAATTAATTATTTTAGTCAAATAATTGGAACCCAAAATAAAGCCACCAACTGTAGTTATACAATTGCTCATTGTGTGGCTTTGAAAGGCAAACCTTTCACAAATGGACAGTTCATCAAAGAAACATTTTTGAAAATGCTAAAATCTTATTCAGTGATCTACCATATAATAAACAAATGATACTGTCTCAAATTCAAGAAATACCAGCTTCTGCAAGATCAATTCAAAGAAGAAGAATTGACATGGCCGATGATGTAACAACAAAAGAGAAACCAGTTTACAACAACTGTTGCATTCAGTGTTGCTGTTGATGAAAGCACTGATGTAAATGATGTGGCACACCTAACAATAGTTACCTGATATTATGACAACAATCATATTTATAAAGAATTGTGTTCCTTGATTCTTCTTATTGGTACAACAAAGGGACACGGTATTTTCATTGCATTTTTCACTTATTTTGAAAATCAGAAAATCAACATAAATAAAATATTTAGCGTTACTACTGATGCCAGTCATGCAATGGTAAGAAAGAAAAAGGGATTTGTTAAACTTCTTGACAATCATATTAAACATCGAATATCGAGTTTCCACTGCATTATACACCAGGAAAATTTAGTTGCAAAAATCTCGCCACAATGCTTGAATTCCGTAATGGACACTGTCATTAAAATAATTATAGTAATTTCATAATTTTTCATTAACACATAGGCAATTTAAACCCCTTTTGCAAAAAATGAATAGCACATATATAGACCACCCTCTATACAGAAATGTTTGTTGGATTAGTAGAGGTAATGCCTTGAACAGGTTTGTATCGTGTCTGAAAGAAATCAAGATGTTTTTTGATGAAAAAGAACAACATTATTCGGAAATAAATGATTAGGACTGTTTATGCAAATTGATATTTCCGACAATATAATTCAACACCTGAATGAGTTAAACTTGCATTTGCAAAGGAAGGGGCAAACAGTACTAGAGCTTTTTGAATATTGGAAAGGATTTACATCAAAATTAGATATATTTTGGTGTGATATTACCACTAACATCTATAAGTACTTTCCAAATGTGTAAAGGCCCATGCAAATCAATTTAACATTAGCAAAGATGAACTTCAAAAATGCATTGAAGCTCTCAGAGAAGAATTTTCCAAACAATATGAAAACTTCCAAATACACTCAGCCATATTTTCTTTCCTCATCATATCTGACTTAATTGATTTAAAGATGACTTCATTTGATTTATGTCTTTTTGAGTGGATGGATATTGATAGTTTTGAAATGGAATTAACCAAATTAATGTCATCAGAATTGTGGAAAACTAAATATATAGAATTGCAGAAAACTCTTGAAGGGAATTGTCTAGAAAAGTCCACTGTCATTCTCAATTGTTGGGCATCATTACCTGAAAGATTTAATTCCTTGAAAAAAAAACTGCTTGTGCTCTGCTTTCAGTACTTGGTTCAACTTACTTATGTGAACAAATTTTCTCACATATGAAAAATATTTTGAGTTCACAAAGAAGTTGCCTAACATCTGAACATTCAGAAGCATGTATGAAACTAAAAGTGACCAATTATATACCTGACATTGAGCAAAGAGGTACAAGGGCAATGTTCACATTAATTTATTCTAATAATAAAAAATGGCTAATCATATTAGAATTCATGATATTTTTTCTTATTTAAATTATATATTTGTATATGTAAAAAGTTGTAATTTATAATTTGTAATATAATTTTTAATAAGCATGTTAAAAATTACAAATTTAAAAAAGATACTTTTCACATGATTCTAAGTATTTTAAAATACTGAATGAGCAATAATATAAGATCGAGTTATAATGGACTTCAAAAGTATATATTATATAGTAGTGTACATTATTTACTATAATATTATATATAACTTTGAAGCCATTATAATTGAATCAATTTTCATAGTATAATAAGGTTGGTAAAACCATGTCGGCACGCGGAATAACATTGTAACATAGGTTTGGCACCACACTACTAAAAGGTTGCTGACCCCTGGTATATATCATAAGTAATAATGTAAACTTATAAAGATGAAATGTTTTTTTCATTTCAACATATATATGTTTAAAAGTATATTTACTGACTCCTCAATTTTATCCTCTTTTTTTTTTTTGTATAAATAGCTTATTACAATAAATTATTTTTACTATATATGTTTACTTAATTACTGTTGTATTTTTTTTTGTTGTTGTTAATAATAAGATAATGTTAATTTAACTGCCCCTAAACTGAAAAAATAAAATCGTGAGATCAATTGAACGTTTCTATAATAACCAGAGAGATAGGAAATAAGTGTAATGATTCAAAATTCTATCTATTTGTGGGCACCTTAATGATGTTAAAGTCTCAATAATGATATCCTTGTAAAAATAATTTTGTCTTTTATTAATAGTTAAAAACATCTTTGAAGCAAATAGATGTAAATAATATAGTGAACAGAATAGAAAAATCATTTGTGAAAATACTTATTCACAAAAATGAAAAAAAGTTATGTCAGTAATTGCTTTTTTATGCTGTATATGACTACTTGAAGAACTCAATTTAGTTTTTAGTCATTTTAAAAATTGTGGATGTGAGAATAAACAAGTCATTTATTTATTTATTTTTAAGTATATTGAAAGCTGATCCATTGTTTTTCATAGGGATTGGAGAAAATAAATGATAGATATGATGAAATGAAAATGCAAGGAACTCAAAAATTATAAATGAGAAGATGTAAATGATTATTCACTTTTATGAAGTATAACTCAACTTTATATTTCAAAACATTTCATACTTACTATTCGCAAAATATATGCTTGTATATATATAATTTTAATATTACGATAATTATATACATTATTAAAAAATCGGGGCTAATATAAAATACTAATAGAGTTATTAAATATTTATAGTTGTTTTATACCCCCGTTGGTACTGTGGTACTAATGGGTAATAATGTAGAAATTTTGATTTGGGGTTTATGCATAGTGATCCACTATAGTTAAAACCTTTATTTTTGTCAATGTTTTATGAGTCTCCACAAAATTTAGTAGAACTTTAATTAAAATCACCATCTTTTTCTTCTTTTATTTAATAAAGTCTTATATTGTAACTGGAATAAAATTATAATACAATAAAATATAATAAGCAAGGATAATGGATAAAATTTTGTATATCTATGTATCCACAGAAGCACTTGCAATGTAATCGTCCTTGAGCAATACTCTTAAAAACTGTATTTCCAAATCTGTGCCGAGAACCAAAAAAAAAGTGCAGAAGGCAAAAGGTATTATATGCTATTTAAATTTGATTTATCATCGATCAATGTGATAGAAATACATTTTAAAGAATGTAATTCAATATAAATAATACCTACAACATATATTAACTAGTAAATGAAAACATGCTTGCATACTATGTTGATGCATTTAATATTTTTATTTTGAAATATTAAACAAGCTTTTCTTGGTATACATATTGTATGTACTATTTATATTTAATTACATTTTCTTTCAAGAAAAGTTTAAAACTATTGGAATTTTAAAGAATGATGGATCCTGGAAAACAAATTATTTATATTATATCTAATTCTGGAAAACAATCAACACCCCCTCATAAATAGTACAGGAAAAACAAAATGTAAAGATGGATTAATCACTATATTATTTATTTACAAATAAATCTTTTGGTTTGAATATCTGCAATATTGTGCTTCTAAGTTGATCTTAGAAGTTTAATATTCAATTATATTTTAGTCATTTTTCTTTAACTTAGTCATCTTTTTCAAATGATATTTTAAGATTATTTTTGGGTTGAAGGGGAGGGGGTAATACCTAAAATTAACACTTTCAATCAATTTAGAATTTAGTAAAATAATAGATTTTGCATAATTTTGTCTATTTTGAAGTTATTCTGATAAAATTCTTATTATGGCTAAATGTTAAATTTTACAACTCTTACTTTTTTTTTTTTATTGTTTTACCTGAAAGTGTAACTGAATTAAAGGAGCTATGCTTTATCCTAGTCTAAAAAAAAAAAAAAAAAAGAGGAAAAAATATAATATGCTAAATAAGTTAAATCAATTTTTAAAAAAAATATATATACATATTTCTGGGCAATCGATTTATTTTATAAGTTTTATGGGGAAAAGAATTGTGTTATGTAAAATTGTCTGAAAAATCATTTAAAATCAGCTTAAAACAAGTCTTGCATTGTTAGCCAAGAGGTATCGCAGCCACCATGCAAGCAAGTAGTTGGTTGCAGACGGTTGTGGGTTCACGTCCCAGCCAATGCTATGACATTTAAAAAAAAAATCAGCTTAAAACATTTTTTAAAATAATAATAAAAGTTTAAGTATGCAAATTAGATAATATTGTTCAAATAATATTTTAATAACTCTTTTTATCAGGGGATTAAATATAAAAGTTTAATATCATTGTGATTGTTGATAAATAATGTTTCTATTGAGAAATATTTTCATATGAATTGTAGTTTATTTATTTAACAATATCAATTTATTCACATGATTCATCCAATAGCAATTGGATTATTAAGTCTTTTTCTCTCTCTCTCTCATTTTAGTATCAATTATTTTTGATTTTTAAAAAAAATGACTTTAGTTAGTTGTATTTTATACACCTGGGTCTCAATTTATGTGGTAGATAGGTTCCACAGAAAACCCGCATTAAAAAAAATCGCACTAAAATAGACTTAATTTACCTTGAAAAATGGGGGATAGGTGCTGTAATTTTCAGAATTTGCATAAAAGCAAAGCAAGAAGGAAAAATTACTTTAAAATTCGCATTAAAAAATTAAACAAAGTATGACTAATAAAAAATTTCAAATATTTGAAAAAAAAAATACAAGACAAACTTTTTTTACTTTTTTTATTACTACAGTATTTAATTTTACATTTTTCATACATATTTTAATCATTACCACTAGCATTCGTTTGTAAACTGGTAAGAAATCAGATTCGATGTGATGTGATGTATTGTGGCTTCTCCTTAAACCTGTTAGCCACTTTATTTTTATTCGTGATGTGATGTACAACTAGTGCCATTTTCAGTCTTGTGCTGTGTTAATGGTTTTCTGTTTCCATATTAAAAAAATGAAATCGCAATCAAAACAAAAAGTTTATACATTATCATTAGAAAGATTATTTTCAATTTGTAAAATCTTCGTTTTTTATTTTAAAAATCTAAAAGATTATTTATTTCTGTTATATATAGCAAAATACATTTTAAAAGTTTAAATTTTTTGAATATTTATTGCAATATTTTTATACATATGTATAAATCTATTATTATTATTTACTCATTAGTATAAATAGGTTATTTACATAGAAGCTAAGTTCTAAATATATTCACGTTAGCTGCTAATATAAAGTTATATTTTTGAAAAAAAAAAAAAAGTATTTCAAGTCAAAATAAGTTATTAATAATTTAAATTTTTTGATATCTGATAAATATAGTGAAATATGAAAGATATTAAGAAGAAACATGAATTGCATAACTTCAAAATCGCATTAAAATAATCCGCTTAAAATGAGATCCAGGTGTATATCAAATTATCATCAAAAATATAAAAAGTGATAGACTTATCTAGTTATGCAATGTAAATTGAAGCTTTAAAATATCACATTGAGAAGAGCAAAAAAATATTTGCTGAAAAAAACTTTTCTATTATTTTTATTATATATACAATTATTGCTATTATAAAAATATATTTTATGTTATAATATGTGATTTATTTATATATTAAATAGTTTTTTTATGTTTCTACAGATAAATATAAAGAATCATTGCATATTATATATTTGAATTGAAATATATTGCTTTCATTTTTGTCAGTTATATTTTCACATGAAATATTTTAATACAAAATATCAATCACTGTTTTAAAATGCAAAATGTCTTTCTTTTAAGAAAACTGAACTTTAGGTATTCCCTAGCTTACATTAATATGTTTTGCAATTTAAATTTTGTGCAAGTCAAAGATCATGTATATTTGTAAAATCTTTTTCTGCACTTTTAAAACTATTTTCTCAAATTTTGCCATCTTTGAGAGGATGTCTTATGGCATGCAATTGCCACATAGAATGAAGGCCATTCTTAAATCCATTATCTTTTTATTCCAATAAAAATATATATATCATTTGGAAAATTGTGTAATTAAGAAACTGTAGACTTTGAAACTATATAATCCGGGAAATGAATGAATTACTGTTTTGTTTTGTTTTTTGCTTAAATTTTTATATAAAATTATTTTTAATGTTTTAATTTTGTTTCTATCATTTATGATGAATTACACACAGTTAAATACTGTACTCATAATGTAAGAAGATAAATAATCACTGCAAAGTAGATATATATAAGTTGATTTTTTAATTATTGGGGAAAAAATCTTAGAAACATTCAAAGATCTTTCCCTTGAATTACAGACATAAAATAATGTACCTTATTTATATAGTAGTTTAATTAAAAACTCCCTCAAGAAAAAGGATGGATGTATGATTACATTTGATTTTAATATCTCAATTCATTATCTATTATTATTTTTAATGAACAAAAAACACTCCCTGACATTGTTACTTACATTCTACTTGTTATTAGCGACCTCTAAACTTTAGAGAGTTTTATTACCATATAAATAAACTAGTGGATGAAAAAAAAAATTCCTGAAATAGCTTTTCTTTCTTTATCCCTAGACTAGTCTTTTTTTAAAAAAAAAGTAAGGCAGAAAATTAACATTAAAAGCATATATATATTATTCTAACTTTTAAAATACATCAAATTCCACTCTTAGATCATTGTCGTTATAGAGAAATAAATTGGCATATGTTTTGGTATATATATTGACATCGTTTAATCTTTTTGTTATGAATCAAAAATATTGTTCATTTTATAAAATTTATATTTTTCATCTGCATATATATGTTAGCCAGTTATTGATTGCAGTTTTACTATAATATAGGTCACGTTATTGATAATTATAAGTTTTTATTGAAAGTCCAGGTATTAATTATTATGAATGCAAATAACACAACACTAAATTGATTTATTATGGTTTTTATTAAAAATAATAAGTACTACCATTCCAGTCACAAGTCTGTGAATTGTAGTTGACTGATAGCAAACAATAAGGCTTGCCAAGCTGTGCAGCAGTAGTACTTATTAAGTATATGAAAATAGCTCTAACTATTGGATTTTAGTTGATATTATTTATGATAGATTTATTGATGAACCATGATAATGCATGATAGATTTATTGAATAATGCTAAGGAATAGATTAATGTTGTTCGCATCAATTTTTTGTAGTTGAAATTTAGACTTTATATTATAGAAAATATTAGCGTGAAAATAATACTTGATTCCAAATATTTATTTCAAGATGCATAATTAATTACTAGTTATAAATATTTGTTCAAGTTGTGAAATTGACAAGAATGTATGTAACTAGGTTACAATATTCTTCAGGATTGATGATATTTTTAATAGTAAATATAGAGATGTGGTCATCCAGTTGTTGTGATTAGATTTTGATTCTTGAATGTTTTCTAGAGATGATTTTAACTCTGATATCTTGACTGGTGTTTTTCACTGATGACAAAGTTAGTTTTTTCATTGTTGACATTTAGATTGCTTTCCTTATTGACTTGATTGTTTTTTTTTTTTTCTTACATTGATTAATTTCCAGTTGAAGTGTGGATCTTATTATTTCTATGATCAATTCTCAACTGATATTTTTGGTACTGGTATATAGTTATCATTATATATTTAACATGTCTTTATTGCCTAAGTGAGGTTTGGTATTTGTAGATTCTTTTTTCTTGAATTAGTTTGATAACTATAGGTTTGTTCTGAAAAGTGACATCATGAATACACCATTTAATATTTTTACATAGAGTACTATTAGGTATTGTGATCTGATCAGTTTTGTACCATCCTTTCAGCCTTCTAATTACATTTAAAGCATAAAATTGGTGCAATTTTTAACTATACAGATATATTTGGTGCTTTATTATCTAATAATTTCATAAGAAATGCTCAAATCTTGAATAGATGCAATGATGAGAGATGGAATACTAATTATCCCAGAATATTTAGAAAAAATTACAAAGAACAATCACAAAAGAGTTGATATATCAAAAACAAGTTTCGTCAATGTGGAATGTATCATGGACAATTGAGAATGTATAGGTTCAATATCAGAATATGTACTTGTTCACTATATTATATGTAAAAATAGCATATTTTTTTAAATTTCTGATACATCATTATGAAATTGATTCTGCAAACTATTGTGTAATAGGTTTTTGACACTTTATCATCATTTCTAAATGGAATAATCAGTGTTATATTCTGTATTCTTCATCTAAATTTGTGCAATAAAGTCATTTTCTGCAAAATTAAAAAGATAGATGGAGTTCACTAGTATTAGCAGATGTTACAGAGAATACAGGTAATGTTTTATGATATGTTCAAAGAATGAATGACCAATCAGAATAGTCATGGCCATTTTCAAATTTCTGATACTTAAAACTAGAATCATTTTATCAATTTAATATATATATATATTGGTTTTTATGAGTAACTTTTAAAGTAAATACATTGGGCATGTCAAAACTGGTATTATTTCTTTGAGCCAAAATACTTCAATTTATGTGTAATTCTTAAACATCAAAAATATGCTTTGTCTTATTTATATGTATTAATTTTTAATCAAGCAGTAAATGCAATTATTCATTTGCATATTAATAATTTTTGTTAGTCATTAATTCATTTATATATATTTTATGATGATAAAAGCATCAACAATATTTCAGATGTCCTAAGAATGCTTGGAAATTTATTATTCACAGGCATTTATATGGGTTTCATAGAAGACTTTCATCTTATCTAAGGTGAGATAAATATTTCTAAAGTCATCTTATGACCCATTTCTCCCAATTAAAAAATAAGTTCTTGGGCTTCAAGACTACATTACCAGACTGATTTTAATTTCAGTTGTTTTAAATTAATTTCATAATTTTTTAGTAGAAGCTTTAAGATGTTTACTTCTTTTGGTAGTAAATTACTATATGATGGAAAATATCCGATGCTTCCACTAATAACAAATAATATAAAGATTGGATGTTGTGGAAAAGATTTATTAAATTAATTGAGATAGTTTCCATTATTTAAAATGCACTTGTAGTCTCCACATATTTTTTTATAATTGCATGTGGAATAATGGGTATAACTCCATAATGTAAAATTGCAATTGAGTATAAAAACAAGCTAAAACCCTATCACTCAACTGAATGACTTATGAGTAAAATCTTACAAACCAGTTAGTTATCTTTACAGATTGTTTGACCACACTAATTCAAATGTTTATCAAATGTTGTTTGGGAATACATATTTAGTTATTGTTAATTGAAGAATTAAGTCATATGATAATATAAATTAATATTCAGTATTTATGTAGTCTCTAAATATATAACACAATTGCAATATGATTAACTGTCATTCATGTAAAAAAGCTAGCATTTATTCACAGACTCGTTACCTTTTTTCATCTCTAGTTTTTATTATTCAATTATTATAGAGAATAAATAACATAGAAAATGACATAATTAATAAATCTGGCTTAAAAATATGGTACTTACATCATACTACAATTGTTATATAATATTTATGTTTTAATACCTTATTATTCATTTGTCCAACATAAATTAAATAAGAGATCTTTTTTCTCTAATTATTGGTTACCTATCTTCTGATCAATACTAATAGAAAGATAAATCCCAAGTCTGCTTGAGATCTAAAATTCCAACATTTATCTGGCATTGAATATGAACTAAACATGATGTTGTTTTGAATGGAATACTAAAATAAATTATATTAAAGGAATGACAGGTAGGATTATTGATTACTTGTAGCATCCTGCTTCCATGGCAACTATTTTCTTTCACAATAAAAAACAAACATTTGTGCATATTTTTTTATGCATCAAGATTTTGTGATCAAATAATAATTCCTGATCTTGGGTTTTGTTTTATTTGCATTCTTATCATTCATTGACTTAGTTAGCAAGATTGAGTTTGTATACACATGAATAGATTTGTCTTTTAATTAGTCAAAGTTGTATAATATAGGTTTTCTTATAAAGTGCACTTATATCTTTTTTTTTGGTTATCTTTCAAAAGTTAATAACCTATCTTTAAAGATTTAATTGAGAGTTGTCTATCTGTAAATGTAATGAAATACTTATTATTTTCAAAGAAAGGTATGAACTAATTCCAAAATACATATTTCAAAAATAGATATTCTATCTTCTACTTGATTGCTATATTTTATGATGTTTTTACTTAAAGTGATGCCATTATTAAAATTGATAAGAATGTCTATTTTTTTTTATTTTTACAATGAGATGATAACTTATTTTTATTTTTTTGCAAAGATAATTTATTTAAATAAAATATATTGTTTTAAAACTTGAAAATTCAATAACCTCCCAGTCAGAAAACATTTTTTAAAAAAAGTAGAAATTCATAAATTAACTATAAATTTGTAAGTTCATGCTTAGGCATTGCTTGTCTGTATATATGTCCTTATAAGTTTCACACATTCTTTAAGTCGTCTTTGGGAAGGCATCATACATGTTGAAATACATTTCTCACCAGAAATTTTTAACAAAGTATTAAGACTTTGGATTAAGAAATGAAGAGCAGTTTCTGGAAAATATTTTAAAATCTCAATGTCTTATATCAAATGTGATTCAAATTAAATTTTTTTTTTTTTTTACTTTTATTTTATTTGCAAGCTTTATTTTATGTAGCTACTATATAACTAGTTCTTCAGACACCCGCCTCTTAAACTTTGTATATACTTGAGAGATGTAATTGCATGAAAAAAATATGAAAATGAAATTTTTGTATATAAGATACATAAATCATTGTTTTTTATCTTCTCTTCTAAAAATTAAATTATTTCAACATGTTATTTTTTATGTTGACAAGTAATATGTAAACTTTGATAAAATAAATGTCAGTAGGTGTATAAAAATTATTGATTATCTTTAATTCAACAAACTATATAAATGTTATCCTTATCTATGACTGATTTTTAATTTATTTCTTATATAATTGTTAATAGATGAAAAAAAGTTATAAAATGTTATATATGTATCAGAGAATGCTAGCAGGATTTTGATTGTAGAGATAGTAGTAAGATGATAAAAACATTTTATTGTTTATGCATATGTTGATCATTTGACTGATTATTATAAAAATGATATCATTTAGATTATGTATATATTGCACAACTTATTATAAGTGGGCCAAAATACCATTTTTCAATTTATATCTATACATATAACAGTATACACTTAATTCAGTTAAATACTTTAGAATTTCAAATGGTGCAGATTTGCATGTACTGTATATTTGCTTTTTTTAAGAATTAAACTCAACATTTTTATAAATACATTTTTTAGTAATGATAAAAATGATATATATATATATATATATTAGAAGATTGTAATTGTTAAAAATTTATTCATTCATTAAATACTTATTTATAAATGAGCATGACCATTCTAAGTACAAAAAGAAAAAAAACTAAAAAAAAAAAGATAATGTAAAGTTGAGTTTAGCAATATAATCGAATGGCTTGTTGCTTAGGAAATCATATGGCATTTGGATAAGAGAAAGACAACTGAGCAACAATCCATGAACTTTTAGCTCTTGGTTTGCCTATCTACTACTGTGCTAAAACATATGTTTGATGATTGCTTAAGAAAATTCATGGAACAAAGATGCATCCATATATATCAAGTGTGATCCTAATGGCTTTTTTTAACAGCTCAAGTTGCTGCCTTTTAATTTTTCATATAAATCTTTCTTTTTGAATGATTTCAACTCATTCTAATTGTAGCTATTTATCTAATTAATGAGAGCAATCAAAATCACACTTCTTTAGCATGACTTCCTAAGATAATCTTTATAATGGAAATAGGATCTGATTCTTCTATGAAAACCATTCTCATCTAATATTAAAATAGCTTTTTTATTAAGAAATATTGCTATTCATTCAATACCCATTTCATGGAAGATGTATTTTTAAGTGATCTGAAAACATTTATAGATTTGGTTTTTCAATTCTTGCCATTATATTTTCAAAATCTTAGTGTATCCTTAAATAAAATTTCTTCTATTATCTTTATGTTATTATATATTTACATAGACACACAAATTCAATTGAATTATTAATTATTGCAATAAAATTAAAATTTGTAAATGCATATTGTTTTTGCCTATTATGTTTACAAATAAAATATTTTTTTTTCTAAAAGAAATATAAGAATATATAAATATTATGAATTATTTGAATATAAATTGTTAATATTGATGTGACTTAATATGTATATAGTGACTAATTATCAGGTTCATTCATTACTGACAACATAAATAGTATTGATTTTATAAAGTCTATGGATTGATTGACTTTAACAAATTTATATTTGTGATTTGATAATACTGGTGGTTTGCCACCACCTTATTTGCCTTGAATTATTATAATATTCATATTTCTTTTCATATGTATGTAAATCCAAATAGTCAAAGAATTTTTATATTGTTATATGTATGTTATGATTTAATTTTTAACTGTAATGTTATATATTCATTAATAAATTTTCTAGCCTTATGCTACTTTATTATCAGTAGTTGAAATCCAGCAGATAGAAACTATACACAAATATATGAATATGAGGACATATGTCACACTCATAAGTGCTAAGCTTCAGTAAATACACATTTGTTAATAACTTTTCTTAGGATAGCACTTAAGCACATGCATTTATAAATTACAGTAATATATAAAAAATGTATTATTATTTTTTAAATATTAAGATCACACCCTGAACTATAAACTTTTACACAAAAAATTCAATATTATTCAAATATAATTATTGGCTTATAATATTTTAATTGTGTTTATTAAATTTTTCTTATTCTTTATATATATATATATTCATTTCAATCATTATTGTGAAGTAAAAGCTTCAGGAAACAATAAATATAAGTTTATATTCTATAATATTTACTTGTTTCATTTATTTTAATTATTATTGACTGTTTTTGATATTTTATCATATTAAATAAAACATGTGAACCCATTTTGGAGCATTTCTTTATATGTAATAGTACCATTTTGATACTAATTTTTTGCAGATTTATATTTCTATTTGTATTTATATATATATTCCTTTGTATATCAAATTTTTATGTTTGATGAATATTAAATCATGTACTTTCTTCTAAGCATCTTGATAATGTAGTAATTGTCTTTATTTTTGAGTCAGAGTTCTAATCTTATTATTTTTGTTAAGTACTTTGTTTTATAGATTATTCTCACAAGGCAAACACTTTGGGAACGTCATATTTAATTGCAAACAATTCAGGATAGATAATAAATTTTTAAGTTACTTTAAATAAGAAGAAATCATGGTCTTTTGTTACTTAAATAGTAATATAAAATTTGAGTGTTTTTTATAGGCAGTTTGTTAAGAGTAGACTTAATATGATTAATTACTTTGAAGTTATGACAAGAAATCATTTTGACACACACACACACACAATTTAAATAATTCACTGCCTGGTGTGATTTAGTGCAATGATAGAATATCAGACTCTGGAATGTAGTTACGTGTTCTGGCACTACCCGCACTTAAACTTCTTATGAAATCTAGAGCAGTAAAGCTATTTCATCATTTATTTAACAATTCATTAAAAGAAAGTATTATAAATATTAAAAAGAGAAATTATGCCAGAATCTATTCTTTATTTTGTTTTTATAAAGTATTTAACTAAATTATTTGAGAAACAAGATTTTTGTTGAGAAGTTCCATCTGGATGGTGCACTGCCATCTATTATTGAGTCATTTGCTTCTCTAATTTTCAGGTTAATCAGTTTCAATTCATTTTAATAATAATATTTAAATGTTTTAAAAAAGCTTTTAAAACCTTCTCTAAAAATAATTTAATTTATAATTTGTCTGAACATCCACATCTGATACAGAAATAATATGCTGTTTTTGTAGTCAATACCTTTTTGACATCTTTAAATTAGAATTGTCAGAGAATCTATTTCAAAATCCATTCATGGAATTAAGACTTCCAAGATAAAATTCAAAAAGTACTGAAGACTGAGCATAAACAGTTCATTGATAATAATGTGTTGAAAGATTATTTTTTGCTAGTTCATTGTATTGTTTCTTTTTAGTGTATTTTTCATTCTTTCTAGAGTAGATAATATTAATCTTTTGTCGATTTGAATTTTTTCCATTATTTATTATAGTATTTACTTAAATGTATGCAATTTTGATTTAATATTACTTTCTTATTCATTTAATTAATTTATCCTGCATGACTTGGTGCAGTTATAGGCTGCCAGCCTCTGTCTATGGATTACCCCAGTTGTCATTTCTGCATTCAACTATTTATTTAGTTAATTTTTTCTCTGTGCTTTTCTTTGCATAATTAAAAAAAAAAGAAAAAAAAGGAAAAATGAAAAATATTTATTTACTGACAATTTAATAAATAATTATTAAGAGATATGATCACTTTTTTTTTTCACCTGAACTGTGTTTGAATTCTTTTAATTAAAATAATCATCAATTCACCAGTTGATTAATCTTTTTTATATTGTATAAGGTGGACAAATATAATAATAAAAGAAGAATTACCATATGTACAGCAGATACATATATACTATTATTAGATAGATCAGTTCAATTAGTATTCATTAGTATAGTTTTGCACATTTGTAATCTCTTGTCATTTTGTACCTATAAATTGTATTAAAAAAAAGAAAAAAAGTAATATATTTTTATTTTCTAAAATTCATCAGAAAAATTGTCTCATATTTTAAGAGTTTTTTTTGAAAATGTGATTTATATTGGAAAATAGTTATTTTTTTTTATGTAACTTTATATATATATAATTAAGATTTTAATAAAACTTTTTCTTTCATGAACTTTATTAATGAAAACTATATAATTATATATTTCTTTTGTTTTCAGGGCGTCTGAGCTGGATGATAGCACGTACAGTAGCACCAGTGAGGCAGAGCCCGACAGTGATCATGAAATGGATGATCCAAGTAAACTATTGGGCACATGGCTAGGAGAGCTTGAAAATCTTAAAATAGTTAGTTCTAATTCTTTCTTTCTTATTTATTTATTTTATATTAAAAACTTGCATCTTATAATAATTAGTAATTTTTGGCTAGTTTAAAATCCAAATTTGCATAAAGGCCTTACATTTTAGTCATTTTAAAGAATCATTTCAATATTTTATACTCTTTATATTAAAATTTTCAAGAGAAAATTCTCTGCTTCAAAGCAATAGTGCATTCTCATATATTTATTTATGTGTGCCACTTTCAGAAGAAATGTTTTGCTAATATCAATACTACATACTTCATAGTGTTAGGGTAAATTATTTGGGTAGTGTTTTGAAAGTTAAATATAGATATCCAAAACGTTTTATTGTTGTTTTTATAGTTTGTCTATATATTCCATATGATTTTCTTTTTGTATACTGATTTTTTTCATTTATTTCTGAACATGGAAGCTAACCAATATGAATTTTGATACTTCATATTCAGTGAACTTTTTAATTTTTATTTTAATTGTGTATATGTGTGTTTCTATGTTTTTTTTAGCATTTAAAATTTTTTTAAAAATGAATATACATTGTTTATAAAATTGGGTTTAGTGACCTCTATTTTTTTAAATGTAAAATAAATATTTTTTTTTAAAAAAATATATATATATTAAAAAAGAAAAATTAAATAATTGCCATCATCATCATCATCATCATCATCATCCATCATCATCATTATTATTATTATTATAAAAAAGAAGTCATTTACAGTTTTTTTAATATAATTTTTTTAAATAAAGCTTCAATTTATAACAATTATTCAAATATTTGACATTTTTGAAGACTTCTTTTTCTTTGCCATAACCAATTTTTGCTTTAGATCATTGTTATTAGCCATTATTAATTAATTGTATGACATTAAGCATTATTCAGTATTGATTAAGCGAGTCCAATATAGTAAAATAATCATATTCATCTAGACATTATTTAAATCTCTATTATAAATGTAATCAAACTATGTCTATATGGAATATTGTCTAACCATTCAGAAGTTAAAAGAAAAGTTGTAGTATGAAAGTGATAAAATACTGTAGTGAAAAGGTACAAATATTGAAAATATTATAAAAAAATGGAAGAACAGTAATTATTCAACTAAATGGAAAATATCAAATATAGATATAATTCAAATATATAGATCAGTAAATTCTTATTTTATCAAAAAGGGTGGACATTTATATTAAAAAGGCTGAATGATTATTAATGGAGCAAACAACAGTAGAACTATCATAGGAGATTTTAATGCTAAAAATGGATTTTTTTTTTTTGCGGTAGATAAATTTGAATATGGAGAAATAAATGTAAAGAAACATAAACTTATGGAACTTGCAGACTTTTTCCCCCTCAAATTTTCTCAATGCATTATTGCTAATTTTTCTATTGGGAATCATGATTTTTAAAAATCAGAATTCCTAATGTATAACATATATATTGTAACCGATTGTGTTACATGGCACACAGCAACATAGTTGTGTGTGTGCACATATATATAGAGTAAAGGAAGTAGAAATAAACACAGACATAAATTTTTGTAGATATTTTTTACATTTCACTTGGAATAATAATGACTGTAAAGGGTTAAACAACTCAATTTAAAACATAATTTTATTATTAATTAAAACATTTAAAAAGGTCTAAATAAATTATTATTATTATTATTCTGATTTTGAAATTTAAAAACAAACATGTTTCTAATTGTAAAAATGTTTATTATGTATTTTTGAAATATCTTAGTTAATTGGTAAAATTTTCTAAGTAAAAATATGCATATCACACTTTGATAAAAATTTCAAACTTGTTTTCAAAAGGAATTAGAGAGATAAAAAAACTGTTTTCAATTAAGGTGTTTTATCACTTTAGATACTCTTATAAAAAGGACTGATAAAAATATCAGTTCAGTCCAGTTAATATTTTTTTTTCTTTTTTTCCATGTGTCATAGCATCGGTCGGGACGCGAACCCACAACCGTCTGCAACCAACTACTTGCTTGCATGGCGGCTGCGATACCTCTTGGCTAACAACGCAAGACTAGAAGCAAGTGACCAAAATGGCTAGATACAAAGTTTGGATAGTAATTTATTTGAAGACAGTTCTTGTCTTAATATTTTTGAGAGGCAGTGTGGAGTTTAGTTTGCAGCAGTTGGTTTTAGCTGGCCAGAGATATGGCTGGCAGAATTATACAGAGAACCACCATGAGAATATAAGAATGCAAGGAGGAAACTGCTCTACAGTTCAATGGTAGAGTCTGAATTCATATGGAGTAAAATGACCCACTTCTTTGTGGTGAAATTCATAGCCTTAAAAGTGTTCTGGAAAACAGTTTGCTGGTCTGAAGCTCATCAAATCCTAGACAGTCAGGAATTCATGGAATGCCAATCATACCTGAATTATACTTTTACCTGATGATGATAACACATGGACAAGCCAGTCTACCAACTTGCCCAAGAGACACCATCAGTTGATGAAGTAATTATATATATGCTATTTCATCTAGATGTATAGAAGCACAGATTAACATATATACAAAAGTAAGTTGTTTTTCAATAATTCATTTAAAATACATTTTAAAATTTCTATATTTAACTAAAAGACATTATGAGGAGTTAAATGCAATCTGTGATAGCATTAAGGAATAAAAAAATGACATTCTAAAAGGTGATATATACAATATAGAACACTATTATTATAAATTGTTTAAACTATATTTTTTTTAAAAAAAGTAATGCAAATAAATAACTCTGCTTGGATTTAAAAAAATCTGAGAGTCAGAATTAGCCCTTAAACCACTAAAATCTTTTAGAGAACAACCTGTGATCATGAAACATATATAGAAGAAAAAATTATCATTTTAAAATCTTTTTTTTTTTTAAATAATGCAAGCATAATTTTGTTTGAATTAAAATCAAAAAGCAAATCTTTTAGATTAATTTAAAAGCATTATAATTAATTAAAACCTGATTTTATTTTCAATAAGAAAAGAAATTTTATAAACTTTCAAAAAAAGAAAGCCATTTTAAATGTAAAACCCTGTTAATAATTAATCAATCAAAACAATTATCTGAAAAAGAAAAAAATGTCTTTATTTTCTTTTATGAAAAAGAAAACTCATGAAAGTGTTTATAATTAATTTATATCATCCATAATTTTAGTTATAGATGTTATATGCCTACATTTGTATGGAAAAATAATTTTTAATAACTTTATTTTGACAAAATGAAATATATGATATAGATGTCAGTGTGTTCCTGCAATTCAATATGTACACACATATATATTAAATCTTGCTATCATCAAATATGATAAAAAATGAATTTCATTTATATAATTAATCGAATGTTGTACCTGCACATGTGTGCAGATTATATATATGTGTTGTAAATGAACTCATTAAGAGGTATTGCAAACCACAATGTAATAAATTGAATTTTATTTTTACATTAAACAACACATATAGGTCAATTTTAATCATTTATTATATTATATAACAATTCAAATATGTTAAGTAAATAAATTAATATACCCCACTGATATGCGGATATATATATATATGCGGTTTAAGTAAACCTAGCATAAAGTATTTGTATTATTAAAAATATAATGTAAAAAGTTTAATCATGTATTATTGTAGGACAATTTAAATAATGTTCAGAAATTACATGCACACACATGTATGTGTGCATATATATATATCATTGAGTGTTCAATTAGGACTTATATGTAAATTTTAATCTTTTTTTAGTATTAAATGTCAATTCAAAAATGTTCATTTTATATTAAGCCACATGTATGTGTGCTGTCTGGTTTTAAATAAACCTATTGGAACATATATGTAAATCAATATAATCACTTGAATTTTGTAGTAATTTTGTAATTGTAATTCACAAATGTGATTGATAGTTTTATCATTGTATGTTAATCAAAATCAGAAGGCTTCTAATTGTTGAACCATTTTCTAAAGACCGTAATTTTAATTTTTTTATTGTTATTAATAAATTTGAATTCAATTGTTAAAATTGCAAGTTTGCATCATCTTTTGGTCACATAATAATAATGTGCTTGTGTTCTGAGCTAGATTCATGCAATAATGGCTAAATATATGAATGGAAATGTTTTATTAATATGTATGGGCATCCAGATGATGATGATTGATATATCATAGAATGGTGCTAAGATTATATTCTTTAAAGTCCATGCACTATATTTTTTATTTAATTTAGTTTTTATTAGAATTTAATTTTATAGTTGGCCAAAACATTAATCAATGGTACTAAATGGCCATAGCATTGATGATGATCAGCATGTTTCAGTATTCCAGCATTATTGTTTTTCTAGTTATGTATCATTATGGATTAACACTTAAGTTTGTGCATCAAAACTATGGTTTAAGTAATTTCCCATTTCAAATCCAGTCACAAAATGGACTATTGATTTTTTATTGATGTATGAATTTAATTATATTTATGGTTGCTTAGAAAAGTGAATGAACTGATCTCTGATCTTTTGATCTCATGCCCTTTTGGTATATAAAATTTCTTATATATTTTATGGGATATTAAACATTCCTTTATAATTACTTTAAACATCTCTTTAATATATAACATTACTAGTATTTTAAATTTATTGTAACTTTATTTGAAATATCTTGAACTTTGAAGTGATGATGATGTGTCATCACCACAGGTTCACTCCAGCTTTCTAACCCATTACAATGTATATATATATAAATTAAATCTCATAAAATAATAGACTTGTGAAGGCTCCATGAATTGGGCCAGTTAAATTGTAAATATCGAAAAACATGTTATTTATGTCCATGGATTGGGATGCAAAAGAATAATTATGAGTTTGTTACAAAAGAGAGAGCAATGAGAGCATTGTATAGAGAGAAAGCGTACTAATGTACCAATTATGCGAGAACTCAAACATCAATGCTATGTAGAGCACAGGGAATTTTGTTACATCCAAATAACATTTAATTCAACTAAATATCTCTGAGTTCAAATTTAGCCAAAAAATTTGTATGTTTCCTTATACCTTTAGTATAAATATATTACATGTGCCTGAAATTTATAAGTTAATTACATCTTTATGTTAGCACTAATCTGGTGATTTCTTAGATATGACCTTTGAGCTATATGAATAAGTATTGAAACATAATACACAAAATCCGTTTAAGCACCATGGCTAAATTTAATGTTTGTTACTCACTGCTAAATATTCAGTCAACAATAATTTCTCAGGGTTCAAGTACACATGAAGCAATTAATTTATTATGCATCAATGAATTATTAATATTGCAAAAAAAGTATATGACTTCAAATTTAAAATAAAATAAAGTTTATTTACAAACAAGCAAAATAAATAAATTAATAAATGAATATACAAGATTGTCTTAGGGAATATATATAAGTTAAGTACTGAATTGTTGCCTTTATGATGATGATAAAAAAAATGTATGCATTAACGTGTGTGTATTCTTAAACTATGATAACTAAATCTGATAATGATATCTATTCTTTTATGCCTGATGTCTAGCATAAGTTACATTACTTTTATATGCTAAAACAAACAAACAGATGATCAGATTAAAAAAAAAAAATTAACCTATCTCTATCATTCTTGAAAAATATTAACTTGTGAATATCATATCTGCATTGTATAATACTGTTTGAAATAATAGATTAGTATATTACTACTTACTGAGACTTCTCTTTTTTTTTATCTTAAGAAAGAAAAATTGATAATAATAATAATGACCCCCCCCCCCTTATACTATAAATAATAAACTAAGCAGTCTTTTTTTTTTTTTTGTAAAGTTCTCTATTATTAACAAAACATTGATGGTACTGTGCATATAATAATAAATGGCAGTAATGTTATTCATAGCGATGCTTGATGCTTCCGTTACATAAATGACATAAAACAAATTGTTTGAAGTTAATTTGTTCATTAATTGGAATATATGCTCATTCTTGAAATAGTTCTGTAGCTTTTAATAATTAAATAAACTAGAATGATATAGAACTCTAAGGATTTTGACACTTTAGCTAAAATAAAAACTTTTATCGCTAAAATTTAAAGAATAGGATGGTGTATATTAATTTTCATTTATATGTAGGAGCTGTTGTTGGTATAATCCTTTGGTAATAATGATGATGATAACCTAGATAATATGTTCCTGGTCAGATGTTTCTTGATGAAGAAGATAATATTTGAGATCTCTTAAGAACCTCAATCTTTAGTGAAGTTATTTCTTGATAATTTGTTTGTTTACTGTACTGATTTTTAAAATATAATTCCTATTGCAGTCGTTAATTTTCTTATACTTAAAAGAAAAATCTATAAAATTTTCTTCATGTCTAAAGAATGCTAATCCAGTTTTAGAATGTCTTTTTGTTAGACATCTCACGCAGATATTCTTTGAATTCACATTCTATAGTTTTTCATAGATTTAATTATATACTTTTTAATTTCATCACATGATCTTCAAATAATATTATTCTTAATAGTTTTAAGAAGAAAAAAAACTTACATTAATTTATTTGACAAATATCTTTTACATTTAATTTTTTTGTTTGTTTATAATTATATATATCTCCCCTTTGTTTTATATACATATAAATCATCTGCTTTTTAACATATATGCATGCAAATCAAATGTATACATACCTCATTTATATATATGTGCGTAAAATGTATTAAATTGCATATATTCTTATATTGATTTATCACTGTTTTTATTTAGTTTTTTTAATGAGAATGATTAAGATGTTCATGTTTTATAAAAATAAAATATATATTAAATATTATCCTAAACTATATACAAAATAATGACTCACAGTATGTTAATAAATAAGCTCTTGAAGTAAGGGCTTGTCCTTTATAATCTTCTCATTTCTTATGAGTAAACTTTTTTTTTTGAATGCAGACCACTAATTTTCAGTCACAATGTATATATGCATACTCTTTATAGTTAATCCTTAAGATATATTTATAGAAGTTAGTGTGCTGTCTTTAGATTATTCAAATACTGTACAAATAAATAAATCAACAACAAATTTTTAATTCAACAATATTTTATAAAATTATGAATTTTTTAGAATTATAAAATTTTTTATTATTGTAAAAATTACACTGCAGGGAGTTTTTATTCATCATATCATTTTTCATCACCATCAGATATTTAGAGCGCTTCATGAATAAAAGTCTATGTTGCTTCACAGATCAAAAACTCTTTAAAATAATAAATTGACACAATATGCCAATCCACACAAAAAATATAAAAAATAAAAATGGATGATATTTTATAAAGGAGTGCAACATTATTGTAATATATATTTACATATTTGTATACAGGCAGTAGGAATTTTTTTTTTTATAAAATCACAGTATGTCATCATTATCATCTAAACTTAATAAAAAAAAATATTATACTTAATAATTTTGCAAATGAAATATAGATTTTGTTTGCCATTTGAAAATAAATTACATGATATTTAGAACATATTTAAACAATGTTTAATGGTTAACTGAAAGCAAAGACTATCTTCAAAAATGCAAAAGATTTAGAGAGAAAAACATTAATATAGATCAAGTTATAATGAAGTGCAATCAGCTTCAAGTTATGGAAAGTGATTAAATTCTTAAAAAAAATTTGCTTTTGAAGAGATGAGACAAAATTTGCCCTGCATTTATGTTCAAAAAGAAGGCATAAAGTAAGAAAAAAAAAAAACTGATGCTATTATTAATTTGTATAAGTGGATATCAGTTATTATCGAAAAATATTTCAAATCTTTATTATCAGCCATTTGGAAGACTGATGGTAAAGAGTAATGATCCAATATTTTCATATTTGAATTTAAAATTATGTTGTTAATAAATATTATGATAAAAATGTATTAGTGGTATTAGCACATTTTGATTGTAATTGCAACTGTTTAATGCAGGCAGAAATACATTTCACTTTAATATGTATTTTTATTTATTTTAATTACAATAGTTTAGCAGAACCCATATGTTGTAGAGCAGTTTGTAAATACCTGTAATGTTCTCAAGCACAGACATCTTTAATATAAATTCACAAAAAGGTTGCAGTGAAAAAAAAATCTGTTTAGGAAGTCATTGTTTGTAAACAATGTAAATTATACATGAACTAATTTACAATATAAAAACAAAATGAAAAAAAATCTATTATTGATAAGTTATTGAATTGTTGAGTAATTTAAAAAGAATTAGTGTGAAGTACATTCATCTCTTATAAGGCTTAATAAAATGTTATTTAAAACAAACAAACAAAAAATGTTTTTTAAGGGAATGAATCATGAGACAAATTGCCTTGATTAAATGTTCACAAAAATAATATATGTCAAGTTCTTTATCCAAAGGCAAATAGAATTACTTCTAGGCAATAGAATACTTTGATTACACAAGATAGCTTATCATCATCAGGGATAGTTTGCCAACTTCTTAACTCAATTTATCTAACAATTCAATTTTAGAGCTATGTTGTAAACTTTACATCATTAAAATGCATGAAAAACATTTTAAAATAAATCACCATAATTTAATTAGTACATTACTATACTTTAATATCTTTTAACGGTTTTCATTTTTTCTATTTACAAATCTGATAAAATCAGTAAACCAGAAAAGCTCTGGAATTGAAGGTATTGATTAATGGTGTTCTATCTGTAATAGTTTCACAAAGGAAGCCTTACAGCATCTTAACCAGTGAATCTATCTACTAATAATTTTTATTTTTCATTCATTAGACTAGAGATTATTCAATAATACATAATATTTCTGTAGTATAATTTTCACTACATCACTGTCACAGAAGATAGAGATTGGTTTCTATCTGCTTCTAACACCTTGTGGAGGAATGTAATTATAAATATATGACCAAAGACATCTTATTTTCATATCTTTGGTCATATATTTATAATTACATGCCTCCTCAAGATGTTAAAAGTTGATAGAAACTAGTTCCTATCTTGTGTGAGAGTAGTATAGTGAAAATTATCCTACAGAAACATTAATCTACCATAATTTGAAGTTTGAATCTGGATTTTTTTTTCAAGTTCCAAATTTGCAAACCAACTAGTCATCAAATTATTGGCTGAAAAATGAATCTCTAGAACTATTTTTTGTTAAAGCAAGGAAGCAAAAAAAATAAACTTCTATCATCTAATCTTTGAATAAACTGATGTATATTGACATAACATTCATTTGATATTTATAGAGAGATCCTAAAAACTTTCGATGTAGCTATTTAAAAGTTGTCTAAACAGTTTTACTTTATTATCAAAATGCAAAAAGGGAAGGGCTTATTCTTGCCATATTTGTAATTAAAATAACATCATAGCTAGGGAGTTTTGAGTACAAGAAACCTTTGAAAAAAGTGAGGCTCATATAAATGTTAATTCTACTTCATGGCGACTGTAATAATTTTTACATTAAACTAAATATTATCAATTGTTTGATTCCAGTGTATTTTAACATTTTAGAAGTTCTATGGTCACGTGACAATAATAATAGTCAGACATCTTATTATTTCTAATACTTTTTTTACATTTTATTTTATTATGAAAAATACAATTTTATTACAATTAGGAACTAAATGAAAATCTTTTAAGTTCTATTTGAAGATTTTGTGATTTTTTTTTCTGTGAAATTTGAGTGTTAATGATTTCTAAATTGTTGTCGTTCTTAAAACTATTTTAAGATTCTGTTGAGAAATTTACGATAGCTGACATCATCAAATATGCCAATGATTGAAATGTGTCAGAGGAACTTTATTTAGACTTTACTTTTTTAAAAAAGAAAATAAATGATGGATAATAATATTTCTTTCATTTTATACCTATTCATCACTTCATTCATAACTGAGAGGAAGACTTATCTATTATGTTTTCTTTTGAATCGTTAATAGCTTAGGCTCAGTAATTTTTCACTTTTTGATATCAATTACACATTGCTGGATTCCACTTATTATTCCATTGAAAAAACTATTAAGTGGAGTAGAACTTTTCCAAGTTTAAAAACTGTGAAAGAATATAGTTTACTTTTTCAGAGGAATACATTGGAGAATAGACCATTATTGTCATATCACGTTAGATAAACAAACACATACATGCCCAAGTATTATTTAGATTCATATAGGTATAATATAGTAAAAAGTAAAACAACTTAAACTGCACGATAAAAATCTTGCCAGTATTCATGCAAAGAAGACGAATAAAAGAAAAATATTACTTATTTTGCCAATCAATTACCAGTTAGGGAAGGTTAAGCAGCCTTCTATTTATTTTTTTATCTAGTTGAGAATATCTAGATATCATTTTATGATTAATATTGTTATATAAACAAATTTTAAGATTAAAATTCGTCCCCCCCTACTTAAAAAAAAATTAAGTTTCACTAGAATTGAATCCCAATTTGTTGGCATGGTAGATAAGTATGCTATCTTAATTATAATATATGTCTATATACTAACAAAAATATATATCATACAATTTGTATCATATATCAAAGCATGTGCTGCAAAACAGATTTAACTTTTTCAAATATCTTTTTGTTGAAGGGTATTATGATTAATTAATAAAATCATTTTCATTATAATAGCTTGCTTTTATTTTAAAGAAATTTTAAACTAATATTATAAAATTTTATATTCAGGATTCATTATAAAGATTACAGACTAAAAATAGTTTTTGGGAATCATAACTATCTATTTATTTCAATACTACTTTAGATCTTAAATGATATATAAATAGGTGTAAAATAATTGCATAACTTTATTTGTCATTTCAAGAAAACTTCATGATTTAGCACAGTGATAGTGTAGAAAATTCTGTAACTCAAAGTTCATATGAATTATTACCCAGCTCGATCACTCCTATTGCTTAAACTTTTTATGAACTTTCAAGCAATAAATCTCTTCATTATTTATTTAAAAAAAAATCAATTTTTGAGCTATTGAACTTCATTGTCAAAAATCCTATTTCTGGAAGCATGAATAATATAACAGATAAAAGATGGTTTTTAAAAAATATGTATATACATTGGAACTGCAAATTATGCTGTATCTAACTAAATGACTTCAATGATATGCTGACCAAAAGAAAATGTAAACAAACAAACATATACATAAACAAACAAAAAAACATTAAATTTTGCAAATTTTATGATATTTGGCAGCAATTTTTACGATTTTATTTGCAGCAATTTTTACTTCTGAGTGCCGTATATGATTATATATATATATATTAATAAAAAAATTTGATTTAGGTTGAAAGCATATAGTTTATTATTCTTTCTGAATTTTATGTGCCGTATTTTGCATAATAAAATATTTTATGAGTATAATACTAAAAGTGTTACAAAATTTTAGAATATGTTAAAAATTGCTACCGATTCAAAAATGTCAAAATAATTAGAGATCTTAATTTCTTGATAATAAAATCACTATTATGTTTCTATAAGAGGAAAAAAAATATTGAAAAAAAAAAAAAAAATTTGCTTAGGGCAGAATAACTATGAATGTCAGACATTTTACTCTATTTTAAAAATAAAAATACCGTGGTTAGTTTTTCTTTCTTATTTTTATTGCTTCAGTGAATGTATGAATGAATACCTAGTAAAATATATATATCAATGTGTCCCTCAGTTTATTAATAATAATTATGTTGTTATTATTTTTTATAGTCTTGATTTATATTATATCAATGTGAACCTCAGTTTATTATTAATAATTATGTTGTTATTATTTTTAAAAGTTTATATTATAGTCTTGATTTATATTATTACTATATATATAAAGAAGTCTTTTATATATATATGTGCCTGTGAAAAAATACTATACACTTGCAATTTAATAAAAAATATATGTTAAGCACAAGAGGGCTTGGAACAAAATAAAACACAATTTGTGTTCCATTGTATTACTAAAAGAAGAAAAAGCAAATTCAAAATGCCTAGAAAAATAATAAATTTCAGAGTTAGTATACAAAAGAAAAATGAAATTTATTTGAAGATATCAAGAAAAAACATTTAGATTCTCAATCTTCTTACTTTTAATTGAGAATCTATGTATTTTGATAAGATTTTACGTTCTTTTAAAAATTTATCAGAAAAAGTATTTTACAATTTTTAATTATTTTTTTTTTTGTTTTAAAAAATATTTTTTAATGAAAAATTGTACAAATCTCAATTTGTCATTACAGTGTTTGAACATGATCTTCTGATCAACTTATATCCTGTGACATTCTATTCAGAAGTGTCATATTTTTGTGAAAACAAACTATTTTTGTTTTAAAAGATAACAATTATTAAATAAAAATGTTATAAATAATTTAAAAACTTCCTTTTTTTCTCACTAATGAAAAATCTGGAAAGTTTTTTAATATTTTGTGAAGAATATTAATTATAATGTCATTAAATTTTACTGTATCATGGAATAGAAGTTATTAATAATAAAATTTTTGTTTATTAAAACAATTATGAAAGCCTGACATTGATAGCAATTGTTTTTTTAAAATGAAAAATCTCGTTTTTCATGATTCTTCATGAATGATGTTGATTTAAATCAGAGTGATAAACTACAGTTCAACATATGACCCTTATAAATAATGTCAACCTCAACATTATTTTACTATAGCTGCTATGGTCGATGGTACAGTTTTTAAAGTTATTACTGAAAAATAATTTCTTGTTATTAATAATATGTTTAAAATTTTTTAGTTATTAACTTCCAATATTATTCTTTTTTACTCATTTATTTTAATTTATGAATCTGACATAACATTATATCAATTTTGACATTGTTTCAGTATTCATATAAAAAAAATGTAGATGACATTAATATTGTTTCATACAAATATTGTTTTGATCAGGATTACCAACTTGCAGTTGACTAGTAAAATACATTTTGTATTTTCACAGTGTTTATTTTCTGTTATTTTTTAATAATCAGTATTTGTGCATTTTCATAAACAGTTATGTTTTTAATAATTTTTTAAGGATAAACAGAAAAATAAAAGTAATGTAAAAAAAAGGAAATGACTTTTTACTGGTGAATGGTAACAAAATATTTTTCTACAAATTAAAGATAAAGCAATTTGCCTTATTTCTCAAGAAAATATATTCTTATAAAGAATATAAAGAGTTATTTTGGTGCAAAACATTCAAATTACAATTTTGTCTCAACATTTGAAAGTAAACAGCAAAAAAGATTATTAATCAAAAAATTTATTAGTCAAACAAAACTTTATAGCCAGTTATTTTTTCGTGACATTAGTAAGTCTTTTTTTTTTTTTCTTGTTTTTTTTTTTTAAAATGAAAAAGTCCTTATTCTCTTTTATGTATGTATGTATGTATGTTTTTTGAAATTCAAAAAGAAAATTAATCTGGAAAATAAAATATCAATTTTGCAAATAAAAAAATAGAGTAATAAATCAAAATAAATAAAAAATATTATTTTAACCTGCACACAAAAAATATTTTATTAAAGAAAAAAATATTCTTATTAAATCTGTACATTTAAGGCATAAGTTTAAATAAGAAAAATATTTTAAAAAGTTTTAGAATCAACTTTTATATATATCCAAAATTAACAATGCTAGGCAGTTAGTTTATAAGTAAGTTATTGATGAAAGATCATTTCAATTTAACATGTGATTAATTTTTTGCTAAAATGATAATATATTTAAATAAAACTTAAATTTAAACATCAAATACTTATTAAGAAACAAATATTTAATAATTTTTAATAATATAATAATAAACAAGTAAAGAAATTATGTTTGTCTTGCATTGGTGGTCAAAAGGTCAGCGCAACAGCCTTGCACGTGCGGGCAGTTGCCCAGGTTGCGGGTTCGCATCCCGGCCGATGCCATGACACTTAAAAAAAGAAATTATGTTTTAATTGGTTCAAGTTTATGAAGTATCAACAGAAAAGATTTCATGCAATTCTTTAAAATAGAGATTCTGTATCTCTTAAATTATTTATCAACTAAACAATTTAATTAAAATAAGAATCCTAAATAGTTTTTAACTGCTAAAATTATTCAGAATCTTTTTTTATTTAAGATTTTATCAGTAAACAAACAGAATGAGTAATGCAATTGCAGAACCAAAGTTGTAATTTCTAAAAATAACTAAACAGTTAAACACAATTGTAAAAATGAAGTTTTAATTAAAAAAAAGTTTTGATATTGATGAAAAATGGCCAAAGTAAATAAAGCATTTGCAGTGCTTAGGCACAAATAACTGGAATTAATATTTTTGAAAAAGTAAAAAATTGTTTGGAAAAGTATGTTTCCTCCTAAGCTCCAAATGAAAAAGATGTGCCAATTGAATTGTTGAAATAATTTCAAGATTATATTCATGAATAATTTCTAGAGCATATTTTACTATTTATAAGTTATATAATTTTATCAGCAAATATGTAAAAATATTTCAGAAATAAATCGTATTACTTTAACAAAAGTCAAAATTGTTAACTGTATACAATCAAGAGAACTGGACTACTGTTAATTTGTTATATTTCTTGAAGAATTGAATGCAGAACATACTGATGTATTATATAATAATGTTTAGGAAATTTTTTAAAAAAAGTTTGATCTAAATCAATAATTGCATTGCTTTTAAAAATGAAGCAGTGTGATAATATAATTGTCCCTGCATGGAATGTGATTTTGCTTCATATTTGAGATAATTAATTTTCTGAAAAATTTAAACTTAGTATTCCAAAACATAATTATTTTCATCACATGATTATGAACTTGATTTGTTTCTTTAAAGTTATTTATTGAGCAAATAATTAAAACTGAAGTAAGTCCTTTTTCAACATTCAAGTTATTGGAAGATATACCGAAACAAATTTAATATTTGTATAAATATATATATATATATATTGCACAACATAATGAGTTTAATACAGGTATCAATGATTTTGACAAAATAAAACAATTGTATGAAATCCATTCCCTGCAGACATTGATTCTGCTTAAATATTCCTTAGAATTGATTGATCAGCATTATAACAAAACATTGCAAGAATTAAATTATAAAAGAAATTTCAAAGTTTTACAGCTCTTTAAATAACACTCAATTTGTCAACTTTTTAATTTTTTTTGCAAAATTTTTAATAAGTTTAGATTCGGTGTATATTTGTAAACTATCACTTACCATTAAGAATATAAACAAGCATTTTTTAAGGACTCAGAGCATGAAGAACATTTAGAAGTGGCATTAAAAATGAATCCTACAAAATTTAATCTAGATTTTGATAAATTGAATAAAAAATATAAAGCACTCCCTCAAAACTTATTAGTTACTTGTTTCTTAAAACAAATAATGTACTTATTTGTTGTTTATTCATAATTATTTCTGGAATAAAATCATGTAATTTTTTTTATATGTTGCCCATATTTATGTTTCAATTAACCCTTTTCACAAAAGTTAGCCAATCCCTGATTTAGACTGTCATATTTATTAATGTTTATTAGTATTGTTTTGTTTTTGATAAAGATTTTAAACTTTTTTTTTTAAAAAAAATAATAATATATAAATTTTTAAAATTGATTAACTGTAATTAAAACAGATTTTAACTTAAAGCACAATTTTGTAATTGTGTTTTAACATTAGAAGTCTAACAGTAATGTTAAATATAAATAAAAGAAAAAAAGGTAGTGTGTTTTTGAGCAAAACAACTTTATTTCTACTTTAGATATCACATGATCACCATCTCTTATACTAGCACATAATTGTTATTAAACAAGGCAAAACTCTCCACACAGTAGTGCCACCCTTGGCCAATCAGAGTAATCAATGGATGCCACAAGCCTTCTAGCATCCATTGATTACTCCGGTTGGCACACGGTGGCACTACTGTGTGGAGAGTTTTGCCTTGTTTAATACTTTAGATATCACATGAAAATAAAATGTGTATTTTTTTGTCTTGTTAATGGAATATTTACAATCAATTTGGTTTTTATTTTAAGTTCTATTTTTTTCTTCTGACTTTAGCAGTCTTTCTCTCTACTACTTTAGCACTGACAATTAGTAAATAAAGACTTTTCAGGTTAACTTTAGTAAGTTAAAACAACCAATCAAGCATTATTCTGCAGCCCTTCTCACAAGATGTTTATTAATAAAAAATATAAATGTAACATATAATAAATTTAAATTCCATGTTGTGTATTTATGTAATACAAAGGAAGTCATGTATATTCCTGTTCTTATAATTAATTTTTTTTTTTTGTTCAGTAACCTTCTCTATTTATATTAAAGAAATATTTATTATACTGTGTAAAGTGTTTAATTCATTTTTTTTTTCAAAAACTGAAGTAATCACTTGATAAATAATTACTTTTCAGTAATCATAAACTTGACCTTTTGCATGCACAATATTTATTTTATCATTAAGTTTCATTGAAGATGATATAAGTACTTATAAATGCACATACAAAAAAGATTTAAAATGAACAGTTTACATAAACTTAAAAAAAAGTAATCGAATAAATGTGTCAATTTTTGATATTTTTTAGATATATCTTAAGCTTTTATCAGTGTTGTATTTTTAGGATTTATTAGATGCATGTATAAATCAAATGATTCATACTCAAAACCTTTCAAAATAAATAAAATATAACATTGATTTTTATCAAAGAACTTAAAAATAGTCTTGGCGCTATAATAATCTCATTTCATGACTGATTTATTTTACAATTTTTGTCACTCTTAGAATAAATGCAGAAGAAACTTGTTTCCAGCCAAGATTCATGCAAGCAATATGTACAGTCAATTTTATATTATTTTTAGATCATCTCGTATTGTTTATATAATTCTTGGTTGGCATTTCATTGGAAAGGCATGTTTTGAAATTAAGATATTTTAGCACTTAGATTGACAATTAATTCTGTCTTTATTGATGAAGGTTAGTCTTATACTTTGTTTGTATGTATGATGGAAGAAAAAAGTCACAAAATATTTCCAGATTTCACATTGAAAAATTTTAATGACAATATAAGTTCACCATTCTTCAGAGTCCCAGACTAATAAATAAAATTTTTGTGCATAAATATAGCCCTGTCTTTATATCAGATATATATATTTTAATGGAGATTAAGAAAAAGTAAATTACAATATATGAAAGGTAATCATGAAGTATTTATTTATTTTCTTGATTGCAACCTATTTTTCCAGAGAACTTTTTGAATCATTAAGAAGACTTTCATGAAAGTTATCTAAAGCACATAAATATTTTTAAATACTATATGGGTGAATTCTCAATTATTTTTTTTGTACTTTATACATGCATATGTAATTATTATGCAATTTTTTTAAAAAATATTAATGAAATTATTTATATAATTTCTATTGTTTTTGCTTTTTGTAAGATAATATTGGTTTATTGTTTTATACAACCTTTATAATTTCAGAAGATACAAATAAAATTATAAAGTTATGAGCAAATATGAAAAGTCTTAAAATTTCTGAGTTAAAAAAATAATTGTATTGCCTATATATATATATCATGTAGAGAGTTAGATATATCGGGAAAAACAGAAATCATTTGCATGTTGTAGAAGAGTTGCTCTGTAATAATAGTATGGTCTACAGTAGCATTAGCCTACTTTTGGCTATTTAAGCCAAGAAGCCTTTAATGATTACTGACAGTTAAGCTCTGTATTTGATACTAAACTGTCATTGAAAAAAGGTGGTTATGGTTAATAACGTCTTTTTTTATTTTAACATTTAAAATCTAATATAAGTTTTTGCTATAATGAAATCTGAAGGAATCTGGCATTTAACATCTGAAGTATTAATAAGGAGTATTTCTTCTGATTGTATTCTAATACCATCTGTTGTAAGCTTGAGTCATCACTGATTGTCAAATAGTATTGGTAATTTAATCCCTATCTTTAGATTATTTACTGACTTTTGCCTTTATCTATCTGGTAACCACTGATAATTCGAAGCTTGCAATAAATGGCACCAGAGTACAGGGAAAATAAATGCTCTTGTTAATATAGTAGGCTTTGAAACAAAAGTGATTTTGTATTGGTAGTATCCAAAATTTTACACAAACTCATATCTCATGTAGAATCTAAATGCATAACCTAATGTTATAGCAGTTCATTTCTTATCAATTTTAATTCTATTCTTGGCAAGTTGAACTCACTTTTATTAATTTTGAAATGTTGAGACTGAGATTTATAAGATCATCTTATAATTTTATTTCTCATTAGAATGTCCATGCTAACATAAGTGAGGTCAATAAGAGAGGCATGTTACAGATGCCACATTTTTTTATAGAAAAAAATGGAAGTAGAATTTATATATGTGTTTCAGTACTAGATTTAGGTATAAGCTAAATAAGCTACAGCTTAGGGTGTCAAAAATTCCTATTTTTTGCACAAATGCAGTTTTCTTTTAATACATTTAAACATTTTTTCTCCAGAAATTTTCCAATTTTATTAATATTATTTTGAGTATATTATCTCAGGCTTTTATTTATTCTAACTTGTTATAGCATATTTAAATTGAATAAAATAATCATCTTGATATATGTCAACTTCCACCTTTTATTAATACGGGTCATTTCATTTACTTTCACTGTAAGCTCTAAGGTAAATATATATTGTGTATCTTTTGTCATTATCTGTTAAGTGTAAAATATGGATATTAAAATGATAATTTCCCCCCCTTTTTTTTTCTTCACATATTTTATATTCAAGGGTGACGAGCAGTTAGCATAGTATTCTATGTTATCTGAAAAATATTTATAGTATTTTTCATGTTTATAATCTTATTTTCTAAACATTTACTTTTGCTATTCTGTTTCCAGTCATACAATGAAGCGAACATATGAAAGCGGATACCAGAAGAGAAAAAAAAAACATCAAGGTAAAGACGAATTCAAAACATTACTAAACTTGATAATTATTTCACCATAGGAATGGAAGATGATCCACAAACCCAAGTTGATCAGCAAAGTCCAAAACAACAACAGCCTATTGACTCTGATACTGGGATCACAGAGTATGGAATCTCAGTTGTTGAGAATATTGAAAGTGATTCCAGTGTGAGCATGGGTGCTATTGTAAAATTAACATTTGCAGGTGAAACAATAAAATTCACAAAACTCAATGATATTGATCAATGGGGTGTCCTCACCGAGATGAAGTTTCATACTGGATCTTAAAAGGTCCATCAGAGTGTTGGCACTGGAATGGTCCATTTGAAAACTCTAAGCATTCATTCAAACATCAAGTTAGATATTGTTCAAAAGGTCTTTTTCTAAACAGAAAAGTTAATAGTGAAGGATATAATTGAAAATGGCTTTTGTAAGCTCCAACAACTGGTTTTGTTTATTGCTTTGTCTGCAAACTGTTTTCAACGTCAACTGTAGCACTAGCTTCTGATGGATTTTCTGACTGGCAAAATCCCAGTCATTCAAAATCATGAAAACTTTGAAGATCATAGAAGAGCTTTGCTTACATACTTAACAATAAAGAATGGTTTGATCTTAGATCTAGGACTGGCAAAGCAAATAAAAGAACATTGGAGGAAGGTGCTTGAATATGTTGTTGCAGTAGTATGCAAATTAGCAGAACATTATCTGGCTTTTAGGGGAGACAATGAAACTTTCAAATCACCAAATAATGGCAACTATCTTAGTTTGTTAGAATTGATTGCAAAGTTTGACCCATTTCTTTCCAACCACCTAAAACACTATGGAAACAAAGCATCTGGGTCACCTTCATATTTATCAAAGATAATATGTAGTGAACTTGTGCTGCTTATAGTTAATAAAATAAGAGAATCAATTTTCAGTGATCTGAGAAAAGTAGGTTACTTTACTTTGTCTGTGGACTCAACATCAGATCTTTCTCATGTGGATCAATTAACTGCTATAATAAGGTATGTATCACTTAGTGATGGTTTACCTGTTGAACACTTTCTAACTTTCCTAGAGTTGAAAATCATAGTAATGAAAGTATGGCTGATATAGTGATAGATTATCTAAGTAAGGACTGCAAAGTTGATTTCAGTAAATGCCGAGGACAGTCATATGATAGTGCAGTAAAAATGGCTGGTGAATACAATGAATACAACAAAAAAATCTTGAGTTAAACAAGCGGTAGCTATACATATTCCATGTGCTGGACATTCACTAAATCTTGTGGGCCATGCTGCTTTAGATTGCTGTTTAGGTGTAATAAACTTTTTTTCTGTTGTTCAAGAGTTACATACTTTCTTTTCATCTTCTACAAAGAGATGGTCCTTATCTTTGAAAATACTCTCAGCCATTAGAGTACTAAAGAGACAGTCTGACACTAGTTGGGAAGCACATATCAAAGGAGTGTCTACCATAGATGTGAGTTATAAACCAATCATAGATACTCTAAGGCACATTTATGCTGATGAGAATGAAAAAGGAGCTACAAGACTACAAGATAATAGTCTTCTGGAATAAATGGAGGAACTAGAGTTTGTTTTATGCTATATATATATATATATATATATGGAATCATTTGTTGGAAGAATTTCACAAAACCAGTCTGGCTTTCCAAGATCCAAAGATTGCACTTACCATATAATCCAAATCTATACACATTACTTTCTCACTATTCAAAATATTTAGAAAATTTTGATGATATTGACGAAGAAGCTAAATCTAGAGTATAATTCTACAGAAAAAAAAAGGTGCAAATAAACAAACCAATGATGGAGTTGCATATAATGCTGATGAGAAGCTTTCTCAAGAGACAAATTTCAAGTGAAATTCTTCATTCATATCATAGATAGCCTTCAGGTAAATTTAACAAGAAGAGCAACAATCTATAATTATGTTGTAAACAAATTTTCCTTTTTAGTTGATTTAGAAGCTTCAGAGGGACAGCTGTGTAAAGCAATAGATACCTTAATGAAAGAGTATTCACACTGTTGATATTAACCTCACAAGTGATGATTATGTCAAGCAGAATTATCCTGAAAAAGAGCAAATTTAACACAAAGATCTGCATCAAATCATCTTTCAAGATAAGATTCTGTTAATTTTCTCTCATTTTGAAGCAACACTATGTATTCCTGTGTCTAATGGTAACAAATTTTTCAGAATAAAAATCCATTTTCAATACTAAAGAGAATAAAAAAATGAACTGAGAGCAATTATGTCTCAAGAAAAAATGTCTGCACTTATCATCATGAGTATAGAAAGCGATGTTATGCAGAATATCTTTTGATGACATAATCAATAATTTTACATTTGGGAAAGAATTTAATATAGTTTCTGTGATTTTGCAAACACATTCTTTTATTATTTCTTTTAATAAAAATTAAACGACGACGCTATGTTTCCCATATCTATATATTTAAAAGATATATATATTTTAAAGTTTTTCTGAGATTAGCTGGTGTAATGTAAAACGATTGGTGCCTTAGGGCTTTACCTAGCTTAGAACTTTATAAAGAGTAAATTCGGCACTGATGTGTTTATTTATATAAATAACCTATATTCAAATAAATACTAATCAACATTTATTTGTTTTATGAAATTTTTATTATTATTAATATGAAATGTTTTTTTGTTATTTTTTTGTATCATTTGTCATTTGTTCTCTTTCACTGTTTCTCCATGGAAGAATACTGTAAAGATTTTTATTCTGCAGTGAACATTTTATTTGTTTTACGGTGTATATGATGGTTATTAATGAAAAAATTAAAGGCATTCGTTTCGTTTTTAAATTATTTGTTAGAATTTAATAAGTTGTAGTTTTATGCTGTCTCTGGCAAGAGAGAAAATAATAAGAGAGAAAAAAAATGGAGATTAAATAATATTTTAAAATTGATGTTAAGAGTATTGGAAAATATTTGAAAAATAAAATTGCAGTAGATAAATTTGAATATGTAGAGAGAGGGGGATATAAAATTATAACCTAGTTGTTGGGAAAGAAAATCTGTACATTATATTTTTTTTTCCAGGAAAAACATCTAAGTAAAGACGTAGAAGAGTTATATTTTAATTAATCAAAAATATGCCATTAAGGCAACATGTATTTTATTTAACAGATACAAAACTGGAAGTTAGCAATTACTGAGATAAAGTATGTTATTATAATTCAACTTTCGAATGTGAAGTTTCATAACACACTCATTTGATGATATTGGCTTAGATAAATGTTACAAATAATCATTTTTATTGGGTTTTAGATTATTATTTTTTAGTCCAGATTCACACTAAACTTAAGAAAAGAATAATGTATCAGTTAAATTACAGATATTATTCATTTAACTCCTCCTTTTGCCTTTCATGGGTGGTATCTTAAATAATATTCCCATACGCTGAAAACATATGGATAAATATTGAACTATGATGATTTGAAGACTTCTGGGTCAAATGAAGACTGATTTTATTGGAAGTCTATCTTGGAGATCATTTGTTAGCTCATGTTTAAGGTATTTGAAAAGTTGGAATTTTTTTTTTATATTTGATATATAGAATAATGTAATTAGGTGCCTGGGAGATCGTGTGATATTTAGTACCAAATGGCAACAGTTTCATTACTAAACATTATTTTTTCATTCTGTTTATTCACACAAGAATTGTTCATAGGAATCGAATTTTCTTGTATTTATCCCTCTACAACTAGGTGAATCCACCAGAACAGATATATGTTAATGCAGAACTATGTGCCATTTTTTAAAAAAAATAGTTTTCAATATTCAGAATTACTCAAATGAATTTACAAAATTTTTAAAAATATTAAAGGATTTTGGCAGTTGCTCATACTTAAACAAGACCATCAATAGATAATTTATTAAAAACAGGCACCCACATAACAGAAACAATAGCAAAAAAAAAAAAAAGACATATAATAATAAATTTTCTATTAAAGCAAGATCAATTATGGAGGAAATAAGTAATACAAACATAATTAAAATCAACCCATTTAGAAGAATTGCATATATGGAATATTGTAAATTTGTATGAAAATTATTAAAGATGATACAAGGAAATAAAAACATGAAATGAGAAAAAAAGATATAGAAAAAAAAAAAAGATAATTTAAAAATATAAAATGGTATTGAGGAATTGGGGAAAAGTTATTTCAAAAACAATAAGATAACATGATTATGTGAGGAAATCTCAAAGAATTATATAGTAATAAAAACAGAAAAACAAAATTGTTAAATACAATATCAATTGAAATGTCACATATTCTAAGTGAAGAATTTTTAAAAAATATTAAAGCTACAGAAAATGATAAAATTATTATAGATATTTTAAAAGAAGCAGATGAAGAAATGAAGATATTATTGGAAGAGTTATTCACAAAATGTCTAAATGAGAAAAATGCAGCAAATGATTGAAGAAATACAATAGTGACACTAACATTTAAAAAAAATTAGAAATAATATATTAGGAATTAAAAATTGATCAGTCTTTTATCAGTTGTTCATTTAGTATTCTTCTGCAGGAAATTTTGGATTCAAGTAACCAAAACTGGATTTAAAAGTAGTTAAAGTAATAATCAACATCTAAATATTAAGGAAAATAATAGAATGAATCTGAGTATAAGTTGTGCTTTTGCATTGATTTTGTAAATTATTGAAATGCATTTGATGTTTTAAGCATTTTTATTGTGATTAAACTTTGGAACATATGCTATAGATCCAGGATATCAAATCTTGGAAAACTATCATGTCACTAAATTTTTTTTATTCAAGAGTATTTTGTAATCAATGATTTTTTTGCATTTAAGAATTTTAGAAACTTTTAGAAGAGACCATTTTTCTTAATTGAATGATAACACCAATTTTTAATTTCTCCCTGGCCTAAAACCAGTCTTTTCTAAAAGGAAACTGACTCAATAATTAATAAACTTCTTGTTAACATGATTCTTTCGAAATGCTTGTAATGAATACATAATAATGATATTAGGCAATTAATTTTTTGGATCATTGCTGACTTTGTTTGATTTTAAGACTGGTATAATTTGGTTTGTATGGCAAAATTTTTGAATACTTCTTGTATAAATAATGTTACTAAATAATTCTGCCATCTCATGCTTTGATTTTTTTAAAAAAAAAAACGTGTAAGTATACTATCTATTTCTGGAGCTTTTCCTGATTAAGACAATCAAGGACAAGTTTGAATTCACTGATATCTCTACAGGTTTATTTGATTGCTATAATAAGAATTGTCAATGAGATGCTTGCAATTCTGTTCTAATGATGATTTTCCTCATTATATAAATGTTGGGTTTAGAAGACACATATAACATGGGCTACCTGATTAGCAATGATAATAGTGGTTCTCATAAAGGTGTTTTACAACCACCAAGCTCTTATAAAAGTGTTGAGATCTTAATAATAAATCTTATAAAGTTTGTTTCTTTTATGATCTCTTTCCACGTTCCTTTTCTGGCACCATGCAGTAGTTTTATAAGTTTGACTGCAAACCCAGATCTTTGGTAGACAAAAATTGGCTATAAAGAAGACTGCTTACTTTATTTCAACTTAAAATGAATTGTTTATGATATCCAAGAGAGATAGATTCTCTGGCTACTGTTATAAAGAGTTTATTAAATCTATCATAGCAAGAGAGAATTGCACATATAATATTGGCATTGCCCAGCAATTTTATATGTTTGACAGTAATTCCAGATCTTTGGTAGACAAAAATTGGCTATAAAGAAAGCTGCTTGCTTTATTTCAACTTAGAATGAATTTTTTACAATATCCAAGAGAGATGGACTCTCTGGCCACTGTTATAAAATATTAAATCAATCACAGCAAGAGAGAATTGGCATTGCCCAGTAATTTTATATGTTTGACAGCAGTTTCCAGATCCTTGGTAGACAAAAATTGCTATAAAATGACTGCTTTATTTTAACCTAGAATGAATTGTTTATGATATCCATGAGGGATGGACTCTCTGGCCACTGTTATTAAGAGTTTGTTAAATCTATCACAGCAAGATAGAATTGGAGAGATTCTATTAATATTTTGTTCAAGATATCCTCTATCTCATCTCCAGTTGGCTTTTTTTGTAGTCCATTTGAGAACAGAATAGCTTTAATCTATGGGAATGCAGATTTCAAGAATGATTATGATTAGACTTTGTTTATGTTGATTATGGGGAGTTCAGCAGGTAATGGTGAACCATTTTTTGTTGAAACAAAGTGTAAATTAGGAATTGTTTCTGTTCACTATGTGCTTGAATTAAATGTTCCTTTTTTGCTTTGTTTATATATTCATCAATCATTTTCCAGATAGAGAATGTAGGAAATTCATCTATGTTGATGATATTGCTTACTTCTTAAAAAAGATCATTTCCTGAAATAGAAAAGTTTCTTAATAAGGATATAGATAAATTTGAAATGTTTTTCAAAGACCAGAGTCTTATTCCTAATCAAATGAAGATAGTGTATTCAATTTTTCATTTAAACAGAGGAATCATCTCATAATCTGAATAAAATCGCTTGTGATAGTAGTCTGAAATATGATCATATCCATGCTATTTAGGAGTAATCTTGAATTGTAGTCTAATTTAATTTCCTTTTTTATCTAAGGTTTGATCAAAATTAATTTTTAGGAATCTCCTTGGAAAACTGGCTGGTACTAATAGTGGTTATGATGCAAGTACTATACAGGCAGCTTCCTTATCATTAGCATACATATTGTTCTCCTCTTTGGAGAAAAAATTCTCACACTAAACTTCTGGATACTCAATTGAATATTACTATGGAAGTATTAGAGGCATATCTAAGTCTATGGCTTTCTATTCTTTCACACATTCCTCCAGATATCCCAAGATAAATTGCCTCAAAATATATAAAAACTATTAAGTAAATTGGACTTGCCTATAACTCAAGATATAGTTTCATCATGTAACATTCACTCTAATCAAGATTTCCTTTTTGGACATTCAGTCACTTAATCTACAATCATGGAGTAAAAATGGAATTATTATGAGATTGCAAATAATTTTTTTTAGACCCAATAATGAAGCCAGCTGGATGTGATATTCCTAGATGCAACTGGAGTCTCATTAATAGATTTAGAATAGCCAATGTCATGGTTGTGGTATTTATCTGCTTCATAAATTGAATTTATTAACACTCATTCTGTGTAAATGTGGACAAATACAAACTATGAAAATTTATAATTAGTGATTGTCAAATATATGGCTACAGTGACAGAATTAAAATACTTAATGCAATCACTAGTGTATTTATCTCCTGGTTAGAAACTCTACAGGTCCCTTTATGATGTCTTGCTAATAGTAAATCTAAATCTATTATGCTAAATAAATAAATTTATCAAAATGCAGCACCTTTGATAAGATTGACTTTAGTTTGGAATATAGCCAAACTTTTAAGTAAAAATTAAATTTATTAATCATTTGAATGAAAACAGAACAACAAACAACAACAAAAATAGAATTAAAGTTAAGTATTAGAAATTAAAATAGTATTCAATAGACTTTCAAAAAAAGAAAAAAAATATGATTGATAATCTGAATTAAAAGTTAATAAATAAATACATTTGTCAAATTGTTAACATAAATGGAAAGGTAATAAGTAAAATTGATCATAGAATTTAATTTATTAGAAATAACTTGAAAAAAGGACATTTGCATTTATACTGTGAAAAGAATATTTTTTAATAAATCTGTTTTATCAATAGATTACTTTGAGACTTGAACTCTTTAAAAAAAGATACTGGAATAATACTGAATATATCTCCAGCGTCGATTGATAATAAAAGTAATTTTATCCCTAGTTTAGTAGTTCTTCTATTATACAATTATTATACCTATCTATTTATATGAATTCTTTATTTCTGTAAGCTGAATTACAGCATATTCCTTCATCACTGCCATGTTTCATTAATTTGTATCTGTTATTCCTTGCTCTTCGCTCATGAATTAAAATAATATGAAATAAATAATGAGATATTTTTTAAAGGAAATTAACTATATATGTATATAAAATAAACATTTTTTTTTATCATTTAATTTAGCATGTAAATTAGTGCTATTCTTTTGCAAATACAACAGTAACGTTTAATATATATATATATTCGGGTCATTTACATTCAGTTTGGTTGTTGGGTGTATTTTCTTTAAATTTTTAAAAGTTTAAATATTTCATAGCTTTTGTGTGTATGTGCTGTTAATTTCCTGCACATAATCATCTGGATATATTTATAAGAAGTAAAAAAAAAAAATTGATGTAAAGTTGATTTGTTAAAAAAAAAAGTTAGCGTTTTGCTACTCTTGAAACCTTTGTTAGTACTTTTTTTTATTTATTATTAATTATACTTTGATTGCTGTTATCAACCTAACAGGGTGGAGAACTTTTCTGCTCTTACCTGAAGAATTATGGGATAGTGTATATTACCTTGAAGGGATTTTTTCACCCCCTCACAGATTTCTGCTTTAAGAAAAGTCTTTCTGCTATTTGCACATGTGTTTGATGTATTAGAATCTTTGGTGACAGGGTGATTGGTGTTTTGAATCAATTGTACACCTGCCTGTTTTACCATCAGAGCCCAGTTTTGTTTAATCAAGGAAAGGTGTTTGCGTATGTAGCAGATTTGCTGCAAGAAAGTAGGACTTTAGTAGGTCCAGTACTCTTTGTCTGAACCTTATCTAGCGCATCATTTAAATTTTAAAAGACATATTTACTTAAGTTTTTTTTATTCCAAGTTAGAAAAAATGCCCGTACCTCTTACTGTTCTTCCGATATTGCAGAATGATTTGTGTTGGGTGTACGGATTTTTAAACAAGCATAAACGAGTAACATTTGAGGTAATAGTCAAATTTATTTTTAATTGTATGATATATACTAGTTTTTTAAAACAATACAAATATATTATGCATGATTTGTATAGATATTTAGTCTTTTTTTTTTTTATGTATTAGAAACTTGAATACGATTGTGAATATAATGATATCAAAATAATAGATAATTCTGTTGGCTAGACTGAAATATTCTCACTACCTCAAATAACTTAATAATTATTTGCATGGACTTATTATATAATGCATTGTTTTAAAATACTTTTGCCTTTTACTTTTTTATTTTTTTTTCTCATTATTTAGACGTACAAAGTATGTAAAAAAAGTTTGCTTGAATTTAAATATTGGATAGTGTACGACCATTTTGTAGATTATTATTTTTGTTTTTAATTTTTGATTTACCGTTAAAATCTGTTGTCGCCTGGCGGATATAGGATGGAATAATGTTTATTTTGGTCACATTTATAGACAATAATGTAAGATGCTGTGGGCAGTTTCACTTAACTTAGTTATATATTATTTTTTAAAAGACGGGATAAAAGTGATTAAATTTTTGCATTAGGGAAAAAATTACAAAACAAAATTCCATTTTGATGGAAGTATATTAAATTGCATAGAGATTATTCCTAGTTCTCTTTACTACTATGAAAAGTTAAGTGATAGATACATACTTCTATATATATGAAATTACACCTTAAATATAAATTTTAAAATTCCATTGTTTTGTAAATGAGGGAAAGTATTTTTTTTTTTTTTTAAACTAATGTTTAGCTATGGTTTTGAATCCATTTCTAATACTACCTACAATAAAATCTTCAAGTCAAAGGGATTTTTTTATTTTATTTAGATTTTAGCCCAGTATAGAAATTTATACTATATTCATAATCTTGCTAGTTTTCTTAGTATATGTTATTTATACTGTATATGCCTTACTGCTTTTATTTGAGTGCAGACTATGTGAGGGTGGATTGTCTTTTTGTGACTAATTACTTCAAAAATGAAAAATCTCTCTCTGTTATTTTAATTTGTAATTTCTTTAAAATAAAATGGAACAAGCAAAAATAGTTCCTGTTAAGATTGTACATTGACAGTATTATTCTAATTTATCAGAATATTTAAAATGTCATTCTAATTTGCTCAAAAAAAGTTAAAACTATAGTTACTATTTGTTGCTTTGAATAAAAAGTATATTAAAATAAATATTTATTCGGCAAGATTAATAACTGTTATAACTCTATGAGTACATATCAAGTTATGACTAAATTTAACATTACCATAAAGCATCCCATATCACATGAATTTGCCAATTGATATTTCTAGCACAAACTTGCATCTGTTATAACATATTATCATCAACATTTGCCAGAGATAAAAGTGTGATAGTTTTTCTGCTTGTTTCACAGATGCAGTAAATTCATGATGTTTTGACTATAATTAATGATTTTTTTGGATAAGTTTGCCAATCAGGTGATCTTATAGTCGTTCATAATTTTTACTTTTATCTCAAAATATATATATTGGCAAAAGAATACAGCTAACCATACAATAATATTTAAACATAATGGTGGGAATTTGCCTTTCTTTTCGTAAAATAATTTTTTTTAGGGGATGCCATTAATTTTTAGTTTTGGGAAATTTGATATTTATTCCACCTCGACGATCACACAAAAGAGATTAACTATAACAATGATGTACTTCTTGTACTGGCATTTGCTTAAGAGAAAGGAATCGCAGTATAGTTAATTTGAAATAAATGATCAAAGTTGATTAATCTTATAGTTTTCATTATAGTATTTATTTGAGTTTTTTTTTTTTTTTTAAATAAAAAAATGTTAAAACTCTTTCTTGCATACGTTTGATTAATACGCGATGTCATTTTAGCAAAAAAATATTTTTAAATGTTTGATAATTTTGTCTTGCATTAGTGGTCGAGAGGTCAGCGCGACTGCCTTGCACTTGCAGGCAGTTGCCCGGGTTGCGGGTTCGGGTACCGGCCGATGCTATGACACTTAAAAAAAAAAAAAGTTTGATAATTAATTATGCCGATCTTATTACTCTGTTGTATAATATTGTCTTACTTGATCTTACATATATTATTTAGTGCAGTTCTATGACAGATCACTAATGTCTGATAGACTGTAAGCAGTTTCTCACGAAATTATTTTAAAGAATGCAGTGAAATTCAAATACTAGTGCCACATCATCCTATGCTGGTATCAAAAATTTTTTTTTGAGTTATCTGATTTGTTTCCATCTAGAAAGTAAAATTTAAGCCTAATTTTTAAATCTTAGCATATACAATACTACCAATATGAAATAATCTGAGATATATTTATCAAGAGTTTTAATTTTAAATCCGAATTCTTTTAGTTTATTTATATGTTCAAATATTTTTTTTTTTTACTTTGCAGCTTTTTGATTTCTTTAATTTTTTTTTTAATTTAAAGGAGGTTCAACTGAAATTCATTTCTGAAATGAATAATTAAAAAAAAAAAAAAGTAGAGTTTTAAAATCAATTTTGAATATTGTTTACAGGTGTGAAGACTAACAGCACCTGCTTTGGTTAACCCTGCAAATTTATTTATTTATTTATTTGAAACAGAAGCGTGCAAAGGAGCACCTGCATATTACTGGCTTTATTAGCATTTTGTCTGAGGGGTAGAAATTTTAAGTCAAGCTTGAAAATTCTAATTTTAGCAAATTAAAAAGAACGAAAAAAAAAAAATCAAAGTAGCTGCCTGGTCTGTTTTCTCTAAAGCCTTTGATATGAAAATGGGATTCATACTCTGTGACTGATAGCTTATAAGTGATTTTTTTTCCAGTTTTTTAAAATCCCCCCCCCCCCATACATATACAAATTAATCTGTTCTTGGTAAAACAAATTTAAAAAAAAAAAAAAAATGAAAATTTTAAACAATACTTGGGTATTTCACAAACGAAAAAATCTCATTAAAATTTATAATATAGTTTCAAATTTTCGCGATCCTAAAAATATATTGCATTAATGGAATGTTAAGTAATGGCAACCAGCCATTTTTAATGATCGAAAGTTATCATTGGTCGTAATATTTTTATTATATAGTTATCCCAACCAGTTTTAGAAGGTATATTCTACTAAATGACAAGACATCTTTCAAATTTCCAGTAAGAGCCATTTTCGAAAGTTAGCATTAAATATTTCTTTTGTATATTATTGAGAACACTTCCACATAGTGATTAGTGCATTTTTGCTATTACAATGATCTGAGCTTTCAGTTTGATATAATTTTAAAATACTTTCAGGTAGATGATAATTTTCAAAGCAAACTTATGAATTGTCTTTCAGACAGATATTTCATAACTAATTCAGATAGTCATCCAATTTATCGGTAAATAAATATTTTACTTTTATTTATTGGCACCGTAGAACAATGTTTCTCAATCGGTAATAGTCAGCAGAAAAATTTTAATGATTCATAAAAAACTTATAAATGTGTTAATATTTATTATATATATTTACAATCTTTTAAATTATGATTAATTTTATCTTTAATTCAGTTCTAAGATTTTCTTTTCCTTGTTAGTTGTTTTATTCATAGAAAATAAACTAAGAAAGAAAATACTATAAGAAATACAAATAGTTTCTATTTCCTAGTATCATTCTTCTCACAGTAAAAACATTCCTCTATCAACAATTTTATGCGTGCACACTTCATGCACCGAGGTAGACTTACATATATACAAAAAATAATGTAATAATAGTCCGTTGTATGTACAATGTCGTTTACAGTAGCTGGCTGGTTGGAATTGCACTGGCAGTGATAGGAATTACTTATATGATAGGTGTGTACTATACATTAAAATATTAAGAAATTTGATATTTACTTTTTTGCTAGATTTTAGCTGTTTAAAAATAAATAATAATAAGAAACCATCAAAAACTATTGCAGACTTTTTTCATAAACCAAGTTTAAGTATTTGTTCACAAAATGATTTGCTTCAGTTCAATCATGATTATTTAAAATTTGGGTTCATTTCTTGACCGGAGTTGGAAGAAAAGTTATCCAGACATCGATGGATTATTTGCAGAGAAATTTTTTCCAATGAATGTATGAAGTCTGCAAAATTAATATATCATTTACATACCAAACATTCAAATCTACAAGATAAGACTCTGAATTTTTTGAATGTAAAAAGTATTGAATTGAAAAAAAAAAAAAAAAATCACCATTTAAAAAATTTCTTTTAATTGATATGTCTCTTGTAAAAGCACCATATTTAATTGCTTTAAGGAAGCAGTACTGTACTACTAAAAACTTAATTAAACCATCTTTAATAGACACATGTTCTGAAATCCTAGGTATTGTTGCTGAAGAAAAAATGAAAACTTTTCCATTTCTTAATGATAGTATTCAATGTATATTTAGCGAATTAGCAACTGATCTTGAAGATCAATTAATTCAAAAAGTAAGCAAATCATTGTTTGCAATTCAGATAGATGAATCTACAGATATTACCAATAAATTTGTACTTTTATGCTATATGCATTATGTTGATTATGAAATCAATAATGTAAAAGAATTTTTTTATTGTGTTGAACTGCCTAATTACACAACTAGTTGTGATATATTTAAAGCAACTGATAATTTTATTGAAAAGAACTGACTGAATTGGAAAATTGTGTTGGCTTATATACTGATGAAGCAGCAAGTATGACGGGAAAACATTCAGGAGTTGCAAAAAAAAAAAATTAAAGAAGTAACAGACAACAAAATAATTTTTACTGATTATGTTATACACCACGAGTATTTAGCTGCTAAAAAATGGTTCCTGGCTTGAACATAAAAATAATTATATTAAATATAACACACTAAATGCCAAGACTATTTTTAAGTTTATGTAATGAAATGGGATCTGGATATGAAAATTTACTATTTCATGCAGAAGTATGATGGTTATCAAGAGCGAAAATATTAACTTTATGAATTAAGAAAAGAAGTTTAAACATTTCAGAATTGAGAAATATTTTCCATAACAACAATTGGATTGCTAAATTGGCTTACTTGTCTAACATATTTTCATTAATAAATGAACTAAATTTAAACCTACAAGGAAATAGCACCTTGATATATGGAATAAAATTGAGGCATTGAAGAAAAAGTTAAAAGTATAGTGTAAGCATGTAGAGGAAAAAATATGATGTTTTATTCATTTTCAGAATTGATAAATGAAGTTGATATAAATATCGGTGAATTAAAAAATACCGTTTATGGCAATTTAACAGGATTTTGTGATGCATTTGATCAATATTCTCCACAGGAAGAAAACACATAGAAAGGCAATGTGTGGATTTTAAATTCATTTATTGAACAAGAGAATAATGAACCGATTTGGAACAGGAAAAATTAATAGACTTAAGTTGTGGTGGTACATTAAAGTTATTATTTAATTCAATAAGTATAATTCAATTTTGGGGTTAAAATTAAAACTGAATATCCAAAATTACACGAAAAAGTCTTAAGAGTATTATTGCCATTTTTGACTATATTCTTATGTGAATGAATATTTTTGGCAATGACTCTCATAAAATCAAAAGAAAGTAATTGTTTATTAATAAATCCAGCTTTGCACATAGCAGTCATGAATATATCTCCAAGACTTGATAAACTAATATCTTAAATGAATCAGCAACATTGTATTAGTTTTTGTATTTATAATTATGTTTTTCTTAATTATTTAATCCTTGGATTTTCTTCAGATTTTGTGTTTATTATTAGCTTAATATTTTAATTTATTTTTGTATAGTTTTGTCGATTATTCTGTTTTTTATCATTCTTTGAATATATATATATATTATTGAAATATAAGTATAATGTATATACTTAACCTAGATATAATTAAAGAGAATTTGAATCCAGAGTTTCAACTCCCGATACATAATGCTGATTCAGCATGAAATACATATAATAGGGATAATTTATCTTTTTACATGTATGGGGTCATGTGTATCAATTATATTGGATAGAGTGGATGACTGTAGAGAGCTTGAAAGTCTGGATTCAAATCCCCTTTAATTTTGTATATATTAAATTTGTTAAATCTGCAATATTTATATTTTACTATAAAAATGTCTGACTTTGCTTCCACAATACTTCATTTAGGCCATAATAAAAAAATATAAAAATTTATTGATCCGCGCGCGATATATAGTCAGTTGAGAAACAATGCTATAGAAGAATCTACAGAATACATTATTTGCCTTCAATAGGCTATTATGCATTTTACTTTAACTTCCTTTCAACTTATTAAGAAATGATTAAAATTTGTTTGAAATTTTGAAAACTGTTTGCTTATTGTTTAGTATCAATGAAAAATTTACTTTAGCAAAAAATATCCTGCATAATTTAAAAAAAAAAAAAAAGTAGATATATAAGCAATTTAGCAAATCAGAGAAATTAATTTATTAAGTGTTGATCAGTCAGTCCTCAGAATAAATGCATAGTCTTTTGATGTGAAGACTCTATGAAAATCAATCTTCAGCTGCCCTATAATCCTGAACATCAATAATATCCATATATAATATATCAACAAAGGTGAAACATAACTTGCTTAAGAGCATTCACCATTATTTTTTGCTTCCACAGCATTTTTCAGTATGTGTTTATGTATCAGAATATATCTCATTCAAACATTCTTATCTTCTCCAGACTCTTAAGGACCTCAGCATTTGACTTTTTTTTCATCCAGCTACTTTATTTTCCAACCTACATCTCAAATGCCTTCCATCTTTTGATGTTAGCAGATTAATTAAAAAGTCTTATTTGTGAACACATTACAAAACAACAAACCAAACATATGGCTTCATTGGTTTCCATAACTTTAGATTTAGGAATTTTGATATCAATAGGTATTGCTTTTTACAAAATGAGTATTCCTCCATTACAATCCTTCTACATATGTTATTCTCAATGCATACTTTTAGTGATCAACTGAATACCACATGTTTTACCATTTCATTTTTTAACTTAGCAAAGACAGTATCATGCTTTCATGATATCGTTTATTTTCATTATACTTATATACTGACAAAAATGATTAGTAAATTATTATTTTTCAGTATCATTAAAGTTTTTTGATTACTGGCAATTATCATCTAATCATCCATATGTTTAATTGATTGGATATGGACTACCTGTATACAAATCTAGTCTTGTTTTTCCAAGTTCATTATTATTCATGGGGCCAGCAAAAATGTAAACAGGCAAAGAGACAATAGACAGCCGCAGTCTCATTCCTCTTTTGATTTGTCTTGCTTGAGATAAATCATTGGGCAACATTATTGTTTCAAAAATGGAAATAGTTTATATCAAGATATATAATCGAGTGCCTTTCATTCATAAAGTAAATACATAGGGATCTATTTAAATATACACATCCAGTTTCTAAATAATTGAAAATTACTATGGTAAAGTTTTTCTTAAAAATAAAGGACACATAGCAAAAGCAAGTAGCATTGATGTAAATGAAAATAAAATTTTGTTAGATTTTCTAAAATGATTCAGTAATTTCTGGGAGAATCTGAAAATGATAATAATATAGTTTTAAAATTACTGAAGTTTTGTTAATAAAAGGCACTAAAAATATTTAATATAATAAAAATTGACTTTTTAAAAAAAAATTTGCCGCCACTTTTATATCGTAGCTACATGTTATATTCACATCATTATATATATGAAAGTATAAAAAAATATACGTAATTACTCTACTATTAAATTTAGTATGACACATCCTTTTTTACAATTTAAATTTAGCTGTTAGAAATCAAATATAAATTAAGTGATCTCATTAAAGACATTAATGGGTGAGGGTTTTACTTCCTTTTAAAATCTTTAATAAAAGCATTTTCTAGAGTAAAATTCATTAGCAATTGGATAATTGTTTCCAGGGAGATTATAGTTAACAATTTATTGAAGATTTGTGGAAATTTAACTATAATTTGCAGAAAATTTAATACACAAACTGCCAGGTATCTTTTAATGGTAAAGAGAGTTTATACTTGCAAGAAGATTGTAGTTTTTTTTTCATAGCCACTTCTTAGATATTTATGTGCGCGCATGTGAAAAAGAAGAAACAGGAAGATAGATCCTGCCTTTTTAGAGGGTCTTTGGAATATCGTGCTAAGATTTATAATTTTTATTAGTAAATGATCAACGTGTCTTTACTAATCTATATTTGAAAATATTTTTTAACCAATGCTTTATCAGTAACGTAAGGATTGTTTTGTAGGAAGCAGACATACCTTCTATATAAATTCATTTAAGTAAATACTTTTATTGGTTAAAAATATTGAATTTATTAAATAATGGTTTCATTGTCATACTTCCAAAACAATGTAGATGTTTTGTTTTTTTTTATAATTTTGAGTATTTGTGGCTCAATTCTTATGATCCCCCAAGCAATAAACCATTTAATCATTTTTTTTTTAATGCAGCTCTTAATAAAAGGATGATAAATAATAGCAAACTTCTACTGATGATGATCAGGTCTTATCACTTGATTGTATAATCTGATTATATCTAATAACTCAATTTGCCTTCAAATTGAGATTTTACATTTATATGTAAAAAGAATGTATATATTGTAAGAGAATAAAAATGATGACAATGAGAAATGATAACTTTATTATATGAATGAAAGTATAGCCCGTCTGTGGTCGGATATCATTTATAGCAGAATAAAAATATGGGTCAGTCAAGCGTTGGTAGCCGAGTGATCAGCACAGCTGCCTTACGAGCAGTTGTCCTGGGTTCGCTTCCCAGCCAATGCTTTGACACATGAAAAATATATATATGGGTCATACTGTATTCTTAGTCATAACCTAATTATAGATCACCATTTGTAACAGAATAAAAATATGAACTAAGGAAGATTAATCCTGATTTAACTTTCAGAAATATCAATCGTTTCTGTTTTTTATTAAAAAAACAACAATAACAAAAAACCCTCATTTATAATATTTGAAGTTCTTATGGTTTACCCTCTTTAAAACATTGTTTCTTGATTGATATTAAAAATTCAAATGGGATCAGATATTACTGGATTCTCAACTGAAGAAAATATATAAAAAAGTCTCAATTTGGTCAACTAAATGGATCTATTGTTCTCATTCTATTATTTTAATTCTCAAACATTTTATGTAGCTTATAGAACAACTGCTCTAATGATAAATGAATAACATTTGAATAAATTATAAACTATGATCTCTTCATTCAGAAACTGAAAAAAGATAACTATCTGTAAACTATAAATCACATTAAAAAAAATTGGAGTCATAGGAAATAACAGTAACTATCTAATTTCCATTATACAACTATAATAATTTATCTAATGTACAAAAAAAGAAAAGTTTCAAGAGAAAAGAAAATCCAACACCTTAGATTTTAATGCAATATTGTTTTGTAATTGTAAATATATTTTTATCAGAATTAATATAAATCTTTACTCTGAAAATTGAGTCTGTTTCCTACTACTGTATTTTACAAAATTAAATGATCTTTTTGCAGAAAGTAAAATAGGAAATAGAGAATTTTTCTGGTGTTATAATAAATATTCTCTCATTCAGTCTAATAAAATTATAGCTCATTGACATAAAAAAAATTAAAAGACAAATAATAGGTGGAAAATTTGCATACATTAACTATTACTCATTTAAATAGTTTAATTAAAATGTGGAAATAAATAGGAAAGTAACTAACAGGTGCATATTTTCTTAATCACAAATAAAATATGAATATAATTTGAATCATTTATTTTGAATTCATATCATGATTAATAATCTTTAGTGCCATTAAAAATTTGTGATTTTTTAAAACAGGATTTATTTTCAAATCAAAAATTATTATTAATACATACGTTTTATTTATGTTAATTTATTAATCACTGCTCTACCCCCCCCCCCTTTAATCAAATGTCTCTTCTTTATTACTATGTTAATATATTTTTTGCTTAAATTTTAGCATCTGTTCAGTATAGCTTGTTTTTAAAGCAAACGATAACAGATGGTCAAAAATAGCAGGTGAGACTTTACCACCTGGTGTCAAGAATTAAAAGTAAGGTTTAGAGAAGATAACTTAATACATAAATGATATTTAATTATGAATTCTTACTTTTTTTTACAAATATAAATATCTTAAATTAATAATCTCAGTAAATTATTTACTTTGCACGTGCAATCTAGATAAAATTTTATATCAGTGCATAATTTATATATTTATGTTTTACTTATATAAATTTAGTTTATTCATCAACTGGATGTCCTCAATTATAAGAAACAATCAGACATTGTGTGTGTTTGTATTTGTTTTATATATCTATATTTATACACATTCTTAATTTACTTAATAAATATTTTCAGCTTTGATTACAGGAGAAATATTATATATCACAGAATGTTTCTAAGATAAGAATCAAACTTATTTTATCAAATGCAATCATCATATCCAGAGGTCCACCTAGGGTATTTGCTGCTCAAGTGCAAACTATTATCAGCAGCCCCTTAAAAAAATAACTAAAAGAAATTGCACATAGCATTTATTACAATAAATAAAACAACAATTTATGCAAAACAAAAATATGCACACCAAAAAATCGATTTGCATATGCAATGGTTTTTCATTAGTGATATAATTTTTGTGCAGAAAAAGCCTGTTGCTGAGAACACTTTTAAAGCTTATACACTTATTTTTATTATAACACAAATTATTGGTGTCTATATTTTGCAAAAATAAAAGTATGTAACACTCAACACCTCTTCCATTTACAAAAAGTTAAAGTAGACTAATGTCTAAAATAAAAAAAGGCCATTATATATGATGTCTACACACAGAATTAATAAAATCCAGGTTCATGAAATTTCAAATTTCATTTGTTGAAAATAATAATGAGAATATATTGCTATTGTTGAAATGATTCTCAAAATAATAATAATTTTTCAGTTGGAAATGTTTATGTTATTCCTATTTCTTTACAATTGTCATACAATCAGAACTACTTCCATAAATTTTATGATATAGGAAATATCAAGTAATGAATATTATTACTATTAATGATTATACTGCATTGTATAATTAAATTAGATATTTGCTACATAAAATAAATATTTGACATTTGTTTCTTACTGCCCTATCAATGTTGGCACTATAATGTGGGGTGCCCATTGTACCCTCAAGTTGTACAGCTCTGACCATATTAAAATTTTAACCATCAAGAATCTGACTGTATTTTGTGAATCATGATATATGCAAGGTATATATAAATTATTTTTACAACTTTTAATCTGAAATAAAAATTAAACTGAAAATTGTAAAAAAAGATTACAATAGATCTTATTTTTGAGTTTTTTCTAAGAATTAATTAGCATTTTTGACATATAGATCATTGTGGATATCTAAACTTATTTTTTCTCTCAAAAGAATCTAACAACCTGAATCACATTTTGGAGCTTTTTTTTTAAAATATAAAGTAAAAGTATTGATTCTTCAACAACTATTCATACAACATTCATATGACTAGAATTTGTTCTTGAAATATCTAAGTGCAGTGACAAGCAAGAGTTGATGTTAACACATTGGATTATATGTATATGTAATAGGAGTTGAAAGAATTAATAAAATTTTGGATGTACTAATGATAATCCAAGGTTAAATCTAAATCTTCATACACATTAATTACTTGTAATTGGTTATAAAAATTTATTATATCCTGAATATATAAATCAAATGATAATTTTTTAATAGTCCTAATAATAAGTTTTTTTAAAAACACATACACACACAAAATTATTAAAAATATGGAAGTTTTGATTTTATGTAATAATATTTTTAAAATCATCGTTACTAATTAGAGAGATAAATATTACAATTTTTATACAATTTAAAATAAATAGATTAAATAGAGTAATCTATAACTGTTTATAATTTTCAAAGTTTAATAAATAAATAAATAAAATTTTTATATTTCTAGAAATTAATACAAAGCATGCTTTTGTGATATGATATGGGTACTACTTTGTCGAAGTCAGTAATCTCTGAGCCAATATGCCCAAGAAAAACCTTTTAGCCACCTTACCTTCTCTTTCTAATCCCTGCCCTAAGTTTTTCCTATATTATTCTCAATCCTGCTCTATCACATTTCCACATCATCATCATCTTTATCCACTTCATGGCCTTTGTATCTATATCTCTCTTATCTTCTTCCCACTCCATGTGAAGACCAAACTCATAAAAAACAAGAACTCACTTTCTGTATAATTATTTTATGTTATTCTTCCACAACTTCATTATATGTATCCTTTCTGCTTACAGGCATTTACATTCAATTAATATATACCTAATATTTTCTATGCCTTCCTTACACAACTTGCAGACTAAATAACCCATATTTTTCCATTTATGTGTATATTACTTTGTTGCTAAAGATTCTGTTCAAGCCTTAAATGGTAAACTACTTTCCTTGCTATTATCATAAATTATCTTGCACCCAATATTATGTTTACTTCTATATATTGTACCATTTACCGATAGATTAGGTGCATATTTTACACAGAATAATGCATTAGTTAATCAAACTATGTAAGATTTATTACGTTCATGTATGAATTCAAATATTTCTTAAACATAGTTACATTTCCTGATTAACTGACCTAATTTTATTCTGATTTGAATTGCTGGTGGAATCAATTTTTTATTTGTTTAAGTGGTGCCAGGATATATAGACTCACTGATTCTCATAACATCACATCTCATCAATTCGAAGTAAATAACTAAATGTAATATTATTGGGATTTCATTTTCTTGTTACTTAATCTTTTATATTGATTTTCTCCAGGTTTGACCATTAAAGGAGCACATTGGCATAGGTAATTTATATATTTCTCAAAATATTATTTTTACAATACTAAAATCTAACAAAATTAAAATTAAGAACATACAGTGAAAGGGTTATATTAATGAGATATATTTTATTAAAACAAACAAAAATATTAGACTGTAATTGTGAAGTATTAATAAAGTGGAAGGAACATACACACACACACATCCAGACAATAATGTTAATCAAATAATTCAAACAGTTCATATTACAATTCTCTTCTTCCATTTTCTCCAAGTAGCCATAAATGAAATAGTTTCTTGAAGAATAAAAATTGAATCTCTTTAATGAGATGGTAAGCCTATATAGTTAGTGTTTAGTTTGTGCACATATTTAATCAGGTTACAAGTTATTGTATGACTAATATCTTCCTTGGGTTTACATAGATCATTAATTATTATACCATGCATGGTCTTTTTACTAAGGGCTTCATAGTAGTTAACTTTGATTCCATTCTGGTGAAATTTTAATGTTTCTGGTTTGTAGTAAGGTAAGGCTAGATGATTCTAAGCTTTTAGGTGACATTTTTGTGAAAGTGTTCACACACGCTCTGGTTTTTATTCACACATGACGAATTGTGCAGCATATGAATAGTCCTGAATAGAGGCATTTTATTGTGGTTGTGAGGATAAGAAAACTGTAATTAGCCTCTTTTGTCCTCTCCTTCCATCCAGGACCCAACCACCAATCAAAGGACCCAGTTCTGAAGTTGTCCCCTTTTATATTATGATTAGTTTTGAGGTTTCTATGTCTATATTTTCATTTGTTTTCTTATTGGAATACATCACTTGCATTTGAAATTTCTTTCTTTTGTTTATCTAGATTAACAATCTGCATGTATTTCTATTCTTTCCAATTTTTCAATTGAATAGATAATACCAACATACATAACTTTCATTGTACATATGTAAAAATAAATTACACTAACAAAAAAAAAACTAAATAGAATTTCCTGAATTATTTCTAATTTTTATTTTTTTAGCTTTTAAATATTACCAAATGCCAACACTCTTGTACCATATGTATATTTATACAATACAATATATTTAAATTCTTTTTACTCTCCATACTAGTTCTCTATCTCTCTATTTTTTATTAATGCATCTATTCTTTTATTTTGCATAAGTATACTGACATATTTCTCATCCATCTTATTGCTTGTACTTGACTCATAACCCAATTAAATACTATTTTAGTTATTCTCTTATTATCCATAAATTGCAATCTACCAAACATTTTCATTTTGCTTTTTGCATCTCTTGAATTTCCTCCTTTGCTGCCACATATCTGCATCTAATGCATGTCTTCCTACTTCGCTTTGTACTTTTTCTAAGTAATCTAACACCCCTTTACTATCATATAATACAGCATTACTATGTTAATCCTGCTACTGCCATTCCCTTCCATACAATTTTACCTACATCATATTTATTATATGAAAACGCTGTTAATTTCTTTATCAATCCTTTTCTTTTCTTTGCTTCATTTATCAAATTTTCTCCCATTCATCCAAGCAATTTCTCTGATTACTTAAGATGATTCTTAAATAGTTATACGTATTCACTACACTTAGTTTTATGTTCCCCCAATAAAAATTTCTTTCTGTTCTCTTTCCCAAGTATTAATCATAATTATTTGCAATTTTTTTTCACTAAATTTAGTCTCCATCTCTTTACCCTCTCTTGCACATATCTTCAGCATAACTTCCATATCTTCCCTACTTTCTGCATACAATAAGACATCATCCACAAATAAAAAACCTGATAAGGTATATACTCTCTTGCCACCTATTAATGGTATCTTTATGCCTCTTCATAGTCTTTCTATTGCTCTCTCCATTTCTCTCAAATAAAACAGATGACATAGGGCGGCCTTGCCTTAGTCTCATCCCATTTTTAACTTTAACTGATTCTCTATTCCCTAATTGATACGTATAGTAATTATTTTCATACAATCTCTTAATAAGATCCACTAAACCTCCATCCATTCCCAAATTTATTAAACTTACTCATAATCTATTTCTATTTACACTATCATATGCAACTATAAATAAACTATTTCCTATATGCCCATCCAATCAAAAACCTCCTTGCATTTTTTCAACTATATTATTTTTTTCTATCCATTTTGCATCCCTTCCAGCCACCATATCTGCGAAAACTTTACATAACACTGACATTACCACTATCAGTGTAAAATTGCTTAACTTTGTATGATCCTTAGCCTTTCCTTTAAATCAGGGGTCCCCAACCTACATGTGCCCGCAGCTATCCGAACACAATAAAAAAATATTTATCTGATACAAATAAATTTAATTTTTAAAATTTCTTATAAATTATTGTATTATATTGTAATCAAATGTTAAAATTTTATTTTTGAAATAAATATTTTTTTGTACATTATATGTATTATTAACAATATCCAACTATAAATTTACATTGAAAAAATAAATGGTGCCCATTACCTGGCAGGTAGTATAGAATGTGCTCTTAAGTGCAAAAAGGTTGGAGACCGTTGCTTTAAATAATAGCCTTGCTATTGTATTACTCCAACTATCTGGAATATCTCTTTTCTGTGCCATCTTATTAAAACATGATAATAGGTTTAATTTTGCCCTATTTTCTAAATTCATTTCCATCTCTGCTGTCCCCATCCATCTAAATCTCTTGCCTATTCACTTTTCAATTTCTTTTGTGCCTCATTCAATTCATTTTCTGTAAACCTAATATTTCCATTATTATATGCTTTTATGTTTGTTATCATTCTGTCCTTATCTAACATCTTTTCTATATCCATTATATACTTATTTAAGATTGTCTCAAATTCTTCTCTAGAGCTACACTCTATTCTCTCATCATCTAGTAATACTATTTATCTCTCCCCTATATTCCTTCTTTTAATGTATTTCCAAATTTTTTTACTCCCATCTCTTCCACTTTTATTTATATCCTCTAACAATTTACTATTTAATTTCATTCTCTTTATATAATTATCTATTTTAGCCACCTTCTTTTTTTAAAAATACTTTTCCCATTTAACATTAACATCTTCTTCACTTTCTTTGTTCTTAATAGCACATTTATATTCTCTGCATGCTTTCCCCCCTTTCATTTATACTTTTACTAACTCTCACTCTTCAATTACTTTTATTCTTCTGAATATTCTCTTATAATCCTATTTGCCACTTTTTCTATTTCACCACACCAATCCAACTCCTCTATGATTTCTTCAACTTTTATTTTATATTCTTCTAAGTTATTCTTATCATTCATTCTTCATCCATATATTTCACTATCCTTTTCTACTTTTATTACTATTTTCCATCACATTACTAACCATTTCTATTATAAAAAAAAGTATGATCACCATTACACACACTCTCTTTATTATCAAACATTTTAATTTCCTGTACTTTTTATTCATACCATCTTTATCTACTAATACATAATCCATTGTATGAAATATATTATTTCTAGATCATGCATATTGTCCCTCATAAATATTTGATAAATTTTTAATGTTCAACATTCTCTGACAAAAAATTCTTAAAAGCTGTCCATTCTTGTTATCCACATGAACAATTTCTTCAACATGTCCATTCACATCTTTTATAACCATTATTTTCTTCACCCTTTTTTTGAAACTGTGTATATCCTTAACTAGGCATTCATATATGCTACTGTTCCACTCCATTATAGTTTGACTATCTCCAGTGGCTATATATATATATATATATATATAGCCACTGGAGATAGTCATATATATATATATATATATATATATACTAGAGACCATCCATTCTTTTCTTCCTAATCTTATCTTAAACTACAAATGTTCTTGACTACCACCAACCTTTTTTTGTTATTTATATACTGCCACACCAAGTCTTCCAGTATAGATTCTGCTTCTCTTAAATGTGTTTCCACTACTACTGGTACCTCAAGCTCTTCATTTTTAATTGCTGTTTAATTCCAGCCACTTTTCTGGTCTCCTACCACCATTCATATTCAAATTTCCTATTTCAACAGTTTCTTCTTTCCTAACTACTCTTTTATAAATTCTTATGACTCTTTCCTCTCCATTATATTTATAAATAACTTGCTTACCATTAATGTAACAGAACCATTCCATCTCCACATTTATATCTAAATCAGCTACCCTTTGTTTATTTCTTGCATCCTGTCCATTCTTCTTCTTTCTAATAATGCTGCAATTTAAAACCCCATCCCCCTTTATAAGCTTTCCAAACTATATTCTTCATAAATCAAACTCCCTAAAACTTCACTTCCTTGTTTTGCTAAGTGCAATCCATCTTTACTATATAGCTCCCTCTTACTAATAAAAAAAATCCCACATATCCACAAACATAACATTCTTTCTGTCACACAATTTTTTCAATCTCTCATTTATAGAACATGCCCTATCTAACATATACCTATTGCCAAATCTTGGTAATAATCCAACAATTCCTATTCTTTTTTAATCTTACTCAAATTACTAATCAATTCTACATACTCATACATTACTTTCTCCAATGGTTCTAACAAAATATTTGTGCTTGCCATAATATACACATCTCTACTCCCTTGTTTCTTTAACTTATCTGTAACATCCCAAATTCTAGCTCCAGGCAAGCATTCTTACCTTTTTCTATTTTCCCTTACAATTTCCATATTCTCTAATTAGTGAATCTCCTATCAATACTGTCTCACAGGTTAGTTTTCTTACTTCATATGTAACATTCTTTTCCACTTTCTGGACTTCCTTAGCGACTTCTTCCTTATCATTTTCTATTCAATAATTCCTTTATCTGTGTACACTTTGTCTCTAATGATTTTAATTTTGTTTTTACATCCTTTACCTCTTCCTCTAGCTTACTTATTCTTTGACTAATCATTTCTTTTGCACTACTTATTTTTTCATTCATATCTTTTGTCACTCTACTAAAAACATCCTCTATTCTATCTTCCTCACATTTTGCTCCTTTTCTTCTTTTTCTTTACATTATCTGCACTTAGAAACCATTTTTTAACCTTTTATCACATTTACACACTGTCTACATAACCATAAACCTATTACATCCTTCTTAGTCTTATTTAAGCATTTCAAATGATGAAGCTCATCACATATGGTACACTCTACTACATCATGCCTAATTTCTTTCTATAATATAAACATTGTGGGGTACAAGTGCAATCCATATTTGAGTCCCCTATTCTATATTTAACTTTATGCTTCCTTTACTACTCATCAAACCCCTTTATACAAAGGGAGAAACACTTTTCTTTGTTTCAATGGCAATCGATAAACACATTTTTTAATCTTATGCCTCAATAACATTATCTTCTTTCTCAAATAAATCACTTTTTTTAATTAAAAAATTCTTTAATAGCAAACCTACTATAAAAATCAACTAATCTTACATACAACTTAATTTTAGAACCTTCTTGCAGTAACCCACATACAATTATTTTTACCTTATATTTAAGATGGCATAATGAAGTACTTGCCAAACATTATCAATATTATTCCAATCTTTGCAAATTCAATTAATTCTATCTACTCTTCACCTAATTTTCTTTTCACTTCCACCTAGTAAGCAAACAATTTTAGCAGTCAGTATTCATTTTTCCAGATGATATTATATATATATAAACTTAAGCACACAAAGCAATCAAAGCTATTCTATTTCAGAGTTTTGAAATGCCTTCTATTCAGTCCTTTGTGAAATAAGATATTAGATGTTATATGTATTGGCCAACTTTTGAAAAACAATGCAAATACAACACTGACAGAACTATTTTAAAGGAAACCATCAGTTTATTGAAACAGTTTAACTACAAAATTTGAATAGGTTAGAATCCTATTTTATATAAACCTGATTTTATTTGCTAAAATATATGACTGCATAATAGCCTGCACATGTTTGTATTACATGATAATTACATTCACTATACTATTTTGTTTTATAATGTTTAAGAGTATAGTGCAACTAAAGAAATAATTTTCTTTAAACTGGCCTATAAGCATACTTTATTTTGTCATCAGTTAACATATATATATATAATCTAATATCTTATTTCATGTACATCTTAGTAAAGGATGCTTCATTGATTTAATCTATTAAAAAGAAACCCAAAATATTGACTTATGGTTAATTCTAGAATGCAAAACCTAGCATTCTGCAACATATTAGTTTTGAATTAAAATATGAATACATGAAAATGTTATGAAGATTATTATTAGTAATTAATTTTGATTTTCTTGTTATAGGTATTTAATACTATTATAAAATATCTACATGATCTTTTTTACATTATCAGATAATCATTCGTTTTTGCAGCATGTCATTGGTTGAAAATAGTAGATATTTGGAAATTTTACAGAGAAGAGAAACTTCTAGAATTTTTGTGATTGATTTGCCATTCCTTTGTTTTTATTTATGGTGGATTGGTTCTGATGATTCCTGATTATCATCAATAAATCTTCCATTTTAATACAAGAAAATGATTTTCTTCATTTCGATTACATAGACACAGTTCTGAAAATATGACAGATTCTCTAGCCGTCTCAGATTAACAATTTTACTTCTTGTAATTTTAATATCTACAGTATTGAATATATATTTTTTATTATGTTCTATATATTATTTATTTTATATTAACACAACATATTTATACGGCAGCAATAAAAATAAATATTTACCAATTATTTGTCACTTTATATATTTTAATTATTAATTTTAATATACCAGTATATTGGTTATATATTTATTTATTTGAATGGAATTGGTAAACAAAGTTTATTCACAATTATTAGAAACAAAACAACTGTGGACGCTATCAGTTCATATGACAGTTTTTTAATTTTTGCAATAAAATCATGAAGTATAATTTTATCAGTATCTGGCAATTTAATTTTTTTTTTTTTTGCTTTGTTCGTTCATACCCCCCCCCCCCGCCCGCTACTTTCTGTAGAGAATTTCATATATATACATTTTTTGATAATATTTAGAATGTCAACGTATATATTTGCATTGATAATTTAAAATATATTAATCTTTGATAAATTAAACTATATTTATTAAAATTTTTATACTTATTTACTTTTCTGTGAAAAGTTTTCATATATAGGGTATTTAATTTCCCTATTTGAGTGACTACTAAAAGTGGTGTCATCTCTAAATCCATCTGTTGTTTTCTGTCACGGATTTCATATTCAGCTTGTATTATTGTTTCCTTATTTTTGAGACTTTTAAATACACAAAATTTATAACCTGTTGGCAATAATTTAATCGTAAGTGAACAAGTTTTGCTGTCAAATACTTATTTTAGGGATAAAATAGTTTTGAAGCTTTCATTAGAAAGATCAACTTTAAAACAGGAAATAGTTGTATTCATGAATTTTTTTTTTTTTTACCTCAGTTTAAATAGTGCCAGAGGTATTTCTCTGTCTGTATGTATTTGTAACTATATATTTAGTATATTATTTCATTATAGCCTGAATCCTTTAAAAATAACCTGATTGCTTTGTACTTGAAGATATGCAGAAGCCTGGCAGTGGGTTCACACAGCTTGCTTGTAGCCTGCCACGTGCTTGTGATTGTAAATTAAGCATGATACTTAGTTTCTGAAAATCAGGCAAACCTTATGCTCTTGCTCTTCTTCCAGAAATAGACAGTTATTAAAACAGCAGATGTATTAGAGAATGAGGTAAAAGATCCCGGAAACCGTTTTAACACTTTAAACAGTCTTTATGTGTTTATTTACACTAAAATTATAGTCATTTTATTGACACATTCTTTTAAAACACTAGCATGCAAAAAGATCTATATCAGATAATACTAGGTCATTAAATCAACCTATGCTTTCTGTTTGTACATTTACATATACTAGTGACTAAACTATACTAAATTTAAAGAAATAAGGTTAAAGAAATAACAAACTATCTCTACAGGTGATTAAAATATTATTGGCTGACTTCAAAAACTGTATAACTAAAATAATATTTTGATGACAATTTTCTATGACCACGAACTTGTGTTTTTCCTAAACACACATATATGCTTAACACAACTCTGTATTACTGGTAATTATCATAAGATTGTCTCTTGTTTATTATTAAATTTGACTGCTATTATATTGATAGAATACTATTTTACAATGCAGAATATGCAATATTAATTCAACTGATACATACCTTGTATATATGTGTATCTGTGAAATTAACATTGCAATTTATCCAAGAAGTGCAAAAATTTAGGAATTCTGAGTTGTTGTTTTTTAAAAAAAAATGGAATTATTTTGCAGTCTAGAGTTTATATTTACATTTTAATGAGTATTGTAGATATTAACATTAATTCAAAAGATTGAATGGTTTATTAGTGCAGAGGCTAAATCATAAGCATATCTCACTATGACATGTGGTTCAGGATCTGGTCTGAAGTTAGGAATTTTTCATATAGTAAAAGGGCCAAACTATAACTCTTTCATTTAATACAGAATAATCTATTGTAAGCATTAATAAACAATGAACTTTATATTGTAGTGTGACACCCAAATTCTAGATTTATTTCTATTGTTTCTCTCTTATGAGAAGTATTGAATTTGAACTTTACATAGTCAACAACCAGTTATCTTTATTTCTTTTATACTATCCAAGTTAATATCTTGAGATTGAAACAATCTGAGGATTTTGAATCCAAATTAACTTGCTTATACACTTATTATAAGTCTGATAGTAGATTAGCAATTGTATATTTTGGTGATCTAAGTTTTATTTATTAGTTAGTTATTCAGATTAGAGAGAAAAAGTGTAAAAACATTTAAGCTAAATAGTAAATAGCTTGCATTATGAATTGAATTTTCTTCTCCAAATTAGGAAAGTAATGAGAGGTTTTTGTTCTGCAATGGTTTATTTAATGTTATGCACACAACCTGATTTTCAGTAATAGTAATTGAAAATAATTTATTCTATATATGATTAAAATGGACAGTGAAAGGCCAAATGCAAATCCAACTATTTGCTTTTAATTATTAAGCTACCTAGCAAATAGCCATATATATATATATATTATGAAATATCATCTATATTTGTTTATAAATAAACCAAATGTGGAGATTAATAAATTGTCTTAGTTGTTTGCTGAAAGTTTGAAGTATATTTTTCTAATATTCAGATGTGAGATAAATTGCATGATCACCCCACCCCAATTATGGAAATGACAGTATAACAATAGTGAGATGGAGAGAGTAATAATATATCTGTTTAAAAGTGCAAGATTAGAAGATTATTGTTAATGGGAGATGATTTGTGATTCCTTTCATGTATGTGAGTATATAAGCATAAAATTTTTGATGTTAAATATATGAATTTTTTATATATATATTCAAATCATAAGTTATTAGAATATGAATAGTATGTTAGTAAGAGGGGGCTAATGTACATTATATATGAGGTTAGCTATTATAAAATGCTTATTTTGTGTTCTTTTGTTTAAAATTTTTACTTAATATTTTTTTTGACAATTAAATGTTTAAGCTAAATTTTTTTTTTTTGAAAAATAAAAATCTAATAATGCTTCAAACTGTGAAACTAAAAACACATCCTAAAATCAATTGCTAGGTTTGAAATTTAAATTGTATGATGTTTATATGATACTTATGTATTAGTTCTGCAATATAGGAAACATGGTACACCTTTTCACATTCATGATTAATGTCTATCCTTGTGATCCCAACAAATAAACTCTGTGATCTCATCCGATTTCATCCAATAATATGATAATTTACACTTTCATTTATTGTCCAGAACAAGTTCTTCTCAAAGTGTTTTTTACTTCAATGCTGATTTATTTTTTTCCAATTTTCTGATTAATACTACAAATTTTTTTTATTTGTTAAAAAAAAAAACAGTACCAATGATGAACATCCACACTTAGGACAAGCAGTGGCATTGTAATGTTCGAGGATGTAATAATAATATAGGCCTTCGTACAGGAATGTGGTTGGAGAATTCCAGAATTCCATTTTTGACAGTGGTCTGATTTATTTACAGCTGGAATCACAAATTAACATCCATAGAATGGGGGGAAACAGAAATTGATTTAGTAGAGAAAAACTTAAAATTGGAGGCCCCAACAAAATCGTAGAAATTGACGAGAGCTTTTTGCATAAAACCAACAAACTGGACAAATTCTTCCAGAACAATGGACGTTTGATGGTTTATGCAGAGAGATGAACGAGTGTTTCATTATGAGAATTTGTGGTAGAATAGCTGCAACTCTGATGGAAGCCATCAAACAAAATGTGGAAGAAGAATCGACAATTTATTCAGACTGTTGGAAAGTCTGTAAAACTGCTAAATTTTGAGTGGCCGGTTATCGATCATTTTCGTTTGAATCATACTAGATGACATCAAAAAAATTAGTCCACTGCATTGAAGAAATAATAAAAGTGTAGTAATTAAATTTTTTTTTTTTAGTTTTGAAAAAAGTATATTTACTACTTATTAACATTTCTGGTAATGATCCTATAAGTTTCCATTTTGAGAAAAATAAAAAATCTTACTTTTAGTCTCTATTTTGAAACAAAATTTTATCCACTTAAAATAAAGTAGATAACAGATGAATTGCTTATTTCATTGTGACAATTCCTGTTATATATTACACGGTAAGTACGGTATGTATGTATTTTAAGCGTTTTGTAGTTTATGATTATTTTGTCCGTATTTAAAGTAACATTTGGGAATTGCATAAAACTTTTTCAGATTTATTTTTGTTGAAATTCATATTTTTTAGTATTATTAAAAATTTATTTTTTCAGATTTATTTTTGTGTGAAATTCATATTTTTGATATTGATAGTTAGTCTGTCACATATTAGAACTGCTACACCTTTTCATATATGTATTCAGACTGCTGATAACTTTGTAAATCTTGTAAAAATATCATGTACACATGGTCCATTTTGACAAATTTATCATTTTAAGTTCATACAAGATCCAAGTGTACATGTTATTAAGATCAGATCATAAGATTAGAAAGTTATCAGCAGATTGATATGAATGTGAAAAGGCATATAAGGTCTAATACATTGCAGATCTAATACGTAAGTACTGTTTATATTTACTTATTTATATGAAAGTATTGAAACAATCAATTAAGTAATTGAAAAAATATATATTATAAAATCTTTATGAATTATATTTTTATTGATCCATATTTTGAAGATCTTCTAAGCCATTTAATAATATTTGAATTATTTTATATTGGTTGGAACTGATGTATTGAAGTTGATCTCTTTGCAGGTTATTTTACAAGAGTTTATATTTGTATCAGGTTTACTGATATATATATAATTGTCTTTTTAAAAAAATGTATTATCTTTATATGTAATATATATATATATATTTGCTTTATATATATAATAATAATTATTTAATATGAAAAATTTTTAACTTTTGATTTTCTATCTTATAAATATTACATTAATATGGTTAATATGGAGATATAATTTAATTAAATAATTTTGCATTATATTAAAGACACTAATTTTGTAGAGTAATGATAGAGTATTTTTCTGCCATGTCCACAAGTAGGGTTCAATTCATGTGAAGCCTGGTCTTTTTGAAAAAATAAATAAGTAAATAGTTGCAGCTTTTTAACAAGCTTGGAATTTTTTCAAATTTCTAACCTCTAGCCAATCTTGCAAGGCATTTAATAAATGAATATTAGTCAAAGGATAAGGAAAAGTTCAGACAATGAATACAGATGTACTGATTAAGAAAATATATGACTAATGGATAATTCTTAATAACAGTAGGGAAAATCAATTAACACAGGCACTTTTAATCAGTTGAAACTTATATAAATTCCAAATTTTACAAAACCTACAAGCAATTTAAATAGCATTTTTATATTATATTATTTTGAATTGCTAATGATAGTACCACATTTATTGTTCAGTAGATAATTGAATGAAATTAAATTTGTAGAGAATGTACATATTCAATTTATTTTACTGCTATATTTTATTTATTTATTTATTTATTAAATTTTCATAAAGATTAAAAACTCAGTTTTAATTTATATGATAGGTTTGGATAGATTGCCCCATATCTCTTAATAAATGAACTCATGATTTATATAACTATAAAGAACAATTGTCATCATTAAATTGGTACATCTGTGTAAGGAGATTATTTCTTAATTACAAAATATAAAATCATTTGTTGAGTTCTAATATGGTTAACATCTGGATAGTAGATATTTTATTTGAGTAATTAAAATATTTTTAAAAATTTCCCTGACACCTTGATGAGAATTTTTAAAATTGGACCCTTAAAAGTTATGATTTAAAATTTTATTTGATGAAAGCAATAATTATGTATTTTAGAGCAGGGGAATATTATGTTAATGGAGTTCAAAGGAAAAAAAAAATAAGTTGATTTTAATAGCAAAGAACATTATATTCGAGATTTATCTACTGATTTCAATTCTATGGACATTAAGAATCAAGATATAAATTTATAATCTTTACAAAATTCATGCCTTAGATGTTAGTTATGTTTTGTTTTTTAAATTTATTAATTGATAATATTTATTTGTAAAGATTTTAACCGAAGGGTATTCAAAAGTAATGATCTCTTATTAGTACTAGAATCTTTACATATTGTAATATTTTTTTTTTTGTACTTTTTAAATCTGGCTCAGTCAGAATGCATAATACCCCAATAAAATATCATTTCCTGCAATTTTTTTCTGCAGTAAATTTTATAATGTCGTAGTTAATAAAAGTTATTATTATTATTATTTTGTATATTATGTGTATATGCAATTTATATGTCAAATAATTGAAAGCATTCGATGATAGTGAAATTTTTTTTTTTACTATTTAACCATATGTTGTCATTCCTAGAAAATTCTTTAGTATCAAGAGATTTTGCTTTCTCTCTCCATTCATATGCATTATACTCATATTTATAAATGACTGACAGGTCATTATCCAAAGATGTCTTCATTATTTCTATAGAAAGTTTAATGTATTATTCATATAAATCTTTCATAAAGATTTTTGTTTTTATTTCATTGTATTCATTTGAAAATATGTTCTATTTTTATCAATTTGCCTCTTCTGCTCAATTTGATTTGTCTTAATTTTTAATAATGCCATTTTATACATTAGTATTTGCCTAGTGACAGATCTATATCATTGTACAATAAGGTAGCTTGTGTTTCAAACTTACTTATAACAGAATAACAATGGAAGGTTTCTATTGAATAGATGAATTGCAAACTAAAAAAACATTTATAAGGACCTGTCTGCACTACTATTTAGCATCCATTGTTATTTATTATTCACTGTTTATATTGGGGACAACTTGAATGGGTAGAAAGATACACTTCTACTGTACTTACAGTTTTTGTTTTAATTTTCAATCCATAATTCATAAGTTCAAATGAAAATGTTTTAAATATAAGGTATAGTTCAGTATGTGTAACTTAATTCATGAGTATATTATAAATCATTTTTTTATTTTTCTATAATATTCACATTAGTGATTAATAATTGAATATTTTTTCTTTTCTGTTTTGAAATAGATAAAAATATATTTAAATAACCGTTAAATATTTCAGTTTAATTAATTAAAGAATTTTTTCCATTCTTATTTTATTCCATAGCCAAGAATAGCTATATCCCTATTTATCTATCAATATTCGATGGACACCTGGATTAGCCATGGACTGGCTATCTAAAAGCAAAATTCTAAGCTTGATAAGGATTTGAAAATTGTTGCAGCAGAAGAATCTTTTTATTTTAAAGTATTTTTTATTAGAATTAGAATGTTTTCAAGTAAATTGAGCCTATTAAAACTTTATGGACAATTTTACCAAAATTTCTTTACAAGTCTGTTCTTTTAAAATATTTAATTCACAAATTCTTGATAACTGGTAAATATATAAAAGAGTAACTGATTTTTTCCCTTCCTGAAATATTAAAAAGCTAAGTGTCATATGAACTTGTATTATAATGGGATTATTGTGATATTTTAATCCATTTTTAATAGTGACTTTTCAAGTTTTTAGAGCTCCATATAAGCTGATATATTTATAGAATTAAAAATTATTTGTAATCTATAAAGCAAAAATACCAAGGAATTCATAATCAGTGTGGTTTTATTTACCATTTATTAATAATAAATTTTGTTTATTCTTTTTAAGGATGGATGGAGGAGAGGGGAGTAATCATTCTAATTTAAAAAATTTCTAAAGCTAGTAAATGTTTTTATATCTTTCATTGTTGGAAGTTTTTTTTTTTTAAGTTATAAAGTGACAATTATTAACATATATAAATGGTAATTTATAAATCATTTATATTTTTGCAATATCTCAGCAAGAATATGTCAATTTTATTTGGCCATTTGGAAGAAAAAAATAAAAGTAAATTTTAATAATGCTAAAGTAATGTCGAATATAAATTTATTGGTATCATATAAAGCAAATAAAACTGAAGAAGTAAATAGAATTGAAATGACGGGGTATATTTGATAGGCTTAGAAATATATAAAAGAAGCATTCTGCTTTTTTTAAATAAAAAAAATTATATTTGTGGAACATGGGTTTTAAATGTCAAATTAAGCAGTTATTGCTCCAGATTTATAGAAATATGAAAATGTGTTTGAAATACCTAGTGAAAGGTGGGGAAGAAAAAATATTTGATTCTAGATTGGTCTTAATGGAAATGGGCTAAACACATACTAAGAAAAGATAAATGAAATTAAGATAGTTTTTGATTTGTTACAAAAAAAAAAAAGCATTCTAAGAAAATATCTAATTAACAAACAAATTGGAAAACTATATGGAGAAGTATTGAAGATGTCTTTACCTTTCAAAGAGCTACTAATATACAGTATTTGCAAATTAATATCATGTACAGTATTTCTAACAGAACGTATGACATAAATAAGAAAAAAAATGAATGTATATGTATTTAATTAATGATATAAAAATTAATTAAAGTTTATGATAAAACTCCAAATATTAGTGAAGTAAAGCAATGTTAAAACTGGTAAGAGATAATGAATTCCTATTAACATTAATCAATTATTACTTGATTTTAGTACTCAGTTACCTGATTGATTTCTTCAATATTCATTTAAGTCAAAAATTTAGCATAGATAACACAAACAAAAATAATGTGTATGTAGATAGATTTATGATTCTATATATTAAAAAAAAAATGTCATTCTAATTATTGCTTTATAAAAGTATCACTTTCAATAAAATGTTGGCATAAAATGACTGTTACCTGATTTGCTATTGATTTTTTTTTTAGCTGAAGGAGGTTGAAAGGGGTCAAGCCAAAAAGTATTTTTGATTATTTAGTTACTCATTTGAAAACATATTACCGTTGAAACTGACCAATTACACTAAGTTATATATAATTTAATAATAACATTACTTTGTAATATTCACTTAAGTCAATAATTCTTAATGCAATCTTGTAATCCTAAAATAATTTTTTAATTTAAAATAATAATAATAATTTATTTATTAATTACACAATATATATATAACTCCAAACAAAAAGAGATTTGTGAAGGTTATTCACCATAGCTATCAAATTCCAAATTAATTACAAAAAAACAAAACAAACAATAACTACAAAATAAAATAACCTATGTAAAGTAATATCTCGGGTATATGAGCACAGACGTTCACATGACCCACCACTCTCTACTCTATCTCATAACACTGATACCCTTGAAAACAAATATGTCAAAAAGATAAATAATCACCAATATACGTATTTCATGCTAAACCAGCAATCATCAGTTGATCCAGATTATCATCTCTATACATATATGCAATAAGTGCTCAGATATATATTAAGATAGCCAATCTTCATACTTTAATGGACAGTCTTTAATCCACTCCACACTCCAACTCTTCAACTGTCCATCCAATTGAAAATCTGATGATGGAACACACAAAGCTCACCCTGACACTGAGATTATTCTCACACCCATGTTGACTTAAAGTCAATCTGACCCATCACGTACAGTAATTAAATTTACAAATATTCATACAAAAAAAAAAAATAATAATAAATAAAAATAGTTAAGCAACATCATAACCAAAGTTGCAAACATTTTTTAAATATAGGAAATGAGCAACAACTAGTGAATAAATAGCAACAAAAGAATTAAACAATCTGATAGCATTGTAATTAAACTATCTGTGACTACTTTCCAAATTAAAATCTGGTAATGCCAATTAAATTTTTTTGTCTAAACAATTATTAATAAAGAATACTTTTTGATATAAAAAGGAATGACAATATCAATATTCACCATATTTATCAAGTTTAATGACAGACAATATACAAGAATTATTATTAATATCATAAATAGAAGTCAATCTGAGTCTACCAAAAATGACACGCAGAATATAATTTTGCCAGGGACATAATGGGGATAGTGTGTAAACATTGCAACCATCCCAGATAGAGATATTTTAAGGTTATACATTTTGATAACAATATAAATGATAAACAGAGCAAAACTCTCCATAATGGTTTAACAATATAAATGATTAACAATTCATTAAATAATAAAACATCACATGGTGACCTTCTGGCATCCATTGATTATTCTGGCTTGCACTGAGTGGTACTACTATATGGAAAGTTTTGCCTGTTTTAAATAATAAAACAATTAATGTAATATAATATAGATAAATACTAGATCACGTAAAATCAATAAAAACACTGAAATAAGAATCATTATCAACAAATATAGTATTACCACAAATAATTATACTATTGCAATGAACCTTATATTTACTAAAAATGAAGATATTAAATGAATATGAAGAGTATTTATGAGAAAAAAGACTACCTCTAGTTTTATTAAAATTGACTGTTAGTCAGTTTAGCATAAGCCAATTACTAATTAAAGTCAGATCCTAAATAACTTGCCATTCGAGAAGATTATCAGGACTGAGCAATATCATCAGCAAAAACATAAATCAATGAGTTCAATCAATGAGTTCAAAGCAAAGTAAAAATATTAATTTAAATCAAAAACATATGATCAAGGACAGACTCTAGAGAACTTCATGATTAACTAATTTAAAGTCAACAAAAGCATGAATTTTGGTTGTCTATTTTCTGTCTATTAGATAACTTTTTAACCATGAAACAAAATGACTTTGAAAACCATGTGAATATAAGTGATGTAGAAGACTTGTATGATGAACAGATAAATGCTTTAATAAACAATTGCAGTGTAAATATTATTCAATGAAGATGTTAAATTGTGATATGACTAGAAAGAGCATCCAAAGTACTCTTTCCAATGACAAACCAAATTGATACACCAAAATTATTTTTTGCTTATTCAATAATGACATCATCCTATCTTTGACTATCATCTCAAATAATTTAGCAATAACAGATTATTGAAATGTGACTATAATTACTAATAATTAATGGATCACTCTTTAAAAAAAAATATAATAAGACCAATTTGTAAACACTCAGAGAATATACCAACAAAGAATAAGTAAGTAAACTACAACTGGTCTAAAAACAAATATCTTTAAGAATTTTTCAACTTAAATTATCTAAGTCAGAAGAATGAACATTTTTAAAACCATCATTCAATTGTGATTACTGAGTTTCAGAAACATCCAAATAAAATAAGAATCAGAAATAGACTCATAAGACAAATTACAGTAGAAGCCATTTTTCATTGCCATAAATTTATAATATGCTGTCATTATTTTTAATAAAATTAATTTAATTAGAGATTTTTTATGTTTCCATTTTAGAAAAGTATTTTTATTACAAAGAAATTCCATATAATAATACGATTTAACTTTTTTAATGTCAGACTTAAATTCCTTATGCAACTTTAAAGCATTTGAATTATCATCAGAATGTTTTATGTACTTTATCAAATTTTTTTTTTTAATTAATTGTTCTGTTATCCATGGAGAATGTTTCTTATTATTACTAGTTAATTTAATACAGTCTATCATTTTAGTAATTAAAGATGTATAAATATTCTGAAATTATAAAAAGATTATTTTTACATTATTCAAGCCACAATTCCAGCTCTGATCAGGTAATAAAATTATTTACTAATTTAAAATGTAATAGTTATACAACATTAAGCTGTGCACATGCGCTTTGCAGATTTTAACTATAAATGACTGAATACAAACACTTCAAACACATGATAAAGTCTTTGGGAAAAGATAGAAAGGCCATCTATCTTTTCGAATCCAAACGCTTTTGTATGGGCAAATCTTAAGTGTCTGAAAGTGAAAGCGTGAAGATATTAAATAATCACTTTAAATTACTTTTACATGCTTGAATAAATGACGCTGGTGAAAATTATTAGAATTTACGATACGTCATTCTTATTTGAAATTAAATATATGTAAATAAATCAATTATTTTATATAGCGCGATGTTGTATAACTATTACAGTTTATAAAACATCACTCTATATAAAATAATTGATTTATTTACATATATTTAATTTCAAATAAGAATGACGTATCGTAAATTCTAGTAATTTTCACCAGCGTCAATTATTCAAGCATGTAAAAGTAATTTAAAGTGATTATTTAATATACTAAACATCACATTATCACTACTATATTATGGCACTACTATATGGAGAGTGTTGTTTTGTTTTGATTATTTAATATCTTCACACTTTCACTTTTAGACATTTAAGATTTGCCCATACAAAAGCGTTTGGGTTCGAAAAGATAGATGGCCATTCTATCTTTTCCCAAAGACTTTATCATGTGTTTGAAGTGTTTGTATTCAGTCATTTATAGTTAAAATCTGCAAAGCGCATGTGCACAGCTTAATGTTGTATAACTATTACAGTTTATAAAACATCGCGCTATATAAAATAATTGATTTAATTTAAAATGTGATAATTTATTAACATAAGAATACATATCCCATATTATTATAAGCCACAGATAAATTTCAAAAGAGTGGGAGAATGATCCATAATGGCTATATCAGAGATTAGCCAGATTCATAATTAAAATACTGATCATGTCTATCAAATATATCATAAAACTGATTTGCAAAATGACAGTATATACATAGGTAAAAAATTTACTTCATTAAAACTATAGCTATATAGTGAATTCAAATATCTATAAGAAGAATTTATGTTCCTTATTAGTAAATTAACATTCATATCACCAATCACTGTGGCAGAGAATAAATGAAAATTAAATAATAATGTATCAAATTCACCAATAAAGTTTAGTAAAACTAGTGCACAATCTATATATATTGCAATTAAAGAAAGCTCTCCATTATCAAAATTAAATGTAACTAATAAAGATTTGGCAGTAGTAAGCATTGTAATATGATAAATAAAATTTAAACTAGTTTTTATGTAAATTATTACACCTGAATGTAAATACAAATTCAGTATAAGAACACTCTTGTAATATACAAATGTTGTTCCTCATTAGAGATTCGAGTTTCAGATAAAGCAAGAACATCTTAAAATCCTAATGGAAAATTACTTAAATATATATTTAATTCATCAAAATAAGTTTGAATATTACAAATATTCAAATGAAAAAGCAAGACAATAATTCTGCTTCATTTTTAATTAAGACATGGTTTCAATTAGTATAATAATAATAACAATAATAATATATGAATTGTGTCACAAGGAAGAGGAGGATTAAAAACCTGGTTTATTTGAGTTTAGTAGCTGTAGAATATTCAGTCATACATTACAAAAATTTGTTCTTTTCCAAAGGCTTGCTTTGCAAAGATGTGAAACACCACATTCACACTTTATGCTCTGTGGTACATAAGATGTATGGTCTTATATAACAATAATATCAGAAAATTCTGTCACATTTAAAAACAAATTAGACACAATAAAAGAGATATTACTCCACCTGACATATTTGCAATTATATGATCCCTTATATGTTGGTGCCCTATAGCTTACTATGTCTTGTATTTAAATACTGATATACATTAACTATGATATCATATGTTCACAATTAATAATATTTTATTTTGCCATTCTAGCATACTGTAGTAATTAATACAATGCAGAATTTACCATATTGTATGAATTAATTGTCATTTCTGATTTATAATATTGTATGAGCAATAAAATTCCTTTTGAAACTTAATAATAAATAATTAAAACTGAATTCTATTACCCCCCCCCCCCCGTAAACTAATTGTTGTTAGATTGTATTCACTTAAAATAGCATTGTTTTATTAACTTTAAATTGAATTTGTAAATATCTTAATGTTTTGAAACTTTTTAGCAATAATGGAAGGGAAATCATGAGCAGATTATATCATCAGCATCTGACTGAAATTTAAAAATTTGAAACAGTATCTGGGAAAGTGCCTCAGATTCCAGACTACACAAATTATAATGGGAGTAGCCATTATTCTTCCATTTTAATTTCATTCTACATTTTACTTAAGCACAAATTAAACAAATAAAAGAAAAATACTAGCATTTTAATAATATTTGCTTAAATGTTTTTCATTTGAAATATATTATTGTAATAATTTGCTTTGGTGTAAAAAAAAAAAAAAAAATCCATATTGGTACTTGTAGCATAATTTCATCGCCAAATGCTTGACAAGTGATTTTTTAAAAAAATTATGTTTTCAGGGTCTCCAATAATTCTGGAAAACTAGAAATTATTGTAATATTTCCTTTTTTAAAAAAAAAAAAAAAAATTATTATAAAAATACAAGAAAGTACACAAAAGTACAACAATTAAAAATAAACGTATGTCGATTGTAATTGAAAGAAATGTAATATAACTTCCAGTAAACCTGGAACAGCTACAATAAAACATTCACCGGTCTCTCTGTACAAGTCACTGAATAATCATTGGTGTGGAAGTATTATCCTCTGTTAGTTAGTATCCTGTAATTTTGGAAATAGTCCACTACATGTTCTTCTGTCAATGGAAGATCTGAAATTTTAATCCTTTTGGCAAAATATCCCCCCCCCCAAAAAAAAAAAAAATTAGTAAAGATGCTCAATAACAATCTTATACTAAATATCATGACAATGTTTGCAATATGTTAACATTTGTACATTATATTATCTATAAAAATAATTATTAATTATATCTTGTAAATGGAATTTATAAGAGATCTACTAATGTTTTTTAAACTTAACAGGAATTTATAATCAGTTTTTTAATATTTTGTTAACATTTGTACGTTAGAGTACGTTAGAATATATATATAAATAATTAATCAAATCTTGGTGAATGGAGTTTATAAGAGATTTATTAATATTATTTAAAGTTAACAGGAATTTATGATCATCAATTTGTTAATATTTTATAAACTTAACAAATACTGATAGCACATCTTTGGTAAAATAATTTTGAGCAAAAAACAAAACAATTACTTCGATGCCCATGAAAATGTATAATTAAAAAAAAAAGCATGTCAAGCTTGTGATAACAGGATTATGCACAAGTACCAAATAATATATACAAGCTATAACATTTTATATATATATAAAAACCCAACATATATTTATAAAATGACTGAAGTTCTTAAGTAATAATCAGTAGAGCAAACTAGTATCTTTCGGTTCATATTAGTTTTAAAAATTTTTTTTTTTTTACAAAGCCATTTCTAATACTGGCAATAATTTACATTTTAACTAGATATCATTAAATATTATATTGTGATACTTAGCTATGTAATACTCATATTCAAATCTTTGAAAAAAAATTAGGAAATTTTAATTTGAATTAACAGAAATATTGTATAGAAAGCATATGTCAGTAGTATTATGCTAATCAGTTAATTTATTTGCATATTAAATCAAAATTATTTAGCAGAATATTACTTGATTAAATAAATTATAATATGCAAAATACAAGAAAATATAAAGCCTGTTGTTGTACAATATATATATAGGAAACAAACTTGTTAATAAACAGAATTTTATTTACTATGTAATCATCAGTAGTGACATTTGGTAGGTAGAGTAAATAAACTCAATAAAAGAATTTAGATGCATAAATATAGAACTTGTTGACTGTCACAAATATCTTATTAAATTAATACATTTTTTATTAAAGATACAATTTTCACAATGACTTCACTTTACATAGTGTAAAAATAAACCATTATATATTATAATGTTAATATATCATGAAAAGCAACAAAGCTGAAAAAATATAATCATTATTATAAAATAAAATAAAAATTAAACATTTTAAAATTATTAATTTTATATTTATTCATAAATATCTATTAAAAGTTTTAAAACTGATATTTTAGTAAGAGGTTTATTACATTTTTCATAAAATTATAATTAAAATAATGTCTTATCTGTGATGGATGAGTAATGCTGTTGATAATAATAAAAAATTAAAACAACTTACATATTTTATTTTCATGTAAGACCTATATATTGTCATGTAATATGTGAGGAATGTTATTTATTTCTTAAAAATAACTTTCCCTCTTTAATAATATGTTTTCAAATATTTATTAAAAATGGCATTGATAAATTATAATTTGAAAGAGCAGGTACATGTAGCCACATGATTACCTATATTTGACCAATTATAATATATTGTAATCGACTAGAGCATAAGCTTTTAAAATGAAATATAAAAATGAATTCTTTTCTCATTAAGTTAAAATTTTTGAAATGAATATAGTATATACAAGATGTATGTTTCAGAGTGCTTCTTTTGAGTAGAGCATCAAGTATCTTGTTACATTTTCCAAGATTTATTTACCACTTTAATTACTGTTATTTATTTCTTAACAAAGTAAATAACTTTCCCTCTTTAATAATATGTTTTCAAATATTTATTAAAAATGGCATTGATAAATTATAATTTGAAAGAGCAGGTACATATAGCCACATGATTACCTATATTTGAACAATTATAATATATTGTAATCGACTAGAGCATAAGCTTTTAAAATGAAATATAAAAATGAATTCTTTTCTCATTAAGTTAAAATTTTTGAAATGAATATAGTATATACAAGATGTATGTTTCAGAGTGCTTCTTTTGAGTAGAGCATCAAGTATCTTGTTACATTTTGCAAGATTTATTTACCACTTTAATTATTTGTGCTTTTAACAATGAAAATAGTTTTTTTTAAATTATTATATTAGACATATACATAATTTTAACCATGTTCAGAAATCAACTAGAAAGTTAATTAATGCAAATATTAAAAAAAAAAAAAAATCGGATAAATTTTATGAAACTTTTATAGGGCAAATTTGTTTATGCTTTTTATTAAGATTTTTTATGTTTCTAAAAAATTTGATTAAAGTTTGCATTAAATTAGATAATTTTTTTTCTCACGCAGTATTTTCAGTAATCTAATTAGAGGTTATATCACTTCAATTTGTTTATATTAAGAAAAGATGGTTTTTGCTTTTCATAACAAAATTTATTATAAAAAGTTTGATTACAGTTTTCTTGTACTAGGAAAAGATTGTTAATGCATTTCAAATTTATGTATAAATTTCGAAAGTTAGAGTGAGAAAGCTTATTTACACACTTTTTTCTCATAGTTTATTGATCAAACAAAAAAATGTTTTTAGCACTTTGATACGAGATTATTTCACACAAGTTTTTCACATTAAAGAAAATGGATATGTTTTTCACAACTTAAGACTTTTTATACTTTTACTGTTGAAATATATTCCAAAATTATTTGTATAATATAAAAATTAAATAAACAAATATTATTTTTACACTTAATATTTTTGATGATATATTTTATCTATGATTGGTAATAATTTTGTTTTGTGTATAGACCTGGAATGTATTACCCCTAAATATTTAATTTTCAGTATGTGCTAGAATGAAAGAACTTCTGGAACTAATTAAATTCATTGTAGCAGACCCTACTATATTTGCATAAACTGCTGATCAAATTCATAATTTTTTTATTCAAAATAATAGTAATATAATAATTTTATTTTCTGGAAAATAATTTTGAAATAATAAGTCATCAGTTTTTATGAACTTTCATATCATATGACAATAAAAAATGTAGAAAAATTAAAATATTTACCGTCATCCATGACTAAAAATTATACTTTTCAGAATGATCACACAATTCTAAATTACTAACGATAAAACTAAGGGGAAAGCATCTTTAAAAATATAGATAATTTAAAAAAAAATAAATCTGTAAAAATCCATTTTGGCATTGGATAAAATGGCAGTCACTACTATTTGAAATGATTTACTTAACGGCAGTTACTACTATTTGAAATGATTTACTTAAATACTATAATTATTTAGTTAATGTTTACACTGTGAGGAAATAATGAATCGGGAAGATCTCAGATGATCAAAAACTTAATATAAGTTAAAACTATGCAACTCATCAATGCTTCAGTTGAAAAAAGACTATATTTTTAAATTTTAATCATAAATCTTTTCAATTTATATTATTTATTTTTTCTATGTTTCCTTTCTCCAATAATCTATACTGATGTTTCTCTTAATTTTTTTTTTAATCAATAATTTTAATTACAGAATTAATTTATAATGATTCTCTTCTATTATTTATATCTTCTTAGTCTAAGCTATTTGAAATGTTTTGCATATTCTTTTAATTAACTTCCAATTTAAAGCAGAATAAGATTTACATTGAAAAATATGGTAGAACATTTATATAAAGTAAGTATATGTATATCATATAGTGATATTGAGCTAGCTATACTTGAAAATAGTTTACCAAACTTTGTTTTTAAGTGCTAAAGGTTAATTAATATATTTGAGTTACTGATTGCAGTGTTTTGTGATTTTTTTGATTTGATTAAGCATTTATATGTTTGTTTGTTTTTGTATTGTATATTTTTAAAAAAAAAAACAACATTTCAGTTTAAAAATTTGCAAGTTCAATTGATTAGCTATTGATAGCCACTTCAATAGATTTGCCTTTTTTTTTTCATAATTTTTTAATATCGTATTAAAAATTCAAATTGTTGATATTTTAATTTTTAAAACTATCATTAGGAGATCATAGCTAGAAAAAAATCATTAAAAAAAATGAATAATTCAAATGTCTTTAAATTGAAATTCTTGCATTTTATCATAACTTCTGCTTGAAATATTATATTTAAAAGTCATTTAGCAGAAATGAGATAAATTGATGCTATATAAATATTGCATTTTATATTGCATTGATGGCAATATAAATCTTAAATATTCCAGCTAACATCTTTATTAATTCTTACTAAATTATTTTGATTTTGTAATAAAATTTTATAGTAAGATTACTATAATAATTATGAAATGAAATTATTTTTTAAAAAAAAGTCATTTTCATAATAAAAAAAATATTTAAAAGTGAATTTTATAACCTATATATATATATTAAATGATATTTTTGAAAGATGTGATATTTTCAATGAATCTTTTGACAATAAACTTCATTTTTATCATTTTTAATAATATATCAGTGTAATTATCTAATTTTAATGAAAATATTCTGTTACTTAGGATTGAAAATCCATTCTAAATTAATAAATCCAATATTATAAATGATTTAACTAATACTGATTGTCACTGTCATGTTTAATACGATTTTAAAATTTGGTTGAACTTTTAATATGACAACTAGTTTCCATATGTTTGCAGGATGGGTTGTGCAAGACTGTTTTTATTTTCCACCCTCCTCAAATAATCAAAAAGTTAGTTGTTTAAAAGGTCATAATGTTTCAAACACCAGAAGTGGCATGTTCAGCCTTAGTCCAAATAGCTTCAGCTTCTGACTCCATAAGTCTACTACAGTGATAAATCACACTTAGCTAATATAATTTATTTTAAATTTATGTCAAATATTTAAATAATGAATTTATAACATTATTGTGACCTTCATTAATTACTATTTTTTAATGTAATTTATTTTTCTTTTTACTTTGAAAAAAAAAGATAAGCATACTTTAATATGTTACAAAGTTATAGTTTTAAGATATTTACTTTTTCCATCAAAATATTAAAATAAGTAAAGCCAACAAAGATTATTTGTTACTACTCATTGTTAGTGATGTATATAAAGATTGCACTACAAATGAAAGTTTTACATTCCTGACATTTATTTTCTTCCAGTCCTGAGGAATTAATTTTAAATTAAGTTTTAACCAAAATATAATATTGCATATATATATTTAAATAAATACTCAACAATTATATGCATCACAAGCATTTGTATCAAATTATAATTTAAGCAACACTTTTGATCCCTTTCAATAATCATTTCTTACAACTTATCCTAATTTCATCACAATTTTATAGAAAAAATTATAATATATTGAAATTTTTCCAAAAATGCTATTTAAAATATAAATAGTAATTATATTGTGTATCTTAACATTTCTCTAGAAACATAAAACTTTAATTTTATTTTTTCCATAATAATATTGCATTAATAACTTATTATTCTTTATATTAAATACCAATATATGTGTTAGATCTGTAATTCTGTTTTAGATTCCATATAACCATCAGTAACTAAGAATTTTGTATTTTAGTATATATATACAACAATCAAGCCCATGGGTAGGATCTTTTGATTAGTCAAAATTTTTGCTAAGTTACCAAATCTAAAAAATGTTTGTGTCATTATTAGCATTGTTAGTACTGATTCTTTATAATTTTTACCATTACAGATGTTACTAGTAATAAATATTTAAAAATGTATACATAAGAAATAATAGCAATACATAGCATAGACAACAAAAATGCAAGAAAAAAGATAATTCTCTCTAAAAGGATTATTGGAGGGAAGAAATTGAAATTTACTATAAGGTGAGAATTATAATCAATACTAGACTACCAAGCACTATGGAAAGGCTGTATTTTTTTTTAATTGGTTGCTTTAGCAAAATTTTTAAAAAAATTAATGTAAATTAGCAAAAGATTTTAAGATTATATAAATAATTGTGAGAAATTTTCAACTGAAAAATTGGAAAAAAAAAAAGTTTGGTACACTTCAGAAATGCACATGGCAAGGTATTAATAAAGCTAAATTAAAATTTTTAATTATACATATTATATTTGATATGTAAATTTGACAGTATTATGAATAACTGCAAAAAATTATGATTTGTTAATAGTGGAATTAACTTCCTTCGAATAAAATAAAAATTACGGATTATTAAATATAAAGGGGAGAATTACTTCATTTGCATAAAATGCTCATAATATAAATTGCAATTTACTGAAAGTTTTTTTTTTTTTTTTGATTTTTCAATTGTGAATTTGATAGCATTATAAACAAACATAATAGTGTTTTTTTTTTAATTGGTTCTGAATTTGACATAATAATCTATGGACAAACATATATTCACAGAAGACACATGGCAGTCTTATGGACAAACATATATACATACCAATTGAAAAAAAAGTAAATGATTTAATTTATATACAGCATGTGAATCAATTTTTTTGGAAATGAAAATTGTATACAATAATTTGATTTACATTGTGTAAATATCTATTTAATTTTTTACATGAATGTTTGCATAGGCATATTAATATTAAGAATTAATTATAATATTCATTCATATGTATATAAATATAGTGGATGTTTGTATATGGATATTGAAGTGTACCATATTTTATTGTTAGATGCTGTTTCATTTAGTAAGTTACAAGATATGGTATTTCATTATAATGGTATAATTTTGTCAATTAAATAAGTTATATCAGCAGTTATTATTTTGCTTGTTTTATTATATGGAAGTGAGATACAAATCATAAAGACATTAGAAATTTTTATTTAAGGATGCTCTATAAGATTCTGACAAAAAATGCTATCAAACCTTTTATTATAACAACTTAAAAAAGTTTATGAAGTTGAGCATGATTTTTATGAGAAAAATAGCCCTTATGTCATCAAAATTAATTGAAAGACAATCTAAATCAAAATAAGAGTCATAGATCACATGACCTGATTCTCTTAAGCTTGTGAGATATAAACAATGAGCATTGCCAATTGCTCAACAAGCTTTGTGATAAATGCTTAACCAGAGAAAGCATTTAAATTATCTGTCAGGAATCCCCCCCCCTCAAACCTCTGACCATGGTTTCATGCTTTGGCACTCCTCAGAGAGGTTTTAGGGTAGGTTCTGACATTAGATCTAAAAATACCAACCCAAAGCCAGCATTTATTTTCAAACCCAGCTATCCAACTCAAATAGCTATACGGGGCTGAGAAAATTGGGTCATGTGATCTATGACTCTTATTTTGCCTATTTATAGTCTCTGCCATAAGTCTTATGCAATTTTATATTTCTAAGACTACTAATATATAGTATGGCTGAAGATCTCCCAGCCCCATATAGCTAGCTATTTGAGTTGGATAGCTGGGTTTGAAGACATGTAGGTGTCTGAAAATTTTCGATTTTCCACTCAATAGATAACTTTTAGATAAATGCTGGCTTTGGGTTGGTATTTTTAGATCTAGTGTCTGAATCTATCCTAGCACCTCTCTGAGGAGTGCCAAGGCATGAAACCATGGTCAGAGGTTGGAGGGGAGGGTTCCTGGCAGAGATATTTTAAATGCTTTCTCTGGCTAAGCATTTATCACAAAGCTTGTTGAGCAATTGGAAAAGTTCATTGTTTACAATCTAAATCAGTTTTATATTTATTACTTTCACTGAGAGCTGAGAATAGAATATATTGGAGAGCTACACTTAGGCAATACATTGAAGTCTTATTGAAGATGTTAAAAATGGCGTTACAAAATATCAATTAAGCATATTAGGATGAGATTGCATTTCAGGAACTACTGTATGCAGTCATTACAAAACTTATTCTTATATTTTTATTTTTTTATCATTTTATATTTTTGCTCTAGAATTAGAATAGTCATAGTTATTAATGAATGGCCTCTACTACTACTACTAATAATAATAATATAAATAACATCCATAGCCAATGTAATTTTATGTAAATTGATAATTTGGATTAAAACTATGATCATTATTATTATTCAGTAATTTAAATTAATATATATATGTATTTATGAATTAAAACTCTGCTTTTATTTCATTAAGAATATAAATGTGAATAAAAATTAAATGGATTTAAAAAAATGATAATTTAAAATATTAAGTATGACAGTATTTCGTTTTCTTATTTTAATCTTTATAATACTGATGTGACAGTTTAGAAACTATTTATTGTTGACATCTAAAATGAATAATAATTTTTTTTTTCATATTCACAGTTATAAAAGTGTTGTTTAGATAAAATTCCAGTTTAGAGTAGTAGTAGAGAGTCATATTCTCAAGCATAAGATCTCAAATTGACTCTTTATCTGGCACTTCCAGCATTCAAACTGATTTCTTATGAATTCTTGAGAAATAAAACAATTCAATTATATATATATTCATGCATTTTTCATTGCTAATGCGATGGTACTGTGACAGACTTTGGAGCATAAGATTCTCTGATTGATTCCATTTCTAGCACTCAAACTTATGAATTCCCAAGCAACAAAGCTATTCAATTATTTTTAATTTATGCATTGATAGTAGTTTTGATTAAAAGCAAATATAATAAACATTACAATCTTTATAAGATTGAAATGTTAAGTATTTGCATTTGATCTATATTTTTGATAACTTAGTGACAAGTTGGCAGGATTAAATGGTTACTTGGTCTATATATAGATGTACAATGACTATACCAACTAAATTTTTAATGAAAATTGTGATTTTATGCATTTAATTACTATACTATATGCATATATATTGCAACACTAAGAAGTTTATAAGCATAGATACATTGAAAGACTATTAAGATCATCGCCTATTAGGGAAATTATGAAAAGGAAAATTAGTCATGACCTTAAAGGGAGAAAAAATTTCAAGAAATATGTTGGAGAAGAATGTGGAAATTGAAAGAAAAGTAAAAGAAAATTTCTAAATCTTAAAAAAATAAGTAGTAGAGTGTTTGAAAAAAATGTCATAGAAAAGTATATAATAGGAAATCTAGAATAATATGTAGGTCTTAAATGGCTTTTTGAAGATCACTGATGATCAACATTAAATAGCTGATTAATATTTTTATATTACCTAGAGAATTTTTATTGAATGGAAATTACAGAACTTCTTATTAAGAAATGATTTCTAAGCATTGTTATGAAAAAATATTAAGTCAAATTAAAAGTAAAAGCATATCCAAGTGCCATTAAAATTTTAATTAGCATCAGTTGTGAACATCTTTTCAGAGAGTAATTGCAATATGTTTGTTTCTGAGAGCCTTATTAATTGATCCACTGAATTAGTTTTTAATATTGAGAGTTTTTATTTAATGTTCAGGAATCAGCATAGAACAATTGTTACTCTAATTGATGTTTATTAACAGTCTGTGATAGGGTGAATGGTTCTGTCACATTATTATTCAATAATAATAATAATAATATATACACATGATGGACCACAAGTAGGTATATATTACTACATACCGACTTTTATTATTCACTCTTTTTATGTCATAGGTATTGAAAATGAGATAGAGAATCTGAATGAAGAATAAAAATAAATAAATTCTGAAGTAGATTTGGAAGACTGTAAATGATAAAAAAACATATGCAAAAATGGGCAAAAGGCATATGATACTACTCTATCAATAAACATACCTGAAAAATTATTGTATCAAGAGATCAATTTAATGCAATGGATTTAATAGTTCAAAGTAAGTAGTTCAAGTTATGTGAATAGGCAAAATTGTGTGTATTGGGCAGATTCTCATGCATCTCTTACAGTTAATTTGAATCAGCCATGGAAAATGGAATAGATTATCAAATTATGTTATTAAGGGCTTGACTTTTTTGATAAAACTGTGAATGGTTAAAGTTACCTAAACATGTTGAGTGAAGTTTTTGAGACGAAAGTTCATCTTGCAAGCATTTATCATTATTAGAATTTGTGCAGTAATGGGTGTCCCATTGTTGGAGACAGATACCAGGAATGTGTAACATTGATTGGGAACATTTTATAAGAGACTGAATATGACCTATTATATCAAATTTAATGCTGATACAGTAAATTGTCATTTGTGATGATGGAATTGTTGAATGCCTTTGATCATGCTTTGTGCATCTGCTCATTATTTTCAATCCTCCATTATTACTTCAGAACTGACTTTCTTCATTCTTCACATAGACTATTTGCCATCACCTATAAAAAAAATTAAAATATACTACCTACTTTGGATGGATCCATCCTATACATTCTCACTTAACTAATATATGAATCGGAATCATTATGACGAATACCTCATTCTTTTGCTGATATGCTATGAATTTTAAAACTTAATAATGTATGCTTTTTCTTTGATGTATCAATCATTTAATGGATAATAAAATATTTTTGAAGTGGATCTGATGATATAGTGAATAACACATCTACTTTTTGTAATCATCTGGAATTTGAATCCAGTCCTGTAATATTTTGTCTTTTTTTTTCCATATGTGATATTTTATCTTTTTTTTTTTCAAGTTTTAGACAGATTTAGAATGTTTTTTTAAATAGCCAATACTTATTAATCTAGATAACTATCTAGTTATTAGTCTGCAAATGGCTATCTAGCTATTCTTAGCTAGAGATTAAAACAAAGATAGAAAACTATTAAAAATTCTCATCAATTGATAATTGGAGAAAATGATAAGTAACAGCTTCATTATAATTCCTGTTTGAGGAAAGAAATGGGATGCTAGAGAGGCTATGCCCTGTAGGAGGTATTTAAAGACCATTTTATATACTACTGATAAAATTGTGAAGATTTTGAAGGCATGATATTTGCATTAGAGTAATTTCAGTTAAGTATATACATAGAATATAGTTGAAAAAAAAAAGTTTTTGTATTCACTTCCAGGTTTTGGCATAATGTTTAAAAATGGTTTTTTATTTTATTTATTTACTAATGTTTATGTTTTGATTAATTATTCTGGGACTATATGCCACTTTAATTCTCAACTGTTCTTTCATTATTAGACAGAATTTTTTTTTCAACTTTATTGTATTACTGAGACTATTTCATTATGTTTCAAGGGTTTTTAATTACAGGGGTAGGATTTGAACATTTAATAGCTTATAAAAGAGAATCAGCAGAATTGATTTGCAAAATATTCTTTTTATTAAAATTTTATTATATATATCTTTCAACACCAGTTAATAAATATTATATAGAAATTTTTTGAATTTAAAAAAATATTTTTAAAAATCATAGTTTTTAGTTAATTAATTAAATAACTGTAATACATACATTCTATTTAACAATGCAGTGCCGAAGAATTTGTCATAGACAAATACCCATGTGGATGTGTATATATAAAAATAAAAAATTGAATTACAAAAACAGAACAAGATATTTAATTGGTAAATGTAATGAAATCAAAATTAGTTTCAGCAGTTATATTTTTAACTTTTTATTTTCTGAAGTATTAATATGGAGTAGAAAATGACCCCTCCCCTTCTCTACTGAGAATTAAAAACTATATAAAACTGGACCTGTTTATGTGAATTATGGCTAGTCTGATATATACTTTAATTCAGATTTACTATCATTGTTCAACTAACTTAAAGCATTTCTTTAGCCAAAACTAACAAAAGCAAATATAGGTCAGGCTAATTTGTCTACTGATTTATGAGATTTAAAGAGGCTAAGTCTGTTTTGGATTATAAAGCTTTTTTTCACCATTTAATCAGTGAAATGAATTTCATATGGAAACATAATTGACTCCTTTTTTTAGAAGCATATAATTATGAACCAACTTATCTTTGAGAAGTCACTCAACTAGTTGGTTCATTTTATTTAACTAAAGACATTATTTATTAAAGCATTAGTTGTCGTTTGCTAAAATAAATTGTGTATATAAAAATATATATAATAATTAAAACAATTATAATAAATATTTTCATACCAATACTTATTAAAAGATTTATGGCAGCTTGTTTTAAATAGTAATATTTTTAACAAATCCATTTACTTCTGTTTCTAATCACGACTCAATCCTTTTTTCTTTTCAAAAATATACAGTACATATAGCCATATAATTCTATAATTAAAAATCACTTCTTTTCTTTTCAAAAACTTTATTTGATGTATATATATATCCACTTATTTCCAACGTTTCGAATATCTTTACTCTATAGTCATTTTCAAGGATTTGACTCCCTTCCCAAATCCTTGAAAATGACTATAGAGTAAAGATAGTCGAAACGTTGGAAATAAGTGGATATATATATACATCAAATAAAGTTTTTGAAAAGAAAAGAAGTGATTTTTAATTATAGAATTATATGGTAATATTTTTAAATAGCATATCTATTTTTCTTTGACGTTTAGCTTTTGATGAATTGGTCAATAATATATACTTTGTTCATTTCTATTTTTATTATTATTAATTACATTTATTAGAATACTTTAATTTGCTTGATCATCTTATTAAGAAAATAGAATTTTCATCATTTGCTAAAATAGTTAAGACATTGTTTTTGAAATACTTGATTCTTTTTTTTATTGAAATAGGAAGCAGAAAAGCATTTCATTTATAGATGGGTCCTCATAAGTTTTCATTAATTGACACTCTTCATGAAATTCCATTACATTGGTGTCATGTTTTGGAAATATTTTTTTTTCAATAACTTTTAAACTGAACTTTTTTATCACTTTAACATTATGATTACATTTTTAAGCTTTCAAGATTGAGAAAATATGATTATATCAAGACACATTGAGTGATTCCAAATAGTAGATTGATAAACTCAAGATATTTGAAGAATTTTATAGTTAAAAAAATCTGAAATAATTTGTTTTTAGAAAAAAAAAAATATAGCTGAATTTTAGAAGAATTTATATAGTTTCATTGAATACATTAGGTTTTTTTTTTGTAATCAGCATTTAATAAAATTCTTTGACTGAATAGAGTAAATAGAAAAGGATTGATAAATTTATTTTAAAATAATATTAAAATATAGAATGCTTTTTCTTTAATAATTAAATTGGATATGTGATAGAAATTAATTTATTTTATAAAGAAAAGGAGTTGCTAATAGAACCTAAATTAAACAACATTGACAAGAGATATATAAATAAAATGCCATATATTTTCTTTCAAATGGAACAATTTAAAATAAGCTAGAAAATTGTTAGAAACAAGATCAAAAAAATCAAAAGAAATATCTATTAGAAAATATTGTTATGGAAAATGTACTCAAAAGAAATTAAGTTTTTCCAAATTTCTCAATATATGAACTTCAAAAAATGAATTATATAAATCAAAGGATTACAAATTTATAAAGATCTTATAGCTTGTCAGTAAAAAAAATGGGATTCTTTAAGATAACAAAAAATTATATTTTTCATAATTTTAAATAAAAGAAAAGGAAGCCACAGGATTCATAATTAAAAAAAAGTGATTAATTAGAATATGGGTAGATTTTCAGTAATTGTTGGAGGGAAAGGGTATGTTTTCATGTCAATAGTAGTCTATTCATTAAGGCCAGAAATTTTGATAAAATTAGCAATGAGAATACATTTGATAAAAAGAAAATTGAAAAATCATCATAAAAAAATAAGATGAAAAATTAAGCATACTATTATAACCACCATAGTTTATGGTAAAAGTGGAGCTAAAGAAAAGAGCCTTTTTTAAAAAGTAACAAAAAGTTACATAATCTTTTCATTTCTATGGAAGTAGTTTATAAATAGTCTATTTATATAATGTTTGCTTACATATGTAATATAGAGAAGTTAAATAAACCACATGCTTTTCACATGCACTCACCCATAAGCATAAGTTTAAAAAGCGTAAGTGGACCACTTATGCTTAAAGCTTATAGTTATATAAGCCAACCTTTGTTCACCATGCTGAAATAAGGGCTTTAACCTATTATGTGCCTGATATTGTACAAATTTATTCATTCTATACAGAAGAGGGATAGAATCTCATTTTTAATCACCTGCAATTAGAAGTAAATATTAAATTTTGAATTTATATTTACTTCTAATCGCAGGAGGTTAAAAATGAGATTCTATCTCTCTACTGTTATAGAATGAATAAGTTTGTACAATTCATTTGTGAAGTTATATACCAAGCACAAATAGATTAAAGCCCTGATTTTAGCATGGTGAGCAAAAGTTGGCTTATATAACAATAAGCTCTAAGAATAAGTTATCTGCTTCTGCTTTTTAAACTGATGCTTATGGGTGAGTGCATGTAAATTAGTGAAAAGCACATGATGGAAGTAGATTATGGAAATGAATTGTTCCTAAAACAGCTGACTGCTTAGACTAAATACCAATAAAAATGTGATTACCACTAAGAAAAATGTATAGTTTATTAGAAATAGCTTTGATAAATGCTACATAAGCTTAGTTTATTGTAAATTTGAAATAATTATATAATCTATATAATAAATCATTTTTTAATTGTTGAAATTTAAAAATTGCTCTATTGAGGATTGTTTGGATGCGGTTATATTGGAAGAATTGAGTAAAAAATGAATACATCCATACACATTAATGTAATAATAATAATGGTGATTGTTCATTCATAAAGTTCTTTGTACTTGTAACAAAAACCAATTACATAATCACAAGGATGGTATTTAATGTATATAATTCATAAAGTTCTTTGTACTTGCAACAAAAATCAATCACATAATCACAAGGATAGTGTTTTCTGTATAGAATTTTAAACAAAATTTGATAGTGAAACAACAGATACATATAAGACCAAGATAGCATAGAAAAGTAGCTGTAGAAACAGAATAATTTTGATAGTTGCTAATAAATGCCTTGAGAAGATGACTAATATATGAAGCTGATCATTAATGTGAAACATAAGCACAAAAGTATGCTAGTTTAATCTGTTCAAGATCCAATTCCGACCCTTCTTATTTAAAAGGTCCCAGAAAGAACTTCCTCCATATTTGAATATTTTATTTTTACAATTAAATCTTTTTTCTATATCATATATTATTAATCTTTACATTATTTTTGCAATGTAAGCTTTCAAATGAGAGACATTTTAAAAGTTAATTTTTAAACTTTATAAAATAGAAAAATAAAATACTAAATGGAGTTTGTAATTATAACAATGTTTGGCATTATTAGACATAATTTTATCTATTCAAAAACTTAGTAGAAAGAAATATTAGATGTTTGAATTCCATTTATAAATTCAAAAGAAATTTAGAATTAGTTATCATTAAATAAATAAAAATATATGTAAAAATTAAACATTATTATTATTATTATTAAAAAAATTAAAAAATTTTCTGTACTAATTTGGGAAAAAGTCATTTTTGTTATCCAGTATAAAATGCTTCTCTACCTTAAATTTTTTTTTACAACTTGTCTTCTTAAAAATAAATATTTTCAAATAAAATATAATTGTAGTCATGTAAGTTTTTGATTTAAAATAAACATTTAACAAAAATATTGATAATCTTTGATATATAAACAAATGACAGAAAATTACAATTTTATTTTTTAAATATAATTTTTCTATTATTTGGCTTCAAGCTAAACAATTGGCTAATCAGATATTGTCACTTCTATTGAGATCAAAAGGGCAGATTGATGCTGGCATTTTCAGATTTTTTTTCAACTAATAATTTTAAAATTATTTCCAAGATAAAATAAAACTGCACAGTAATCTATGGTTATATATAAGATCAAAATAATAATGAAAGGATGTAGTAATTGCAGCATTATCATAACCCAAAACATGTCAAAGTGATTTTGTAGCTGCTGAATAATAAGACATTGTCACTTGCACTATCAAAAGTTTTGCTTTGTTTCCTAGGAGTGTCAATATATGAAGAATATTGAAGCCATCTAAAAAAATAATCAAATGATTTGTTGATGCTCAAGTATGAGAAGTAAAAGTTATTTCAATCCAAAAATCTTTAGTTCTTGAGATCACCATTTCCATCACTGTTTAGGACATTTAAGCCATTTAATTTTGTGAATATAAAAATTATCAGGGCATATAATTTGAAAAAAAAAGAAGAGAAAATTAAGGGAGATTAAATAATTGTGATTGTTTATAAAGTAATGTAGTGTGAGATGAAAATAAAACATGGAAAAAAGATGACTGGTAAAAAGAGATTAGACCAAGCTTTTATATATATAATATAAACTTAATCTTTTCAAATAAAAAGTATGTAGAATTTATAATTTGAAAAATTAAATGACAATAACGTGTTCATGTATTTTACTAAGCTTTTTTAAATCCAAGGATTGATGATGTATTAACAAGAAGAATGAATGGTAGTGAAATGTATTGAGTGGTTAAGTCTTATTTCTTCTGAACAAACACTGGCTAACATTAGTACAGTGTATAACAATAGCTCTTATTTTTCAAATCTCTGACATTTTCACTGCTCATTTCCTGTAATTTCATTTTCATCCTCTAGAAATGGATAAATAATACGAATCAAATTGTTATTAACAATAAACAGTTGGGAAGCTTGGACAACCATAATCTAATGCAGAGATGTACCACATTTTGCTGTAAACAAAAAATTGTTCAATCCAAACAGAAAAATTTTGAAAAAAAAAAAAAAAAGATATTCATTGAAAAAAAAAAATACAGTGAAGTTTCAATACATGCTACATTGACATATACTATTTCAATTATATACTATTCAAAAACAAATGTAGATGAACAAAAAAAAATTAAAAACATTTAAATTTGTAAATTTAATAAATTTTGTGAAATGGCAGCCATTATAATAAGTGGAGTGTTATATGCGATTACATTTATTAAGGTTTCTTCAAGTTATATTGAAAGCACATTCATTTTATTCTTCAAATATTTTAACCTTTTTAAATTTTGATTTAATATAGTATTTTAAGTAATGAAATGTTTACTAAACTTAAAGCTAAAAGTTTTATGAAATTTAAGAAAATTTGTAGTTCCTTTTAAGTGATAAAATGAAAATTATCAGTTTAGTAGTGTCAGAAAAAAATTGTAAATCACTCTTGTATTGCATCAGAAAGCTTAGTTTGAAGAGTTTAATTGAGAATCTGAAATTAATAATGGCTAATAGAGGTAACTATATAGTTACTGAAGTCAATGAGAACTTATAAAAATAAGTATAAAAACTATAGCCTACTAATACCAAGACTGTTTTTAGGTTTCCATATAAGAAAGTTATTGGGAAAAAAAAATGTAGCTACATTTATTCACAGTGAAAGTTTGACATTTTCACTATTCATATTATTTAAAAAAAATAGATATGATACAGTAAGATTTTCATTATTTTTATTTTTTGAGTAAATGTGAATAAATAAACACACACACTGTAAATATATATGTAAATATTCTCTCTCAATTTATTATTCATCATCATCATCAACCATTATCAATCCACTGCAGGATGAAGGTCTCTCCAAGTTTAATCCATCTTCTCCGATCTTTAGCTTCTCTTCTCCACAACACCCCTGCACATTTTCTTATTTCATCCATCCATCTCACATGTGGTCTCTTTCTGGGTGTTTTACAATCTCTTGGAATCCAGTTTAAAATTTCAATTGTCCATCTATTATCATCTCTTCTAGCAATATGTCCAGCCCAACTCCATTTCAATCTTTTAATTTTTTCAATAAGGTCAGTAACACCTGTTTGTTGACTTACCCATACATTGCGTTTTCGATCTCTTCTTGTTACTCCCAACATACATCTCTCCATACTCCTTTGAGTGGTCTGAAGTCTCTGTATTGCTCTTCTATTAAGTGTCCAAGTCTCAGATCCATAAGTAAGAACTGGTAAAACACATTTGTTAAAAACCAACCTTTTCAAACACATAGGCATATTTCCTTTTAGTATCAAGTTATTTCTACCAAAAGCACTCTAACCAAGTGTAATTCTATGATTAATTTCCTCCATTATGTTTCCATCTGTATTAATAATCTGACCAAGGTATTTGTAACTGTTAACTTCTTCTAATTCTTCATAATCAATCTTTATTTTCATATTTTGAGCAAATCGATTAAACATTACTTTAGTCTTTTTAACATTTATCTTTAGTCCTACTTTTCTATTTTCATTTGCTAACTCCTGCAACATTTCCTACAGCTCTGAAGCATTATTTGCAAAAACAACTACATCATCTGCGAAATCTAAATGACTTAAATACTCTCCATTTACTTTCACTCCTTTAGTTTCCCATTTTAATCCACAAAATACTTCTTGCAGCACTGCTGTAAAGAGTTTTGGAGATATGGAGTCACCTTGTCTTACACCTTTCTCAATGTTGATTTTTCCAGTATCATTATGTAATCTAATTGTTGCTGTTGTATTTTTATAAATATTCTTTAAAATATGACAATATCCTGGATCTATACCTTGATGATCCAATGCTTTAATCACTGAAGAAATGTGTATAGAATCGAATGCTTTTTCATAATCTACAAATCCAAAACATAATGACAACTCATATTCATTTATCCTTTCTATGACTTCTCTCAATACCTGGATATGATCTATTGTACTAAAACCACTTTTAAATCCAGCTTGTTCTCTTGGTTGGTGGAAATCCAAAGTTCTCTGTAGACGAGTTGTAATTATCTTGGTAAAAATTTTATATAAAACTGATAAAAGGCTGATAGGTCTGTAATTTCTAATATCTTCTTTATCACCTTTTTTAAATATTAATATTATTACTGCATTCTTCCAATCTTCTGGTACATCTTTATCATTTAGACATTTGGTATATAACTTTGCTAAAATTGTTTCTATTTCTTCACCTGCTTCTTTTAATATATCAATTATAATTCCATCATTTCCTGGAGCCTTTCCTTTCTTCATACACTTAATTGCATGTCTCACTTCTTCATTTAAAATTCTGGGCAATTCGGAAGATGTAATAGATATAGGAGGTACTTGTTCTTTATTACTATATAATTCTTGATAAAAATCTTCTACCAATTTCATGATGTCATCTCTCTTTTTAGTAATAATTCCATCTTTTTTTCTTATTGCAGATATAAATTTCCTACCAATACCAAAATGTTGTTTAATATTTTTGAGACTTTTATTTTCTTCTACAGCTTTCCTTGCTATTTCACAGTTATACTTTCTTATATCATTTTCAACTCTTTTCCGTACCATTTTACAAAATTCGAGATATTCAATTCTTTTTAATACATCATTTTTGTATATCTTCATATTCCTTCTTTTCTTCATAAATTCTCTAGTCTCAGTAGAAATTTTATTAGTCAATTGCTGCTTTTTTCTACCAGCTATGTTTGTTGCAGTTTTTAAAAGTGTATCAGTTATTTTCATATTAATTTCATTCAAATCTGTATCATGTTCAAAATCTCCTAGCACTTGAAACCTATTTGTAAGTTCTAATTTAAATTCATTAGAATGTTTCTGAAGATTAGGAATATCAACTGTAAATATTGTTTTTCTTAATAATTTTTGTCTTTCTAGTTTTACATTAACACGTAACTTACACCTTACTAATCGATGATCACTTCCTGTGTTAAATTTATTAAGAACATTACAATCTTGAAATATGTATTTTCTGTTAGTCAAAATATAATCCAATTCTGCTGTACCTTCATTTGGATGCTTCCATGTCCATTTCCTTTTAACATTTTCCTCAAAAAATGAATTCATAATATAAAGTTTTTCTTTTTCTGCAAACTCCACAAGTCTATGTCCTCTCTCATTTCTATTACCATAACCAAAATTACCTACAGCATTTTCATCTTTGATTTGTTTACCAATTCTAGCATTAAAGTCTCCCATAACAATTTTAAAATGTTGTTTACTCTGATCAAAAGCCTTTTGTACATCCATATAAAAATCTTCTACTACTTCATTACTATGAGAACTTGTTGGGCCATAAACCTGAATTATCTGCATTTGGTATCTGCTATTAAGTTGTATAACTAATCTTGCCACTCTGTCCGATACACCGCCTTATTTATTTATTTATTTTTTAAATTTTTTTGACAGTGGCAATTTGAATTAAATTTCCAGCTTTTTATTTTAACAAATTAACTTTTATTCTTTACTAGATTTCCACAAATTTCAATTTTTTTAGAAATATAAGTTTACAAACAAAAATCATTCTATAAATAATATTTCAATTTTGTAAATGTAGATATGAAATAATAAACTGAAATATGTAATCAGAATAATAACCATTTCTTATTATGTATATTGTTGTGATTGGCAGTAAAAATGTTTAAAAAACAAAATAAAAGCTGTTTTAACTCCAGACGGGTGTGGGTTCGCGTCCCGGCAGATGCTATGACATATGAAAAAAAAAAAAATAAATAAAAGCTGTTTTAACTCCATTTTTAAAATGTAAATGCAATTATTGTTAAGTTTACACAAAGCAATTAAATTGAGTTTTAAATAATACAATTAGTTTAAAATGATAGAAAATAACGCTCTGATCATTTTGAAGTTACTTTTTCAGCAAATCACAACTTTCATGCTTTACACTATTACTATTTCTTTTGACTTTTTTTCTAAAAACAGATACTTTTAAATAAAAATATGAGTTTAATCATAAGAAATAACCTTGATAAAAAAAAATAAATATTTTGTAAAAATATTCATAAATATATGAACAAACTATGGAAAATATACATTTTCAAAATCAAAACAAAAGAATGAATGCTCTTAAAAGCTCTTACAAATGTTCTGACAAATGCAAAACTGGTAAATGAATGGTAAAGATAGTCACAATAGAAGCTAAATCAACCACATCACAATCATTGATTCTGCAGTCTCTTGGTCAGAACTCTGAAATGATTAATACTATGACATATGGAAAAAAAAACTAACTACAATATTATTTTTAAAAATTCTGTTTATAATATAGTATTAATTTATATACATGCAGTATACATGGAAAAAAAGGATACATTATATATGTGTGTGTTGAAAAATATTGTATACTTGCATTTCACTAAATAATATGTATTCTATTATAATCAAAATTTATCAACAAAACATGAGCTACTAACAAGATTTACAATGTACAGTAAAGGATTTGGAACAAAATATAGTAAATACTGCTCCTTTATTATTTGTAAAACTTTGTGATTTTAGAATTAGAATAGTGATACAATTTACTATAATTTATATTTACTCTATATACTCCCATTGGAGAAATGTTTTTTGAGGGTGTCATTGAAGAGTGTATTTATCGATATATAATTCACTTATTTCAGATTGGCATTTAGGAAGAGTTTATTTTGAAATCTCTTGATAGTCAGTAATTGAATTCATGAATTGTTGGGGAAGATGTGCAATATTCAAACATCACAAATGATAGAATAGGCTTTCATCCAGGAACTTTATACCTCATTGTATCACTATTAGTTGATGATAAACTGTACAGGATTTGGCAATCAGCTTGTTAAGAGTTTAGAAAGCAAAAGTGTAGTCTTATAATTAAAAAGTCAATTCTTGAGAATCAGTCTTTGTGAAATCTAAGATGATATGCATTGTATTCTAATAATGCTGGAAGTTTTAAAGAAATACTTTAGTTTACTGTGACCATAGCTATAAGTGAGTACTTCATTTTGATCAACTGCAGCAAAAAAATTATATATAAGTACTCACATTTAAAGAAAAGGAAATTAGCCATCCGTTTAAAAGAGTTTATTTAATTGTTTAAAATTACGTTATCTTCGTATTTGTAATATATATAAAACAACTATAAAAGTTATTGCAATGAATTACAATAGTAATCTTTTAACTATTAGGTGCATTTTGATGATCTGACCTGAAATTTGTAATTATTTATCTGTGTATTTGATTCATAGACTGAGGATATTTTATTTTTTTGTTAATTAAATAAATCCAACTGATATCTCCCCCCCTAATTTTAAGTGGCAAAAATAAAATTAACGGTATATATTTCTTGTTTTTTCCCTCCGATTAAAAGTTCATTACACGTCGTAAATCATGTATTAGTAAGATTCTTAAATGTCTGTGTAGAATGCAAGAGAATCATTGAGACTGGCCATATGACTAGGAAACTGTTCTCACCCCTATTTCTTTTTTCCTTGGCCAAAGTAAAGTCAGATTTAAACTATATATAAATATATTTGAAATTGAGTAAAGGATTATTATATTTTTTGAATAGTTAAATGTTATTTACCTCTTAATACCCACACCTTATATTTGCAGTAACTATCTTCTTTTCTAACGGATGATGGCGGATCTTTATTTTGAAAGCTTTAGAACAGTTATGTGCCCTCATATTGCTACTGAAAATCATTTGTAAGGGAGGGAGGGTGATAATTGAGATATTACTGACCTCTAGTTCTCTTAAGGCTGACCGCACTTCATTAATTTGTTTTCTGAAATATTGGCAACATATTGTATTTGTTATTCATTTTTAAGGAGTGCTATGTAGATATGAGTCTGCCCCTCCTTATCCTGTCTCCCCTCAAGTGTCTAGAAAGGTAGAATTTCACTCAGTGGGGATAAGCAATCCTCTCATATTGAGGGTCTGTTGGCAATTCTATCTATGGATGGACTAATTAATAACGCTGGAGGTAATTTTTGTTTTCATTGTAAGATATTTATGTAATAGTAGATCGGCAGAAGCTGAACATTCATTCACCTTAGTATTTGATTTAATCTTTTTTTATTGATTTCTCTTTAAAAAGTAGGGATTTTTAAAAACTTAATAATAGTTATAGTGCCCCTTGCGTACTTTTTTTTTTTAGTTTACAAAGTCTAAAGTAAATAAAAGCGTTATTAGGTTATTATAAGATGCTTTTCTCTAACATAAATAATTACTTAAAATCTTAGTAATTTGTTATTATATTTTTGTAATTAGCTTTCATACATTTGTTGATTTTCACAAAAGCCCGTGCAGACGTAAAAGGTCCTGTATTAAACGTTATCACATATATATATTAATGTACTTAATCTACTACAATTATTGCTTACAATATTTATTTTTGGTGTTTTTTTTTTGGCGGTGAACGGCGAAACGATTCATTTACTGATGCTATTACTAATATTTTAATTAATTTTCTTTTTAAATTCTCTTTGTTCTTGGACTTTGATCAGTTAAAGGTTGGTTGGAAGTAGAATTTCTGTATGTGGTATTACCGTGATCAAGTCTTGTATTAAAAAGTCATACACTGTATATTTTAATTATAAATTTTATTGCAGATTATTTTACATTTAGCGTACTTTTTTATTTCAATAATTGTTTTCAAACGTAATGCGCTTGTTTTGTTTTTTTTTCTTCAAATTTTATCCCCAACTCTGTTACACATTTATTGTTATCGTTAGTTTTTTTTAAATGTACTTTATAATTAACAAACATAATTTATCTGATATATTTGTTATTGATGATCAAAATAAATTATTTTTGTTACTTTAAAACTGTCTATATGTAAAATTTTATACTTTTCTGGGAAGGATAAAAAATAGGCGATCTTTGTTGGTACAACTTTGATTTTCTAACTGTTGAAATCTCACGTTTACCTACTTTCTTGTATGATTTAATAATTTCTAAAAAAAAATCTATATTTTAAATTAACTTAGATATAAAAAAATTGATTATATCATTGAGTTAATTAAAAATAAAGATTTACAAGGTCGTCTGCGCTTGCATTTATATAAACAGACAAGTAACGGTTTTATTGTCATATACAACAGAAGAAAGACGTGATTCTGCTAAAGCCGATCTTCCGCCAAAGCTGATATAATAATAACGTAAAATAATATACAGATTAATATAAAAGTTACTGATAAAGCATTTGCATATTTGGTTACATTGTGTAAAACAAACAAATGTTAGTAAATCTTCAAGTGCCAAATTTCTAGCATTTAAACATTTGACAATATTTATTTTAGATAAATGCATTAATTTATTAGGCTAGAGATATTTTTCACCAAGATATAAATTTGACTGTTTTCATGTCTTTAGCCATGTGTTTAAAGTGTATGTGGTGATGCAGAAATTTTGAGTTTCAAAACTAATTTTATTGACAATTCTTACAATATTTTAAAATAGATATGAAGATCAATATATACAATTTGAGAAATTACTATATTTTGTTAGAATGAGAAGCATTATTCTAGTCAACATATAATATTTAAAAGAAGAGATATGTTAGCACATCTCCTATAAGGTTAGAGCCCTAAGATATGTGTCCATGTAACTGTAAATATGTATCTGGTGGAGTAATTTTGTTGTTCTCTGTTTAATTGTACCTAATTTGTTTTTAAATGTGTTTGGTTGTCCTCTCATATTATTGTTATAAAGAAAAAAATATTAGAACTATAAAATATGAATGTGATGATTCTTCTGCAAAGCAGGCTTGGGAACATTAATTGTGGTACTGTTTTAAAAATATTTTTGTGATGTATGTTCAGGCATTCTACTACAGCAAAATAAAAAATATTTTTGATTTTTTTTCTTTGTGATACAATGACATACAATGTTTGTGTTGGTAAGATTTCTTTTGTACTTAAGAAAAGTAGATAAAGGCAATATTTATTTTGAGCATAAAATCAAAATATTTGAGCTTAAGAGCCTAGTATTTAAATCTTCTTATGAGTTGTGTTTTATTAATGTTAAGTATTGGAGTGGAGAATCTGCATCTTCATTTACATTGGATATAGAAGGGGCATAATTTTTCTAATAGTGCCATTTATCTTATGAGAAAAACATCGTAACATTGTCATTAGGTTAATTAGTGCTAGAATTGTTTTATTATATGTATAGAAATTACCTGCTGGTGTTAAATTGAGTATTGTCTCAAGATTTAAGAATAATCTTATTATAAATGATATAAGATTAATAACTTTGAATACTACTGAATTGTAATTTTCTAAGTGAAATAGAACAATTTTTATTCCGGCAAAAACTTTCTACACAATGAATAAACTTTTGCTTTGAATAATTTTACTATGATTGGTAAATACTATGTAATGGTAAGTGTGTTAATGAGAGCTACCTTGAAATATAATGAGATATTTCTCAAGTGAAAGGGAATCATAAATATGCTATTGGATTGCAAAAAACTATATTTGTTTATATTTTACCTGTGCACATGCACACACACGATCTATCCGGATTGAATTCAAGTTTATAGTGATGGTGAATTCCTTTATGATTTTATTTAATATATGAATTTGTTTTGCTGCAAGGAAAAATTGTATATCAACCATGTATGCTATGCAGGATATACTAGAACCCAATGTGGATATGGAAATATCTGGACAATGTTTTTCTATATTGTTGAGGAGTGGATTTATTTGTGTTGTAGATAATATTACTAATCAGTGGCCCTTTTGGTATTGATTGGTGTAGGCTAATTGAGGGAGACATTTTTTCATTTAATTATGTATTTTTCTGTATACAGTATTACTAATTGTAAGTACATATAGAATAGATTTGTTAGTTTTTTTTCTTTCCAATGTTTGTATGAGAGTGTTAATTGGTACTAGGACTATTTTTCTGCATTTCACACAGTATTATTAATTGTCTTCATTAAAAATTCTACCTGTCCTATTTATGAGCTGTTGTTAGAAAATTGTGACTGAGACAATATGTGACTTGGATTTTGTTTTTAAATATCTTTTCAAGCAGTTTGATTTCTAACGGGTCCGTGGATATTATCGTATATATTTTGAGTTGTTGATTGGTGATATTTGTTTCTTCATAATGGAACAATTACTACTTCAATTCATTAATTTCATAAATTTCCTTTGTAAGGAAATTAGTCATTTTTGCAAGATATGAAGAGTGAACTGACTTAGGTATGCAAATGTAAACTTTGGTGTGAATAGTGTAGGGGTTGGCAACCTTAATTAAGGGAAGGCCAAATAGATGATAAATATAATTTGATTTAAATGATTGAGCCATGTAATCAATAACAATTATTTTACAAAATTATAGAACACTAAATAAGAAATTACAGGAAAATATATCTTTTATTCAACATTTATTCTATTAATAACATACAACAAAATAAATAGAATAATAAATTTCTAATGTTTTTGATGCGATCTTTGTTGTTGCGCTTCTTTTGATAGTTTATCGATATTTGGTAAATAATTTATTTTTCTCATGTATGTGGTCATGTGTATCAGTTGTACAAGATGGAGTGGATGACAACTTTTAATCATAAGCATGATTCCAAACTTTGGTCATTTAATGAACTTCTCAATTTGCATTTGATCTGATTCATATCAGAGAATGATTGTTGGCAACAATAAGTCAAACTGAAAATAGTTAAAATTGCAAAGGCATGTATTTTTATATAATGAAATGATTCTGGAAGAGAATTCCAAATATTTAAATATGAGTTTTTCATCTTTATTGAATGAATTTAATTCTGCCATTTATGTTGAGAAATTATTGCCTCTCATAGATTTCTAAATGACTGACAAGTTTTCTGAATTTTGAGCTCCACATTTCTTTTGATTTGATATCTATTTGACATTGTTAATTGCAGGAAAATTTATAAAATTCAGATCGTGAAAATCAATATTAATTGGATCAGTTAAAAATAATAAAGTGGTTCTGTATTTTCTGAAATCATGAAAATGAATAGCAAATGCATTTTTTGAATAATTTTCCAACATTTTGCAAAATATTCAAAGTCAATGTTATTATTATTTAGCTGATAATACTTCAAATGAGTAAAATGTGTTAATGATTTTTTGTCTAAATCATCTGTGAAGAAAATTAATTTTCTCTCAAAACTCAATACTTCTTCCAACAGTAATACAGCGATATTACCATTTTCTCTGTAATCTTTCTTTCCTTTAAATAAAAATAAGAAAATTTAGACAATTTTTTTTGATATCATTTGGATATTTTTTAAATAAAAAGTGTATAAATCCATATAAAATTTAATTAATAAATATTTATAATAGCAGTAACATGAAATAATAAATGAATAAGTAATTTATACATTTTATGACAGTAAGATTAACTCATGTGTGATTATTCATTTAACATTGTCTGACAATTAATTGTGGCATATGAACCGGAGCATGCACAGAACTTTCAAAGAATAATATCATGTTATTATATATGAATAATGTTTAAATATTTGGTGGAGAGCCAGAATGGCATGCTCAAAGACCCATACTTGGCTCATGAGCCATAGATTTCCGACTTCTGGTCTAGTGATCCTGGATGGCAAGATTCATCTTACGATTTGAATATTATTTGATCGTCTGATAATCCAAAATATTATAAGAGGGTTTGCATATTGTTTTTTTTTTTAAATTTATCTTTAAAATGTATATAAATCAATATTAACATATTATCACCAGCAACAATCAGGTTTCCTGTTATTAGAGCTTTGAGGGCTCTTGAGGTGGGTTGTTGACATAGAACTTATTGAGTATGTTATCTTTACTTAGTTAGGATTAAAATAATTTTTTATTCATAATATATATTTTCAATAAGTCATATATAAATTATGTTTTTTATTTTTTTTATTATTATAAATAAACTATTGTCTGTTGTAGCTTGTGTAGTTCATCAGCTAAGATTAAAGTCTTGGTAGGAGACATTCTGGACCTAGTGATATAGTTTATTTGTGAAATTATATGCATGAACGATGTCCATTTTTGGGCAGTCAATTTCTTTATCTTTTAACTTGGGGCAAATAGAATGTAAATTTTTGAGAATATGAATTACATCTTATACACATCCTTATTGTTTTAATCTATTGTATTGAATGGTAAGTATAATGTAGATTGAGAATAGTCATTATTGCTGAGTAAACTGAAAAGGGAGCAAAGAATAATTGAATTTTAAGTGAGTAATGTAGAGTAATGGTGAAGAGAAAAACAGATCTATAAGTTTAATGAGTGTCTGCCATTGATAAATGTGACTGCATTATTTGGTAGAAACTCCTTACTATTCATGAGTTGAGTATTAATGAGGTGAACCCATCTAGAACAAAATATTTTATATGCCATATTAAAATCTGCCATTAGCAGTAGCGAAAGTAAAGATGTAAATAATTATACTATTCATTGATTTATGGTTGGTAGGGGGGGTATACTAATTCTATATTTAAACATGGATTTATGCTGAATTATAAGTATTAGTAAATGAATAATATATAATGCTTTAAATGAATTAAATGGGCATGACCTCATAATAATTACTTCTGTGTCTATTGAAAGTACAGATATCATTTTAGAAAATACTGAGTATTTTATTTTGTTGAGGTAATATGAGGGATCTTTCTGAGATCTAATTTTGTTTCTTTTAAAGCAGTTATACATGGTTGCACAACGTCTAGCCATTTCACTAGTTGGACATTTTTAGGGATTGTATTCAATCCATTAATGTTTTTACATATTTATTTTTAGTTTCTTAATGGTATGCCTACTTATAATTTAATATTGTTGTAGAAGACTAAGAAATTTTATTATATCTACTTTTTTTAATGTTTCATTGTGTGGCGGTGTTATATTTTTGATGTTTTTAAATCACTGCTATCATATGATGAAGTTGGATTTCCATAATTAATGTTGTGTTGACTGGAAGATATACATACTATTCTCTGACATCTGAGAAATCTCAAAATCATCATCATCTTGTTTGAAATAGTTTATAAATTTTTTTAAAAATGTTTTTGTTTTGATGTAGTATGTTCATTTTAGCTGTTTTTTTTGTGATGTATTTTGCTTTTTTCATTTCCATTTTTTCTTGGTAGTCAACTAGGTTTTCTTTTGCTACATTTACTATCTGTATTTGTTGAGTTTTTTGACATACATGGAGTTAAAGTATCATTGACCTCTGTTAATGTTTATTTAATCTTTGGATTGTTTGATATGTAATCTTTATATTGTTTTTCTGTGTGATTATTTTATTTTTTGTAAGGTTGAATTTTAATTATTTCTGGCTTATTTGTTTTTCTGGGGAGGTAAAGAACATTACAACATTGTTTAAATTTGGCTAAGTTTATTTTTTGAGTCTCACTAATTATTTTAAATTACTAATAGCTAGATGAATAAGATTGAAAGAGTTATATAGGTTAATTCAAATTTAATTTGCCTATAATAAATTTTTTAAACTATAACAAAATCATAAAACATGCCTTTAGCAATCTAGCCAATATACTAGCTTAGAAATTATAACAATCCTAATAGGGTTGTATTCAGACATAGAGATTCAGTTGAGGCAACTGCATGTACATTGTCCAATGAGTTAAGGCTTTCTTCACTTGCTTTTAATGTACTTAATCATCTGTTTTTGTAGTGATCTTACCAATAATTTTGAAATTGTTAATAATTTATTTTATGATTATTAGATGTTTGCTGGTAAAATTAAAACATTGTATCATCTAAAAATAAATAAAAATTATCTCTCACTCATTCTATGAGATTCAAGCAAAGAATCTATTCCTCTAATTAGTTACAAAATCAACTGCTAAATTTAGTTTGTTTCATAATTAATATTCAATATTTTTAAGCATGAAATCACAAATGAAGTAATGATACTTAAGGATTTTTTTTGTAATAAATATATTCTTTTTTACTTGAAATTTTAAATAATGAAAAAGATGTTGAAGGAATCATACAAAAGATTAAAATTTGTTCAACATATGTCCATTGATCTCATTGTAAGCATTTTACAGTTGTATAAAAATAATCTTGGGTTTTATAATAATAGATATATATATATATTTGTCTTTTTTCAACTTTTATAATTGCTTTAATATTGTACACACTCCTAAATATTGTTTTAAAAATGCATAGGATTATATTTTTCAATCGTAATATTTACCTTTTCTCTTCCTTGTTTAAGAATATAAAATTAAGTCTGCTTATGCTTCTAATGGAGAAGAAGTAAATTTTTAAATTTTTAATTAGCCAAATGCATTTTTAATGCTCGGTATCATAATCAAGCTTTGCTATATTTATAATGCTCAGTATCAAAAATGCATTTGGCTGGTTATTGGAAATTGAAACATTTGCTTACTACTCATTGTTAGTAATATAAATATTAATGTTATTTGTGTTGAATATTATGTACTCTAATGAAGGGATTTACTACACATTATATATAATGTTAATTTTTTCGTGTGACTATGCAGCAACAGCTAACCAAAAACTCATATGGACTAATGTATACAAGTATTATATATAAACATAATTATATGTTTTGAATTATGAAGTTTAAATACATGATACTACATTGTTTTAAGAAGTGAGTTGCTCACAATTATGAATGCTTGCTGCTTATAAATAAATTGATTATTCTTTTTCTAAAACCAATATAGATAAAAATGTTTAACATAATTTGTTTCTATATTTTTTATTTTTTTTTGATTTTATATTTTTGATTTTACTTTGTAAGTTATAATTTTTTTTTCCAACTTTTGTTTTATTGATTTCTTTCTTCATTGTTTTTGACATTCCATTCTTTGACAAAGGTTTCAAATTGCCTTTCTTAAATTTCAAAAACTTGTTTGGAATTAACTTCTCTATGCTAGTATTAATTTATCACAGTTAATAAAAAAAAAAAAGCCAAAATCTTCTATTTCCTTGGTGGATTTAAAATTTTCAAAAGTTAAGTCATGTCAATATTGAGAAAAACAATTTTTTTTTAAAGTATCAAACTTTATTAAGTTGCTCCTTCAACTGACAGTTTAAATTTTATAGTAAAAATGAAAGCACATTTTAAAATGAATTTGCATTATGTTTAACTGCTCATGAGATTGAGCTACTTTTAAGCATCAAAAGTGCAAAGTATAAGTATTCCAGTTAATGAAGACCCTCTTACCCCCCCTTTTTTGATTTTTCTTGGACTGCAATCAATCCAAAAACTTGCCAACTATAGAAAGCCACTGTTTATTTTTAAACCAAATTATTTAGAAATGAAAGGAATTTGTAATTTTATTAACTGGGAACTACTTACTATTGCCTTTTTTTTTTTTTTTTGAAAGTATATACACAGTGATTCTTAAGCTACATGGATTTAAATAGCAAAGTTTAAAGCCAGTTGTCTAATTGGTACTAATTGTACAAGTAATATATTTATTTCATTAACATTTATATGCATTAAGTGTAAAAACAAAAAAGTCAAAGTTTTGTGAAAATTTATCACAAATAATAAGTAAAATCATCTTTCCAAAAAGAAATACATTTTCTTATTACAAATAATTTTTTATTATTATTATCATAAAAGAATTTATTATTAATCAAATTTTTCAAGTTTAAATTCTTATCAAGAATTTTAATATTGTAATTAACCATATCCTTGTGTGTTTTTTGTTAATGTTCGTATGTTCAGCATATACTAGGCAATTTAATACATGGTCATTTCCCCAGAAATAGATTTTAAAAATCCAGAGTTCACCACATATGTAGATGTTATGCTATCTTGTAGATAATTTTATCTTTTTTCAGTTCAAATATTGCCAATAATGATTCATCTTAAAAAATTTTAAATATTAAAACTTTTGTAGAAGATATATTTAAATAAATTTTTTTGTGTAAGGGAAAAAAAGAAAGCACAGACAATTAATATAAACTTTTTAAAAAGAAATCAATAGATGGATTTAGATATATACATTTTAAGTATTATATTTTTATGGTCATATTAAAAATTATTATTTTGATGCAAAACCACTTTTAATTATTAAAAAAAATGTTTGCCGTATAACTTTAATTATACTTTTTTCCATTCGTTTGTAAAAGAAATTGACTAAATCATTGTAAATTGATTCAATATAAGTATTGTAGTTTGACTTTTCCATCTTCATAAATCTTTTTATTAAAATATTTGAAACAATTATTAGTAATTAATATTTATTTTCTTAAGAAAGATCAACCCCTTAACATACGTGAGAACTAAATCTAAAATTCTATTGAATGATAGAATTACCATTTTCAGAATTAAAAAACTTTTTATTAATATCTAGTAATTGTAGTTATCCCTCACTTTTTTTTTAAATTTAATATAGAATTTGATTAGAACAGGGGTCAGCAAACTTTTTATCATGAAGAACCATTTTGTTTAAATTCCCCTTCACCATTAAAAAAAAACCTTAAGGAAAGACGTGAAAAATATATTCATGAAAAATATGAATTTCTGTATCCCTGTATATCCTAACGAAAATAAAACTTTTCTTAAAAATAAAAAAATAAAAAATTACATTAACAGTTTGATTTATTCACAAATTTTTAATTTTGAAATATTTATAATATACAATAATTACTATTCTATAATAAGGCTGAAATCAAGAAACATTGTTGAAATGTACATTTTCCTCTCCTGCAAATATTATTGCCATGCCCATGTTGGCAATAATATTAGCATCAGCATGGGATTTGAGTTTTCTTCATCAGATTTACAATGATATGGATGATTGAAAAGTTGGAGGTTGAAGTGGATTGAAACCTGTCCATTAAAGTATAAAGATTTGCTATCTTAATATAAACTGAGCACTGATTATATATATATATATGTGGGAGATGATAATCTGGACCAACTGATGAGTGCTGGTTTAGCATGAAATATGTATATTGGTGATTATTTATCTTTTCTACATGTGTGTGGTCATGTGTATCAGTTGTATGAGATAGGATGGATAGTTAAAGGGTGCTTGAAGATCTGAGTTCAAATCCCCTATACTTACAATTAAGCTCCCAGGTTTGTGAAGAGTACCTGATTTTCAAATATTTAAATAATAAAGCTAATAATACTCAAGGCTAGATAGATATTAATGTAAATACAGGTAAGCAATCAACACTTAAACAATATCAGTAACAATCTCAATTTATTGTCAAGGCATTCTCTTAAACAGTAAAGTTAGAAATCCATTTTATACATAGACAATAAAGATTGCAACTTAAGTACAAATAATGAAATTATTAATTCAAAGACATTTAAATAAACCTTATTAAACAGGCATAATAGTATTAATTAAACTATCATAAATGCTGAACTTAGCTCTTGTTTAAAAGCATAATAGTCTTGATTAGAATTTAATTTGGATTACAATTTATATCAGATACACTTAAAAATAACAGAAATGAAGATTGAATTAGAAATTAAAAAGATTATAGATTATTTTAAAATACAAGGTATTAGAATTGAATTAACAAATTAGATATTAAGATTAAAGACACATAATATATTTGTGACATATGGAATTATTATATATGTGTTGTATGAGACATATAAAGATTATGTACTGTTTTTTTTTTTGTTTGTAAAGAATTGGTAAGTTATTATGAGTCAGTTTCTTTCTAATTGTATTTCTGCTTTAATCAATTATTTTCTTTTATTTTTTAAAAATTTTATAGCCTGACTATAAAATAATTTAGGTTATATTTAGTATGAAGTTAAGCACAAATGTGTCAATGTAAATTAGTGAATCACTTTTTTACTTTTTCTAACAACTTCTTCCTGTTGGTCATGTGTAGGAGGTGAAAGAACTCTTGTTTTGTCTTTCTGATGTTTATATAATATTTATAATTAATATTTGGTAATGTGAATTATCTCTATATTACACAAATGCTACATTTAATTATTTAACCATGTATTAATCATTTATAAAAGTTTATAAATATAGGTGTGTTGACATCTATATAATGAATAATTATATTATTTGAAGATTTTTTTTTCTTGTCATTTTATATGTATTTATATTTATCATGGCACCAACTTCCATTTCACTAAATATGTAAAAGCACTATAGACATACACATTATTTAAATATTCCAAATACATTCAACTGTTAGTAATAGCACATCAAACAGGTTAGTATATGCACAACGTTTTGAGAGGTATTATTCCCCTCTTTTCTTCAGGTGTTGCTGGCCTGACCAGTGACAATATTAGCATGGGATTTGAATGTGGACTCTTTGAAGTATTGAATTTTAAGGTAACACTCTAACCAACTGAGCTATCCTGGCACAGTCTGTAGTAATTTCATATACTTATCTATGAGGTTCTCGGAGCAAAGTTAATTAATGGTGTCTATATATTATGTATAGTCACACTAGGCTGGCTTATGAGATTTTTTGCCATTGTCATGTGAGCAACTTCTTTAAATTTTCTTCTTTGTACTTTCTCTATCCAATATTTTTGTATTTTCCCACTTGGAACATATGTTCTTTGGCACATACATGGTCTGCTACCTTAAACACATCTGTTTTCTCTCTTCTAATGATCAGTTTGGGTTCTTGCAAGTGCTTTTCAATGGGACATTTGGTCTCACCAATTTATGTTCTTCCACATTCACATGGTATTTTATAGATGCAGTTTTTTTCTTTTCAGCATTTCAAGTTAGATGTTAGAATTCCTCATAGGGTGGTATGGCTCTGGAAAGCTGTTCTGATGTTATACTGATTGCATATTTTCCTTAATTTGTCTCATCCAGTCACACCAGAAACACAAAACATCGAGTGATACTATCACTATGGAACATAGCAAAAGAAGTTCAGAAACCAGTGATTTTGAAAATATTATATAGAACAAACTTATGAAAAAAATGGTTATCCGTCAGCTGTTATTAAGAAAACGTTAAATAGATAACAAAAAGAAATATCAAGAGGAAAGACAATTATTAGTACTGTAGTATACCCATACATTCCAAAAATAGTCAAATTGGAAGGAAAATCTGCAATCAGTATAACATCAGAACAGTTTTCCAGAGCTATATCACCCTACAAGGAATTCTAACATCTATAAAGCCTAAACTTGAAATGCTGAAAAGAAAAAACTGCATCTGTGAAATACCATGTAAATGTGGAAAAACATGTATTGACAAGACCAGTCGTCCATTGAAAAGCACTTGCAAGAACACAAACTGGATGTTTACAAGAGAGAAAACAGACATGTCTAAGATAGCAGACCATGTATATGCCAATGAACATATGTTCAATTGGAAAAATACAAAAATATTGGATAGAGAAGAAAAGGTACAAAGAAGAAAATTTAAAGAAGCTACTCACATGACAATGGCAAAAAATCCCATAAGCCACTATACATAATGTATGGAAACCACTAATCAAGTTTGCTCTTAGGAAAAAGTGGAGAAATCAGGAGGAAACACATAGATAAGTATATGAAATTACTAGACTGTTGCCTTGGGTAGGATGGCTCAGTTTAGAGCGTTACCTTAAAATTCAATACGTCAAGAATCTAAGGGTCCAGGTTCGAATCCCATGCTAGTACTGTCACTGGTTAGGCTAGCAATACCTGAAGAAGAGGGAAGAATCTCTCAAAACGTTAAGCATATACTAACCGGTTTGATGTGCTATTGAATGTATTTGGAATATTTAAATGAAGTTACATTTTTCTAAGACATTCAATACACATATTAGATGATGGAAATAGTCCAATATAAAAATACAACTAGAACACCATCATCACAAACTTTCAGGAAAACATGCACATTAGTAGTTTTTGTATTATTTGCTTACTTACTCATCTCCATATATTTATATATCATAAACAAAGAAATAAAAGGAAAATTTAAAACAGCTTATTTCCAAATTAAATAGAGATTTTCCCTCGGTGTTAAATATCATAGAATATGTTAAATGCATACTTAAAAATAATTCATTTTGATAATCAAATATTAAAATGTACATAATTGAATTTGGACCAGATAAAACTTGGGAAAATTTTTTCTAAGTTTTAGCCAGACTTTTTCTGAGGCAGCAGACTCACAGTTAAGTAACCTAGTTGTGATCAGTAAATGTGTATCTAGTCATTCTTAGCCAGAGAGTAAATCAAAAAAGAAAAATATCACAAAGTCTCACCACATTGGCATTTGCTTCATTACTTTTCATCTATGGGGGATGATGGTGATGAAAAGATTTGAAGGGTCTGATTAATAAAGGTCCTTTTTTATATCGAGTTATTATATTGAAGTTAACAGATAATATAATTATTTTTAGTATTGATTCTAATATTTTTATTGAAGCTACATGTCTACACAGTCTTTATTTTTTTATGACATTATTAGCATCTTAATTATGATTTACTTAGATCTAATAGTTTAATGTGCTGGAAACATTACATATATTTTGTGATTCAAAATCTTTTTTATTTTTTAGTTACATCCTTTTTCATGTTATGTATTTTTTCTAACGCAAACTTATTGCCTTCAATATTTATTCAATCTGAAGAAACTTTTAAATTATAGTAGGGTCTGTATGTGATTGTTTCTGCAATATTTTAGTAGTCTTATTAATTATATTTAACTAGTTATTTTACAACTCATATGTATGTAAGTAAAATTCAGAAAGTTCAAAATTTTGTTGCGATAATTATTCATTACTCATTTTTGTCTTATAATGCATGATTATTTCCCAAGTCATCCTGCATGGGTTTTGCAATGATAGAGTGATGATCTCTTTAAGATACATGGACTCTATTTCCAGCTGTTACTCTCATTGCCTAAACTTCTTACGAACTCTTAAGCAGTAAATCAATTGCTTAATTCCATGAGATCATTGAAATTTAATTTTTGATAAAAAGTACTTATGTCTTTTTATGTAGATATAGAAATTTATTAATGTAATGTTAGAACCTATAACATTTATATTTATTAAGAGGGCAAAACTTTTTGCATTTGGTGATAAAATAAGTCACTAGGAGGATGAAATTTATTTTAAAAGTTTGATTTTATATTATTAAATTTAGTTTTTTATTTTCAGTGAACTAAATAGATATTTTTTGCAAAATCTGTGTCTGTTTTTCTATGAATTGGGCCTTTCATGTTTAAATTTAAGAATTTTTTTTTATTTAGTGTTGGTATTACTTTGTTTGTTGTTTTCTTTTTTTTTCATTATTTATAGAATTACAAAATCTTTTTTGTTCAATTTTTGTTTGGTTTTTATATTTCTCAATGTACATTGGATTTTTTTTTGTTGATCATATTCTAAATCCACCAGATGAATTTGACTTACATATTACCATTCTCATCAATAGAGAATGTGTTGCTTTTTTTAGATATAGATTTTACAATTGTAGCAGTAAAATGAGTTGCATAAATTTTATTTAAAATGTCTAAGATTCCTCATTCAAAGTATGTCGAATTCATTTCAAGCTCAAAATTTTCATCAGTAAATTCCTCTTATTCATTTATTTCACCAAGGATTATTTTAACTTGATGGATATTATGCTATTTTTTACATTTTTTCATGGACTATATATGATTATATATAATCAATAAAGTAAATCATATATAGTGTGACATTTCTTTTATGATCTTGTATTTACAAATTTGTAATATGGGGAGCGTACTAATAGCTCAAACAAGCGCTTACTTGATAAGTGCAGTAAGAGAAAAAATATTTAAAATCTCTATCTGAACATTCCCATTCCAAGACCAATTGGTTTCGAGTTTTTGGCTCACCTCTTTGAGGAGCTAGAATATTCAGACACTAGATTAAAAATATCAACTCAAAACCAAGCACTTATTTAATATGTAACATTTAAGTAGAAACTGAAATTTTCGGACATGAAAATATCTTTAACTCCAGCTATCTAACTTGAATAGCTTATATGGAACTGCCAAGACCTTAAAGACAAAATTATAATAAGTGCTGGGTTTTGAGTTAATATTTTAGATCTAGTGTCTGAATATTCTAGCTCCTCACTGAGGTGAGCCAAAGGCATGGAAACCAATTGGTCTGGGAATGGGAATGTTCTAGATAGAGATTTTAAATATTTTTCTCTTACCGCATTTATCAATTAAGAGCTTGTTTGAGCTATTGGTATGCTCCCTGTATTACATGATTATATATTTATTAGGATAAAGCATCTCTGCATTAATTTATCAAAATGTTCACACGACATCTGTCTGCAGCATATTGAGAAGTATGTGTTACCCAGTTTCATATCTTTAATATTCAAGATAGAAAAAAATCTGGTTGTTTTATAATAGCGTGTTGAAACCGCCGGAGGGCGTGGTTTGTTTGTAAACAAAGATAAATATAATGTTGCCAGGGCCAGGGTTTTTTTTGAGTTTGGTTTGTTTATCACATTTATAAAAGTAATATCAAATAAATTTTTTAAACACAAAAAAAAATGCATAAAAAAATCAAAAAATGAATTTACAAAAAGTACTTAATTTTTTTTATTCTTTTCATTACTTATATTTTCGGGCCGGGGTTTTTTTTCTATGTATTTTTTTGTTTATCACATTTAAAAGTACTATCAAATCAATTTTGAACCAAAAAAAATACATCAATTAAAAATGAATTTTAAAAAGTAGTTACTTTTTATTCTTCTCATTACTTATATTTTCAGTTCGGTATTCTTCAAAAAAATCTGGGTTGTAAATGTTACCATTAAATGGAAATAGATTTATTTGTAATTTATAAAAATAAAACAAACAAAAAAATAAGAAGCTAAGTCAAACTTTGGGAGAGGGGGGGGATGTTTACAATTCATAACAGAACGGAATGCAACTTGAAGGTTGACAAAGTTTTTACGGTAATTACCAAAAACATAAATATATACGGCAATTAAAACCAACTTTTTGGGCTCTTCAGGAACAGCACGCATGCAGCTTCAAGCTCTTTTGTTTGATAACCCTTCCAGCAGTCAGAGAATTCTTTGACATTCGGAAAGTTTCCTATTTCAGCCATTTGATTAAGCTCACAGTTGTTCTCGCAGAAATGTGACTTAGAGCGTGATTTGATACGAATTGCGCTTGCACCTACACTTGCCCAATTTTTTGAGCAGGAAATGTGGGCTGGGGAAGCATGAGACCATGCTCATAATTGTTAGTAGACATTCATAAAACATGGGAGATAGAGGGGGAGGTGGTCTTAATGAATATAAAATAGTTTTGACAATCGGAATTCCAGCCACCCTCACACACTACTGTAGCCAAAAGTGAAATGTGATCGCACATCAAAAATGCTTAGCCCAAATCTGAGCTGTAATCTGACACGATAGCTTCTGCGGCAGATTAAATGTCATGTTTCTGTGCATTAGCATAGAAATAAACACAGCAGCCACCCCATACAATCGGACTATTTCTAGGCTTATGCATTAGAAATAGAACGTTCGATAGCGGAGGCCGCCTAAACGGCATATTTCTGTGCGCTATCATAGAAATAATGCCCTGCGGCAGTTTCAACACGCTATTATAAAACAACCAAAAATCTATATCTTAAATAGAATTTTTTGAGAATTTAGACTTAAGTCTGAATCCAAATCTGTTTTTTCTATAGGTGAAGTAAAAAACTAGTATTTTATTTTGGATAATAGTTAATTTCACTTGAACATTATTAAAATCTTTGATAAATATTTAAGGGAATAAAAGATAAAACAAGTTTTTAAAATTGCCCCCCCCCCCACACACACACATTTAGTTCTTTATCTTACAAACATATTACTGCAAGGATGTTTTTCACTGGTAGTAAATACCACAATGTCATCTATATCTATAAAGTCTAACTTTTTTCAAAGCATTAAATTATTAAGAATATAAAGGACAGATAACAAGAATCCTTTATTGTTATTAATGGGATAGATCAGGGAAAACATTAGTGTTCTAGCATTCTGAGAAAATTCATGGCTTTTCTCCAATTGTGGTTTAATCTGACAAAATATTTGAAGTAATTTTTTTTTTTTTGCAATCTGTTGATTCTGAATTTCATGTATTCTATCATAACTTGTAAAAATATTAGATTTAACTTCTTTATAATTTATAAGAGTTGTTTATTCATTTGCATTAGTGCAAGAAATTCATTTTAAATTTATACTATTTTTTTCCCCATTTATTTATCTTTATATACTAGTTATCATTTTGGATAATGGCATTGGTTTTAGCTATTGTTCTAATTTCTATTTTAAAATTTTGATTATTCTCTTCTTGTCAGTTTAGGCCTGCATACTAAACATTTTCATATCGATTCTCATTTTCTGCTGTCATATTTTTTACTAGTTAAAATTTTTAAAATTAAAATAGTTTCAGGAATCTTAACTTGTTATTAATTACTTCATCAGTAAAATTTGTTATATTCTTTTCAATGATGGGAGTCTTTTTGAAAATTGTATGATCGATCACTTCTATAATGTTTTAATTATAGAAACTTCCTTTTTTTAAAAAAAACCACATTAATATTTTAGACATATTAGATGTGAAATTTTTGCATTGGGAGTAATAATTCACTCTTAATTATTTTATTCCAGAGCCAGCCATGTTATATAAATTTTGCTAATTAATGCACACTTCATGATTGTGCTATATTCAATTCCCAAAACTAATTTCTGGATAGGATATTAGCCTTTTTCTGTAAGATCTGCAATCTAGTAGTTTTTTTTTTTCAGTTTTACAATAGGTAGTTCTGGAGAAATAATATTTTTAATAGTTATATTGAAGATGAGTAGAAAAAGTCCTGCAATGCTCCTTGAACTAGAATTATTAATTGATTGATTTTTATTTTTTTTTTACTTTATATTACATTGGAACTGAAAGAATTTTAAATGGCTATCTTGAGTAATATAAACAGGCTTCTTAGTCTTTTATTGCAGTTTTAAAATAGAGCCAACTAAGTGAAATCCAATATACTCCAATAATGATTTTATTTTTGTTTTGGTATATCATTATAATATTCATAACTGTTATATATATATATGATGTAAAACTATAATATGCCTGAATTTATAAGAAAAAAAAGTTATTTTAAAGATGAATGTTGTTAATATTGCAAATAGGAATGATAGGATTTATTACTAGTGATGATTTTTTTCACTACTTGATTAAGAAATCATTGTATGCTTTCAGGCAGAAATTCATAAGGAAGTTTACACATACACTTATGTGTACACTTAAAAATATATTACATCACGTATGTAATAATATATTTTATTCACTAGTTGCTTAGTTTGAATAAGGACAAAAATGAAAGTTAAGCATTTGTGGAAACATATGTTTTGCATTAATTTATATTTATAAAAACAATTTCTTGTAAAGATAAAGGAGTTTAAGTAATAGAAATTCGATAAGCTAATAACAAAAAAATATATGCAAATATATATATTTTTTTAAATCAAGGATCATCAGTGTCAGCAATGATTACCAGTGTTAAAATTACATAATATCATATGTTGCTACTGTTTGAGTCATTTTTCTGCAAAAGCTTACTTTAATTAAATAATCGTTTTATTTAATTTTAAATATTTATACATTTATAGAAGTTCATTACATTTAATGATAAAATTAATAATTTCTAAATATTTAAAAATAATTTACTGCAGTAAATAATATGTATGTATGTTATTTGGAATTTTCATTCTATAGAAAATCATTTAAAAATAAACTAATAATTAGAGTAATGTTATTTAATCAAAAATTATCTGAGAATAATTTCAGCAATAAAAAAAATATCAAATTATCACATTGATATACATATAAAATTGATTTAAAGATGATCAAGCAAAGAAACAAACTGAGTATAAGAAGTCTATTTTATTGATCAAACTGGGAATTATCCAGAAATCGTTAGCTCTTGTTTCCATCACCACTTTGCTAAACTTAGTAGAAAATTAATCTATTAGAAATGTCTAGAAGGCTTACTTTACATAGGGGGGGGGAATCAAGCAAATAAACAATTTCACACACACATGATTAAAAAAAGAAGAAAAATTGTGTTGAATTTGAATGATTCTAGGGCATTATTCAAATGGAAATCGGCAGATAATGCGCTATTTCTTAAATAGAGTTTAAAAAACTTTAGTGAATCACATTTGCATTGTTCAATATTAATAAGTCTAAATATCTTTTTTTTTTTGTATATTTTACATGCTTACTTTATATGAATTAATATGCAAATAATTATAATTTTATTGATGTCTTTGTTTCTTGATTATAGAATATGCAAAGATTGGATTTATTTAGGAATGATACATCTAAGAGGGCTAATGAAAAAATATTTGCTAATGCACTGTCACAGTAATAAATTACTTTGAATATTGAATCTATTAAGGCATGAAATTTTTTTTGCATTAGTTTATTTTTCTATTTTATTTCCTTTATTTTATTTTCGGATCATTGGTTGGTTATTTATTTTACACACATCACATTTCTATCTTATTCTGATCCCTTTTAGTTCTTGCATTTATGGAAGGGTGTCTGAGAATTAAAATGCTAGCATCCTTGAAGCACAAACTTATTAATAAAGCTAGGACAATGTTATTTCATTGTCAATAAAGAGTTTGATTGATTTAATTTTGATTTGTTAAAATATTTTTTTATGTTTCTATGCTCCAATTTAGATGAACTTTTGTTCATTTAATAAGTTAATCAAATTTTTAATTACAGTAGATGTATGTATTCTATAGACTATTGGAATTAGAGCTAAGAAAAAAAAAGTTATTAAGTGTTTTGCTTGTGTGCATTGATTTATGTTGAATGGAAGAAAACAGGAGTAATTAGGTAAAGTAAGGAGAAGCAATTAAAGGCTTTAGAAATGTGGATTTGCAAGAGAATTAATAAGTAATTTGAAATCATAAGATCAAAAAATGTTGAAAAGGTTCATTCTTTCAAAAAATTATGAAAAGAATGAGGAACTAAATTGAACATTTACTTAGAAGCAAGTGAATCATAAAAGATATTTGAAAAGAGATTTTATGCAGTTGTGGGGAATCTTTTTTTCTGCCAATGGCCATTTGGATATTTATAATATCATTTGCAGGTCATACAAAATTATTAACTTAAAAATTAGCCTGCTATATTTCATCAAAAATTTAAATCATCAGAAGTGAGCAATCTTTTCAACTGGCAGACCAATTTCAACTTTTTTTTTTTAAAACAAGTGCTATAATTTTTTTATGAATTAAAAATAAATTAACATCATTTTTAAAAATAACTATTTCACATTTAATGACAATTTTTCCAATTTGCCTTGTAACTATTCTTCGTGACATATTTATATTCTGGAATCTCGTTTTATGTTCTGGACATATATATTTTACAGCAATTAGGATGTAGTCTTTTATAAACTCCCCTTCAGAAAATAATTTCAAATTTTTTGGTTTGTTTGTACTTTTTATGAAATATGTCAGATACTTGAAGAAGTCCTTTTCATATTATCTACTTCTGATTACAACAAAATTTTGTTGTAATCAGAATGTTTTCATAAATAGTGCCTCTTAATGTTATGGTCTTTATTAACTGAAATACTTTCCAAATGTATCAGGCATATTAATTTGCTATTTCTTTCTATAAAAAAAAAATGTGTTGATTCATTTTTTTTTGAAGTGCACAATTTTTCATGTCAGTTTTTCTTATCAATATAATCACACCATGAAAAAAAGTTAAATGCAAAATAATAATAAAACAAAATGTTTTTAATTTTGCTAGTATATCTTTGCTGTGAAAATCACTATAAAACAAACAAATGCCATTTGCATTTAAACCTATAATCAGATAGACCATACAATAGAGGTAATTTGTTTGAATATCGCTCTTCTGATAAAATGAAGTAGAAGTATTATAAAAATAGGAGAGAAAAAAAAAGTTGTAGTTGAGAAAATGAAATATTTTATTTTACTTCTTAATTCTTGCACTTTGCACATATAAATACAAGTTTTACACAGGATCATTTTATATATATATTTTGAAACTGTCCCAAGGATTGGATTGAGAGTTTTCAAGGGCCATAGCTGACCCTCAGGCCTAAGGTTCCCCATCTCTGCTTTATAAGTATGAGAAAATGAGGTTTAGAAAAAGCAATTGATTATTGATCTTAAATAGGAAAATAATTATTATTTGAAAAGTTGGAACAAAAAGCAGAAATACTTTGCAAATATAATATGATTTATGTTAGAATTAATTGCCTTTTGGAAAATAATTGATGATCATGAGAAATAGTATATAGTTTATTCATAAAATTAGAATTGATTTAATTATTAAAAAACATTAAATTTAAATAGTTTCAACTTTAATGTATTAAATATAGTATGTTTAAATTATTTTAGAAGTTTGCCTTTTATTTGAAAATTGTATTTATATATGGTAAAATTGAATACTAAGAATTATTGATCACGTATAGTTAAAAATAAATTATATGTGACATTACATTAGCAAAAAAAAAGTTGTATATTACTGGTAAAGAGAATATTTAGCTTTATTTCAAATATTAGAAACTGGACTATAGCATATGCTACAATAGAAACACTTAATGATTGTCAGATGATTAAATAAAAATGCAGCAAACAGAATAATGCAGTGTAGTGGTACAAAAATTGAAATATTCCAAATGAGTGAAGAATTTATTTTATATTATTTAAAATTATCATGTATAATGACTTTCTAAAGTCACTAAACCTCATTTCAAATGAATTAGTTAAACTTATATAAAAAGGATAGCATATTACTGATCACAGATCATTTTTATCCTATTTATTTGATAAATGGATATTTTCTATTTCTATTGTATTAAATAATTATATATAGATAAGTTACCATTTATTATATTTGTATTAATAAACATGGTCTATTTACCAATCATTGTGTGAATTTAGTAATATATATTGTACAATAAAAAATAGGCATTTAAAAAATTAATATTGTTTATTTTCTAAAATGTTTTTTCATTCTAAAATTTTTTGTTGGATTATTGAGCATTTTATTTTATATGACAGAAATTGCATTGATATATTAATACTGATAAAGTTAAAGTGATGAATATTTGTTTTTTTAATTTGCTGTTGCTTTTTCCAAGTGCCATCAAGTATTTAGAATAACAATACAATGTTTAATGTTAGATGTTAAGTATTATATGCACCCAACACACATTAGAAAAAAGCATTGGGGGAAGTCTGCACTAAATATGTTCTATTTTTACAAAATTAAATCCCAAATACATAGAAATTTAATGATTAACTTCACTTTTTATGATATTTAAGGTATACTAATCATTTGTTTATGTATTTTATTTATTCTGTCATGTTTTCATGATGGCTAAATGATATTTTTTGAAACATTTATAGAATATAGTCCTCAGCTTATTTCTCATTTGACAGTAAGAAATATTAGTCTTCTATTCTTATCATATTTTATAATAATAAAAATGGTAAAAAAAAAATTTATGAATAACTTAAATTGTAGATTTGCTTAAACTAAAACATTAATTCCAATAAATTATAACTATGTTACAGAGATTCTCTTATTAATAAATATACACTATATACAAATTAATAGACTGTTGCATCCTTGTATTGCACATTATTGACTGTTCATGTATAAAATTACCTTCTAAATAAGGATTTAGAATAAAATGGCTTTATAACATTTCTATATCTACTCAATATTACAATAATTGTATTGTTCTTTTTTGTTTTGTTTTGACAGAAAATTCTCAAAAAATTGTTATTATTAATGTGTAATGTTAATTTGTAAACTTAAGTCATCATATATGTATTATACTTTTAGTTCTTGCTATTGTATTTAAATCTATTCTTAAGTACAAAATAAAAAATAATAAATATTTTAAATAAATAAATAAAAAAATCATTGCAACATTTAATGTATTTATATAGAATTTATCTTTATATTAATTTTAAGACATTTTCATAAGATTATTTTTTTAATATATCTTTTTTTCTTTTCATAGTCATTTAATGTATTTTTTCTTTTTTAAATCTACTCTCATCATTAAAAGATAGCATTAAAAGAACGTCCTTCACCATAATTGGACTCTCTCTTTATCACTTATGCTACTTGGACTACTCGCAAAAAGATTTTTAAAGCCGGAGCCTTTCAGGAAGAGGGCTATATCATGAAAAAACTTCTCAAAATTAAGACACGTGATAAACTCTTTGGCTCAATGGCCAAGTTCACTGATACATGGAAATCGTAATCAATTTCAGAATGACCTCTTGAGAATTGTACTAATTAAAGGGTCTATAATTTTTTTTCTGAACCACTCAGTTGAACAATTGTAGGCCATGTTGTTCTTTTGAGAAGACTTGGTCGTATCTTTGACAACATGCCACTAGTCACAATACCTCATTGATGCTCATATACAATAGCTGCTGAATAAAGATGGGCAGATTGGACAGGATTCATGATCTTTAACCAGTTTCCCTGCTTGGATTGGTGTTATTCTCCTGATGCATCTGTGGTGCCCTGCTCTGAGTCATTGCCCATTGGTGAATTCGGAGGCCCTGGATTGTCTCTGAAATTTGATCTGAGATTGACTACAGGAGAATGGCAGGGTGGCAGCTGACTTTCCCATTTTGATTCATGCTGTCTTACCAGGTGTATTGGTGATTCCCTAAATTGAATCATTAGACACTGGTAGACTTGAAAGTCTTAGATGTACCTTAATGCATGCTGAGGCGTACAGGTTGCCAGCAGAAAGGTATTTGTATCTGAATAGTGTACTTTAATGCATGTTGAGGCGTACAGGTTGCCAGAAGGAAGATATTTGTATCTGAATGGTCTACTTGTGTAGTGGTGGTGGTAGACTAATGCAAAAGGGTTTTCCTTCTTGAACATTTGCAGATATTACTGTTTCTTTTTTGAAAACCTCAAGGGTAAATAGTGGTTAAGCTTTGTATAACACATTTAAGTGAATGTTGTTCCAAATTACAAATGTTCAGAAGCACTTTGTTTCTATGGTTTATATCATGTTCATCTTGCATTTAATAAATTATTAAAACAAAAAAAAGTGGAAAAAGAAAATAATGATACAACACAATGTATATGTAAATTTCCACGGACAATGATGCAAAATAAACATGGACTATTTTTTTCTGATAAATTAAAATGCCCATGTAATCTAAGCAATCATTTATATTCATATTGTAACATTTTTTACATTTTGGTAGTTTCTGGCAGGCCTTTTTTTTTTTACACACTACTAAGTGAAAGTTAACCAAGCTATGAAGATGGAAAATGTAAATATTTTGTTCATATTTCTAAAAACATAGCTATATTTCCTGATTAACTGGCCTACTAATTATTGCGATTATGCTGCTGGCGGAATCAGCTTTTTTATTTGTTTTTATCAGGGTGCCAGGATTCATACAAGAATCTGCTGAAATCCGTCGCACATTGTAAATTAAGAAGAAAATAATTTTAAAGATCGGGTTTTTGATTTCCCATAACTTAAGTTATTTTTCAGAGAATATTATACCCGGAACTTAGTTAATAAATAAACATATTGGCAAAGGTAGTTTACACCTAATAGATTTAATACGCTTGATGCATATAGTGAAATTAAATTCTCAGGCTAAGCACTTTCAGATTTCTTCTCCATATTCATAGCCTTTAACTATAATAATTTATGCAAATCTATGCAAGCTTATTTATATAGTCCATCTTTTTGAAATAGAAAAGCATGTGGTATACAGGATTACATGCCCTCAGGCAAATTGTGGAGCTGTATACTACGGCAAAACTCTGGCCATTATAAAGAACAGAACTGCTCAACACAAATATTTGTACAAAAGGATGCTGAGCAGAAAGAAGGTAGCTTAGTGTTCGTGGACCACCAAAAGGCGGCTAATCATGAATTTGAACCTGCAAATGCTACAATAATTTCTACTGAAAGGATTGACACCAAGAGGAAAATTAAGGAGGCAAGCTTTATTGCAAGAAATGTAAATGCAATAAACAGAAAAGATACATGCTTTTCTATTTCAAAAAGATGGACTATATAAATAAGCTTGTATAGATTTGCATGAATTATTATAGTTCAATGCTATGAATATGGAGAAGAAATCTCTGAAAGCGCTTAGCTTGAGAAGTAATTATTCCAACTAAGAATTTAATTTCACTATATATGTCAAGTGTATTAACTCTTACATATTTATTAATGGTGAAATAAAAATTGAAATTACCTAATAGATTAAAAATAAACTAACAATAATAAAGCACAATGAAAAGTTATTAGAAATAACATTTGAAGGCATCTATATGCTAATCCAGATAACAACTTGATCGGTTAATTAACACAGTTCACCTTACACTTAGATTTCCCAGACCATAAAACAAAAGTCTCTTGAATAAGAAGAGTTAATATCTTTATCAGGATTATATTATAAGCTTAATTTTAGCCATCATCAGGACATTGGTATTAAACTTGTTTTTTGGTTCATTCTAAAGGCTATTCACGAAAGCTTTTCTGGGGTCTACGTCTTCATGATGAATGATGTCAAAAGCTTTTGTCCACTCCAGCATGACTAATTATTTCAGTATAGAGTAGTCCTGGATCTTTTCGTGATCCAGCACCAACCAAAAGGAAAACAGACAAGACAAGACAACATTGAAGTTTTTCTGACCTTTTATATTCACGATCAATTTTTAGACGACTTCTCTGCGCATCTATTTTTTTTGTTCTTTTATCAGAATACTAGATAATAATCTAGTACATTCTTTCTTAAATTTAAATTACAATGACTTTTTTTTCAGCATAATTCTGCCATCTTTAATTAGCTTCCAAAAAAAAAAAAAAGTTTTAATGATTGTAATCTTTTTTCAGAATTTTTCTTTTTATTTGTCTGGTTTAGTAATCTGTGAGTCATTTATTCTTTCCAATTTTAATTCTTATTTTTAATCAAAGTAATAATTCGAAACAAAAAAAAGCAACTCTCATTGAGTTTTAAAAAAGAAAATTAAAATTGTGTCCTTTAATAAGATCACTAAATTTACTTTTTCTTTTAGCTTTTACCAAATGCCAATATCATTGTACCATTATAAGTCAATAAAGTTTATTGTTGAATAAAAAAAAAAGAAAATCATTTTCATTCAGTTTTTTTTTATCTTGCATATTGAACATATTTTTTGTATTTGTTACTAAAACTGTATTCCATTCATAGAACTTCATATTTGTAACAAAACATTCCTTTTTCAGTCTGTGTTAAGAGTGCAATATTTTTTTATTGCTAAAAATCTTCATTATTAAGTAATCTTGTCTATTACTTCATCCATTTTATTATCATTTGATTATTTTACCATTTTCTATTTGGTGTATAAATTTACTTCAAACTTAATTCAGTATTACAAAAAAGAACTAATAGAATATGAAGTGTTTTAAAATGTTTAAAAGTTACAACTCTTTTATAAAGCCATTTTTAAAGGGATTATGAAAAATACTTAATGAAAATCATGTTTTATAATTTTGGCTTTTTTTTTCTTCATTAGTACTTATTCAATCTAGTACAATAGTTTTATGATTCTCCCTATTTTAAAGTTTTGGTTTTTTTTTTAAAAAAAGGATATGAATTCTTTGTTTTCATCTGCTGACTTATATATATATAATGGTGTGTGTACTGGATTTATAATAGACATATCTTGCACGTCTACACAACTTAATATGTACATATTTTTTACATATCATTACATATACATTTTTATGAATATATATTATACATAATTTATTTTAATTTTGTCAATGAATTGTGGTAATGAAGAAAAACGTTAATGATTTTATACTAATTACATTTTGCATTTAACAGAAATTGCTTAATTTATTGTTTTAAATTACTGATTGATTAAGAATACCTTCTATTTTAATAGGAACTAGTTATGAACCTTAATTATATTTTAAGCTTTTAATGTGTTATTAAATTGAGTTTTTATTGTTTAACTAGTCTTGTTTTATTTGTTTGTTTTAAGAAAAAAAATTTGGTTAGAAAAATAATTGCTATTTATTTTAGAATCAAGATATTAATTATTTGGAAGTGCCATTTGCTTGTTGTATAAAATATTTAAAATTATAATCTCATAACAAAAGCAAGCAAAAAAATAAGGAGGATACTGATAATTTCATGAAATTAATAACATATTAAGTTGTCTGCATAGCCAGACAAGTTATTGTAACTAGGCTGAACTATATTTACAACATTTTTGGGACCTGATGTGTTAATATGTTTCAAAATTCCAAAGTAGGGTTCTGTTATATTTATTAGACCCCAAGCTGATGCTTAAGACATATGTTTGTAAGAATACTCTAGCAAGCATACAATTAGATTATTATTTATAGTTTACCATTGTTGTGATGTTAACACAATATAATTTCCAGTGCAATATTTTTATGTCACTAAGTAAAATAAACTGTTATTATTATTTATTGATTTAAAAAAAAAAAAAATATTATTATAATAATGAATTACAATGCCAGAGAGAGCCTCACTAATAAAAATCTTTTAAAATTAGATAAATTTTGCATTAGAATTGTTCTTAGTAATTAGTAATTCACATGGGTATATAAGGGTTTTATATATTTGCTACATCAATCTCCTTGCCCCACTCAAGAAACAAAACATCAGTAGTTTGCAGATATCTAAGATAAACATCTTCATTTAATAATTATGCATACAAAATGTGAGAATTTATTGAAATACTACATTTAGCACTAAAGCTTATTTATGAAAGTGGAGTATATATTACTAATTTGTGATCAAATTAATATATATTATTGTTAAAAAATCGTGTAAGAAATAACATTCAAGTATTAAATGAATTTTATCTTTTTTTTTTTAATAGCTGCTGTATGTTTTTAAATGTATATATAAAAAAAATACATCCATACTAATGATTTTAAACAATTTATGTAGCTAAGATTTTAACCAATTAATCTTTCACTTCCTTCTTTCTTAACAAAAAAAAAACTAGGTCAATTGATAACATTTTTAGAAGCCTTTTAAAGAATTAGTAATAGTTAGAAAATTTTACTAATAGTTGTTAGATTTTACCATTATGCTGTACCATTATGCTGTACATTAGTATCTAATGAACTATTTTTATTTGAAAATATAGTAGTAGCATTTTTTATTAAAATGAAATTGATTTTCTCCTATTATTGTTTATATATAAATAAACTAGAAATCTTTCATTGGAACCATGAATTAACTTCATAATGGTGGGTGGGTATTAATAGGAATATAGTTTGCTTTTTATCACTGGTAAATTGACCTACTCAAGAGCTGAAACTTGGTTTATTTCTGGTGCTTGAATGTCATTTAGGCAAGTAAACTTTTCATTATTTATGAGTGAATGCTCTCCATTCTAATACTATCTACTATAAGCTTGAATAGTTAATTATAACTAGACGTTTTGTAGTATTAAATTCTTTAGTGTTCTCTAGCTTTTGTTATTATCTATGAGATATTGAGATTTGAAGTTGAAAGCATTGCAGTCAAACATCTATCAATTACCTTTAATTTTGCATTACTATTCAAGCTAAAAACCTCAAATTCAAATCAGTCCAAGATTTTGACTATATTGGTAATGGAAAAGCCTGAAACTGTTATGTGAATGAGGATAATGCAGTAGTGTGTGATAATCATTTATTATTATGAAGTAATAAATGAACATGGAAAAGAAATTTGAAAAAATATATAAAGAATTATTTTTTGGAATTAATGGGTCACTTTTGAAAGAAAAATAAAGTATACTTACTTATTGATATATTAATACATAGAATCTGGAAAAATAGCACTGGATATTATTTTTAAAAAATAAAAGTCATGAGAGCTTCAATATTATCCTATATTTTAATTTTTTCAAATACAGGAAAAGGCAATATAAAACAAGAAGTATATTGCATAAAAATATCATGTTGATTAGAACCATTTTCATTGAATTATAATCAGTGTAAAATATATTCCATTTTTGTAAGACTACTTTTATGATACAACTTTGATTTCCAGACATAATTACATAGTTTTGTCTTAGCATAGTTAGAGAATTATGATCATTAAGTTTTGTTTTTTTTTTCTTCATGATATGCAGATAAAAAAATTTTTCATTCTTATGTTCCAATAGTTAAAGAGAACAAAAGCAAAATTAACCCAATTGTGAATTAAATTACTACCTTAGATTATATATAATGAAGTAAAAAATCTAGTGTTTAAATTAATCATTATTTTTTTAGAATCAAAGACACTCATTTGTGCTTTTTTTTAACAAAAAAAAATGCTAGAATTTGAATTATCCGTAGACTCTCTGCCTTTGTACCAAATCTCAATCCTCTATAATATGGTTTGTCATTAAACATGATGGAGTAGATATTCTACATAACAAATTTGATTTTTTCATACCAGGTAGAGCCACCAAAACTTTAGTGGATTATTGATTTTTATGCTGGGTTTGGGAAAAGATAAGGAGGATTTAGATATAAAGGCCATAGAGTTGACAAAGATTATGTTGTGGAAATAGAATGGAGCAGAATATGAGAAAACTTAGAATGGGGAATGGAAAGGTAAAGTGGCTAACGGGTTTCTCTGGGCATGGTTGCTGAGAGATTCCTGACTCCATTTAAGAAGTCACTGTACATTAAATCACATGAATATGCTAATCAATAAAATTAAAATTTTCAAAACAAAGGAAATACTGAATTAATTTTAAACTAATGGAGGAATATAATACTAATTTTTTTTTTTTAAAAAAAAAAACAATACTAAAATAATATGAAAATTAGTGTAAAAATTTTATGAGCACTTTTATAATAATACAGTACAAAGTATAAAAAGTTACATAATTTGATTTTTTAAAAAAGATAATACATTGATGAATAATACAAAGTTCATACAAATTAGAGTAATTTACTAAAAAATAAAACAAAACAGTGGCTTTTTTTAAAAAAAAAAAAAAGAAAGATATGAATGGTTTGGTTCCTGTGTATTTGCATATTAGATCTACTGTGACATTTTACATACGTGTCCATCTGTCTTGCGACCCTGGCAAATAATACATACATGTGCACTTTTGACAAACTTAAGTGATAAATTTATAATTAACAAATTTGATCATTTTCTTGCTTATTATACATGTCATTTTTGTCCAGATTTCATTAGAAGTTCTTCCAAGTAGCTGAAATAGACAATAATTTTTTCAGCAAATGAAAAAATCAAGTCAAATGAATACTTTCAGAACAGTGGATATTTGGGGAATTCTGCAAGGACACTGATGACCTTCATTATGGCAACTGAGAATAGAGCAGCAGCAACTCAGATGGAAGCGATCAAACAAAATATGGAAGAAGGCTCAACAATTTATTCAGATTGCTGGAAAGAATATAGAACTGAGAAACTACGATCTGCTGGATACAAACATTTTTATATCAATTATAGATACGACTTTGTCAATCCAGAAACTGGTGTTTATACTCAAAAATCATAAAAAGACTTTAGAGTGCAGCGAATTGGTGTAATAAACAACACTGAGGAACAGTATGCTAGCATCTCTATTTATATTTGACGGAATTTGTGGCGGAAGCTGCACAAAGATGACACTTTCCTTTATATTCTGGACGATATCAAAAAATCAGTCCATCACAGTGATTCTGTTTTAATAAAAGTTTACTAATTTTTTTTAAATAAAAGTTTATTATTTTTTTTGGTTTTCATAAAAGTTTACTATTTTTTTTTTTTTTTAACAAAATAAATTTGGATGGACACATTTCCTGTACAGGCATTATATCACATAAACATGTGATTTAACTCTCCATTTTAGAAATTCCTGCCACAGACTTAGGGTGTTTTTTTTTTTTAAACTATTCATTTTATAATTTTTTGCCATATTTAATAGACATAGTATTTTTTTTTCTTTGTTTTACTACCCATTTTATAGTTAGTATATTTATTTATTATTTTGAATTTGTAAGTATCATGATTAAAATTTGGCAATTGTATCTTGCTACCAAGGAGGATGTAGATAAAATGAAATAATAATGTTTGATGGCTTTCTGCAGAGAGACCCATGATTGTTTTATCATGACAATTTTTGTTATTTATGCATAGTAAGAATGTTTTGATTTTAAGTGAGTGAATAGATGTAGTAATAGTAGTAGTATATGTATATTTGATTTTGCTTATATAATTTTTTGTTGTCGTTAATTTTGGTTTACCTATCTATATCATGAATGGTCTTTCTTGTTAATTTTGATTTAGTGTCCATTTTGTAATTTCCTGCCAGAGTTAATATATGCAGTATTTTTTAATTTTAAGTAAAATTTGAGAATTAATGCTTGTGTTTACAATGGTAGAATGCTGTATCTTTTTCCAGTTTGGGGATGGTGTTTGCAATGGCAGAATGCCAACTAAAAATTCACAACTACCTGTTTTAGTATAGTAATGTGTTTATTAATTTTTTTGTATAAATTTATATTTTTCATATTTGTAAAAATGTACTTTTTCAGATTTACATATTAGTCTGAGGGGATTAGTGTTATGGATTTGAGCTGCTGTGACATTTCACATTGTATCAGTCTGCCAATAATTTCCTAGCCTTGTGAAAATGTCAAAATAACATATACACAGGGTTTGTTTTTAAAAATTTATTACATAAGTTTGTCAGTTGTTCCTGTGTACACATTATTTGATGAGATCACAATATTTGAAAGGTATTGTGCACTGATACTTATGTGAAATGTCACAGCAGGTCTAATATGTAAGTACCGGTTCCTGCAATGAAGATACCTTGTAGTATTTTCCTGTGATTGTACTTTCGACGACTGCCAAATCTTGCATTGTTCATGATGAGTGATCCAGTGTTGCAACATTTTGCAAAAATATGTCTAGGCACACAACTACTATTTACAATTATAATGTTTTGAATAGAGATTGTCAATTGTAATTAATGCAATGAAGATACCTTGTAGTATTTTCCTGTGATTGTACTTTTGACGACTGCCAAATCTTGCATTGTTTATGATGAGTGATTCAGTGTTGCAACATTTTGCAAAAATATGTCTAGGCACACAACTACTATTTACAATTATAATGTTTTGAATAGAGATTGTCAATTGTAATTAATATTGAAAATGGTTTGTTTTGAAAATAAATTATTTATTTCAAAAATGATAATAAATAGTGAAACTTGTTTGATTGAATTTTTTTCTTTATTGATTAGTATCTTTTGTACAGCTTTGGTGGCTCTAGCTGGTATGAACAACTAAATTTATTTAATGTCATTTCCACCAGCACCCATAACATTTTATAGGAATCTACTTTTTGCACTATAGAGAAAAAAAAAAGTGACTTAAAATCTTTTGCAGACAGACATATTTGAAGCAATTAAGTTTATATGTAATTCATACAAAATAAATTAAGGACATTATTATCTCTTGTTATTTATATGCTAATAATAGGGTATCATTTGAAAATAAATAAACTGCTTTAATTTGGAAAATATATAGGCAGGATTTTTTATATATATATTTAATGTGTAGTCATTATATAATACTTTTCAGTATTTATGTAAATAAAATTGATGTAGTAATTATATTTTTATTATGTATTTATAAATAGGCAATACTTAGTAGACGGTAGTTGTTTATTAAAGTATCCATTTTGTTTTAAATTTAAAAATCTTTTGAGATTTTCTTCAACAATCGAGAGGCATGTAGAAAAGTATTATTGGGGATTTTTATATATATTTAAATTTTACTAAATATTTTGTTAATTTAATATTTTAATTTGGTTTGTTTATTTATTAATGGAGAAATAGAAGTTTATAGATCTTAGATTTTTTTTTCTTTTGGAAAATATTGATCTTAATTATTAATAATTTTAATTACCCTAACTAGAAAGAAAATCTGTATGCTCATTAGTGAAAGTAAGCCTGTTTGGAAAATAATTCTATCCTAGTTCTACAAGATTTTTAATTTATGTTATGCACAGCATGATTTTTATTGATGAATTTTTAATATTGAAATAGAATAGTTATTATTTGCATAAAATTTTTCTGATCACTTTTCATATTTTAATGATGTATCAAGCTTCATTATTTTATGATGTTCCAGCTTGAAATATTAGAATTTCAATGTTAAAATTTGTCCATAATGTTGCCTTTGATATATAAAATAATAAACAATCAATTTAAAGCAAAATTGAAATAGACAAACTCACTATAAATAAAAAATATTATTCATTCCTTAATGCAGGGGTCCCCAACCTTTTTGTAAAGAGCACATTCTGTAATACTGGCCAGGTGGCGGGCACCATTTATTTTTTCAATGTAAATTTATAGTTGGATATTGTTAATAATACATGTAATGTACAAAAAAATATTTATTTCAAAAATAAATTTTTAACATAATTTTTACGCTGTAAAAGTATAGTTTGCCCTACAATTTGATTACAATATAATACAATAATTTATAAGAAATTTTAAAAATTAAATTTATTTGTATCAGATAAATAATTTTTTATTGTGTTCGGATAGTGGCAGGCACACATAAAATGTTCTGCGAGCACCTAGGTGCCTGCGGGCATAGGGTTGGGGACCCTTGCCTTAATGGAACTTTTTCAAGATGTTTCTTTTTATACAATCACATGACCAATTACCACACAGCAACTTCCCCCAATGGACATTATTTACATTCCAATAAATATAATCATTAAAATATGTACATTAAATATAATTAGTAAAATACATATATGTATATGCATAAAAATGAATAACAATCTCTTTCCTTCTATTTTTAAAAATTATGACATAAAGTTTCCCAATAATCTAACAATATCTATTTCCCCTCTAATTGTGCTGGGCCTTTAATCAGGTGTTTGCACATTTGTTTAAATTTTCTTGAATATACAAAGTCTCATAACATTTTATTTCTTGTAATTTTTAACATACAATATGATAAATATAGATCAGACAGGAAAGACTTCCATGGAAAGAGGTAAGGAGCATGATAGGGCAATTAACAGAAAGGATATAAGATCAGGGCCATATAAACATTTTTTGGATACTGGACGTAAAATGAATTGTGAAAAAAATATTCAGATAATAAAGTATATTAAAAATTACAAAGAAAGAAAATGTTATGAGACTTTATATTCAAAAAAATTTAAACGTGTAAACATGGTTAAAAATCCAATACAATTAGAGGGAAAATGGGTTTTATTAGATTATTGGAAACTTTAGAGTTATAATTTTTAAAAATATAAGGAAGGAATTTTTTTTTCTTTAGATTTGTAAATATATATATGTATTATGTGGAGAGTGGGGAGGTCTATAATAAATTTAATCATATATATATTATTAATTATATTTAATGTATGTATTTTAATAATTATATTTATTGTAATGTAATGTAAATAACGTCCAATGGGGGGGTTGCTGTATGGTAATTGGTCATGTGATTGGGTAAAAAGAAATATCTTGAAAAGGTTCCATTAAGGAATGAAAGCTGGATTGATGTATTAAATAATATTTTTATTTATAGTGAGTTGTCTAGTTCAACAATTTTGTTTTAAATTGACTATTTTTAATTTTATAATTTTTATATATATAAAGATTGTTTTTAAATTTGTCAATTTGGAAATCCATTGAATTGTATGAAGTATCAAAAATTACTTTTCTGTTCCATGTTATTTAAATATTGCATTCCATTAACTCAAATATTAAAGAAAAAGTAAAGCATTTAATAAGATTTATGTTTATATTAATAAATCTATTATCATTATAATAAATTGTTAGAAGTCTTTAAAAAGATAATATTTAAATTGTATATGTGTATATGCATTTGAAAAGTTTAATTAGGATATATTAAATTTTTTTTTTAGTAATTAAACAGGACATTTGAAAGATATAAGATGTGAATTAATTATTGACTTTTTGCCAAATAGCTTCAGCATTTGCTAATGTTAATTTTCACTTATTATTAAATAACAGAATTATTATATCTTAATTTTTATAAATAATTACAAATATCTTTATTATAGTCATGAATATGTATGTGAAATATTTATGGCTAATAGTTAGCATATTCACCTGCTCTGAATAAAATCTGAGATCATTCTATTTGAAATTTGACTTTTTTTTTTAGGTTTCAAACAACTTTAGAATTTCTTTTTTTAGTTGTTGGTCAGTTAATATTTATTTAGCTAGAGAATAAGAAACGTAAATTTTTATCAACACTATTTGACTAATGTTTGAGTATTTTCTTGATGACTAAATTATAGTTTTCATCATTTGCTATATAATAAAGTTCAATGGATTTCATTATTTAGAACAATATATTCAAAATAATGTTGAAGATTTATGTGATTCAGTATGGTTATTTATAAATAAGACAAGAAATATTTAATTATTCTGTAAGGTGGAGGGGGGAGTCCATATTATTTAAATGTTTATTATAAGTGGAAATTTTAATAAATTTGTGTTACATTATAATTTCCTTTTATTGTTATCAATTTTATAATATTCTATACTTGAATGATAATCTACAATTTATTTAAGGTAATTTATAAATGTATATAAATAGCAAAGTTTTTCATCTGGCCAGCACAACATTTTTTGAGATTGATTATTTTTCATAAATACATTTTGATATTTTACTTATTTCTAGTTTATTTTTGTTAATATGAGGACTTTAGGAATAAAAAATAACATTTATTGGTTGTTAGTTTTAGCCTTCATCATTGTTAAATACTTTACCATAAATAGTATTCCCAGGCTGTTTACCTATATAGCAGGGGTGGCCAAACTTTTAGACGTTGTGGGCAACTTTTTTGGTGAAAGCATATCTGAAGACAACTAAGTTTTTTTCAGGACTTTGAACTGGAAACCAGAAAAATTTGGGGCTGTCTATTGGTCATTTTTGGTTGCATTTCCAGTATTTTATTATAAATTCATAGCTTTATCAATATTCAAATTTTAATTCCAAAAAAAATCAGTATTTTTTGCAAAAAATTGATTTCAAATTGCGGTCTATTAGTCCCACCTCTTTTTCTTTATAAAATGCCGCAAAAGCACTAACTGTCAACTTTGGCTTTTATTCTCCAGCCATTTCTAATTGTCAAAGTCAGAAATCAAACCAAAATGTTTTATGCTTTCATAATAGATATTGAACGTAAATAAATATATTTCTCATAATTTTTTACATTCATAATTAGGTTTTTACATTAATTTACTTAAATATAAACTTTAATTCAAACTTTTTAAATTTTACAAGAATAATCAAGGGAAAGTGAATAGTGCTTGACCACTATTCAAGATAAGTGAATAACATTGACTGCCATTTGCATATAGTGACATTCAATGATAGCTAGCAAAATGCAACTATTTTTCATAAATATTTATGGAGGTCATGATTACTTTTTACACTATATTGACTAATAATGTGACTAGATTTAGATTTTTATTTAAAATATTTAATTTTAGATAAAGAAAAGACAATTGAAGTAAATAATCAGCTATTGTAATTTCTAAGATATAAGAAATCACTGGCATTTTCAGATAATGATTGGTTGAAATATAATTCCTTTGCTTTTCTGCAGATTATTTTTCATATGATTTTCTTAAGTTATTAACATTATTTTAAATTTTTCGTTACATTTAACCAATTTGAATGTAAAATAATTCAAATGTTAGAAGCTAAATTAAAACAATTCTGATTATTGTACGTTAATATATTTCAGAAAGGAAACTGACTAGATGCATATTTAATGAATCAAATCACTCAATTTTTTACTCAAGAGATTGGCCAGTAAGAAAATTCATCAGACAAAAGATTAAGCTTTGATCCGGGGAACTTTTAGATATTGAGTCCATCTCTATCATGGAACATGGTGCTTAATAACAAAATTTTGTCTTCGCAGAACTAATTTTTTTATCACAATGGAACAAGTGATATTAGAAATTCTTTGCATTTTATATATATATGTATCATATGCAGAATGTCCAACAGAAATATTTTTTTTCCCATTTTATTCACAATGCTTTTTAAAAGTATATATATAATGAAAATCAAAATGTTTGTATATTCTTGATTTTTCTGTCGAGTAATTTATTTTATACATTATATACATAAATTTGTTTTGATAAAATGTAATTTGTCTCCATATTTCAGTTATACCGGCACAATTTTTTTTAAATCTGGCTCTATCTTTGGTTTCTGATCCTTTTTTGGTAGGAATTTTATCAAAATAATTCAACAATTAAATTAACCTCTTACCCATCTGATTTTCATCATTATAACTTACTTTAACTTTAAAGCACTATATGTTCTAAAGTTTTACTATAGATAAGTTAATTTTAATATACAGTGGAGCCGTGGACTATGCTGTATCTAACATAATTTCAATTTCATGCTGTCTAAAGAAAAATGTAAGTAAACAAACAAAAATAAACATTAAAATTCACATATTTTGCAATATTCAGCAATTATTTTTCTTTCTTTGAGTGCCCTGGGTAATTATATATATTAATAATTGTATTCTTCTTTTATTATTCTTTCTGATTTTGATGTGATATAATTTGCATAATAAAACATTTACTGAGTATATTGCTAAAAGTTTTACAATTTTTTTTTTAGAACATACTAAAAGTTGAAGTGGTTTTAAAAATATCAAATAATTAGAAGACCCAATATCTTGATAGTATAAGATCATTGTTATATTTTAAAAGAAAAAAAAGTTATTGGAAAAAAAAAGGATATTGTCTGAAGTTTATTTCATAATTATGAAAGGCAGACATTTCGTTATTTATTTTGAAAATATGATAGTTATATTTTCTTATTCTAATTGCTTCAGTGACTGCATGAGTCAACACACATTCAGTAAAGTGTATGAAAATGTGTTCTTTCAATTTATTATTAATAATTATATTATCACTATAATCTTCATTTATATTAGTACTATACCTATGAAAAAAAGTGTCCATGTTATGTATATGTGTGTGTTAAAAAGTTTACTGTACACTTGCAATTCAATAAATAATACATATTGTATTCTAATCACTGTTTATCAACAAAATGAGCTATTATACATTATATATGTAGAATGTGAGGGGACTTGAAATAAAATATAGCATAATTCATGGCTCCACTATACATTTTGCACATTTTTATGTAAATCATTCATAAAAGTTTATATTACTGATTTAGAGTGTGCTCACTGCCATTTTGAAATCTAAGGACCACCCAAAAACATTGCTAACATATACAAGCCATAAATGACACTGAATAATCCACACATGGACATATCATGACCATATGTGTATCATTCGATGTCATTTAGTGCTTATATATGTCAGCAGTGGTTTTGGGTGCTCCTTAGAATTCAAAATGGTGATGAGTGCATTCTAAATCAGTATCAAGTTTATTGATTAATTGTTTTCAGTCCTTTTTTTTTTTTCATAATTGAGATAGATTAAAAAATGTGTTGCTAACTTTATTTTAGCTGATTTACAGATAACTACCTCCTCCTACCTCACAAGCTCTCTTTAAAAAAAGTTCATTGAGCTATAATTTTTACTAGTGAATAAAAACTTATTTAAAGAAAAAGTATAACTAATAAAAAGATGAAATAGAAATATGATATTTATGTCAGTTAGTCTTATTATATTTACAAGTTTTCACTTCAATGTCTATATATTAATTTATTTACTGCACTATAGTCTTTTTTAAAAAAATGTATATATGTATTCAATTTTAAATGAAAATATTAATTATGTAAATTTTAAAATCATGCTAAAAGAATATCTGGCTATCATAAAAATTTAGATCCCTTCTGCAATTTGAATTTGGAAACAATACTCTATTTGTATCAGATATATATATATATTAATTATTATTAATATATAAGTTAATCTTTTTTTTCAATAATATTTATAAATATAAAATGCATGCAAGTGCACATATACTGGTTGTCAATATTTATCAACATATAAGGAAATATTTAAAAGCTTTAGCAATTGATACTGTACCAGTAAATACTGGATGATTATTTTGCATTTATAAAAATTGTCATACATATATAAGGTAGATGGGGAAGATAAAAGAAACAAATTAAACTTTTACTGGTTTGGATTTTTGACTAAAATATTGTAGTAGCAAATTTGGAAGTTATTCAGCAGTCTTCGTTTATTTGGGTTGTTTGTCAAAATGCTGGAGGATGGAATTCTACAAATAGCAGTAAAAAGAAATTTAAAGCAAGAGTTTATATAGCCTTGACTGTTAAACTTTTTAAACAGCTTATTTCAATTAGGAATGTTTAAGCCAGGAGGAGGGCTGGAGAAATTGTCTATCTAGATTTGTTTACTACTGAAGAAACTATTTTAAAGAAATTTTAAACTATTGTCAAAAAGTATATAAACTATTGTTTGATTAAAAGATAATTATTTTTCATTATATAGTTTTTTACTTTTTTAATGCTAAGATAAGTCAACCTTATACACTTTCCTAGAGAAATAACATTTTATTTTATTATTAAAATGATAGTTTCAATGTGATCACTTATGATTTAAGCAAAAGTTCAGTTCCAATCTCAAGTATCCACTTATTTGATTTTTTTTTTTTAGTTGTTCATGGAGTTCCCAAAAGTCTTCATCAGCATTATTCTTCAAAAATGACAATATTTTCTATTCTCTTTCAATGTCTATTTTTGATATCTGCTTTCAACAGATTTAATCTTTTGTTTTTTTAAAAAAAGAATAAACAGAACTTAAGAAATATAATTACCAGTAAAATTTATGAGGATTTAAAAATTGAGTCAAAAGTGTATATTGTAAATATCTGTACAATATTTTAAATAAAAATTATAATTTAAAGAAAATATGCAAGATAATACAAATGCAGGTGAACAATTGTCATATTTGCAATATATATAAGATTAATTTGACTTTGACTTTCCTATTTTAAGCCATTCATCAGTTGTTATACAAGCTAATAACTCATTATCTACAAACATTATTATAGTAATATTTATTAAGGCTATAACCTTAAGACTATGCAGAGATGTAGACTGGCTCACATATAAAATAAATACTTGCCAATTAATGTTAACATTTTAATCCAATAATGCATGTCTGAAAAATTGGTTTCCTTTCACATGATTTACATATATAGATTGCTAATACATTAATTACAGGTATTCAAAATTAATATAAATTCAAAATCGTAGGTAATTAAAAATGAATTACTTTTTCTTCCCTATGATATATAGAATTAAATTTGTAGAAATAATTTGTCATTTGAATTAAGCACTGTCATTAAATGTTGGTTTATATAAAAATAAGTTCTAAACATAGATAATTTACCTATGTTTTTAAAACACTTATTGATGCGAGAATGCAAGCAAATTAATATCAATAGTGTATATCTGAAGGATTGGTTTTCTCACATGATTTATATATATATATAGATCACTAATATATTAATTATAGATATAATTAATATATATAATACAGTAATGAAAAAAATATTTTTATTAGGCATTTATAACCATACTGGAAAGCTAAAAGTAAGTTAGAGTTTTTTTTCTGTTTATAATTTACATTATTGTTTTTTATTAATATAGGTTCATATATTGTACATATCTTTATAATCACACATCTATAAATGAAATAACATTATAATGTTAGACATCTATATACATCTGGGTCTCGTTTTATGCAGTAGATAGGTTCCTCAGAAAACACGCCCAAAAGAAATCACACAAAAATAGAATTAACTTACCTTGAAAAATGGGGGATATGTTGCAGTAATTTTCAGAAATCGTATAAAGACAAAGCAACAAGGAAAAATTACTTTAAAATTCGCAATAAAAAAAATAAAGAAATAAAGTATGACTAATAAAAAATTTTAAATATTTGAAAAAAATTAATACAAGACAAACTTTTTGTATTAACTACAGCATTTAATTTTACATTTTTTCATACATATTTTAATCATTACCGCTGTTTGATAATATGCGTTCGTTTGTGAACTGATAAGAAATCAGATTCGTGATGTGATGTACAACTAGCTCCACTTTCAGTCTTGTGTTGTGTTAATGGTTTTCTGTTTCTATATTTAAAAAATGAGATCACAATCAAAACAAAAAGATTATACATTATCATTAGAAAGATTATTTTCAGTTTAAATAATCAATAAAATCTTCATTATTTTTTTTAACAATCTAAAAAATTATTTCTGTTATATGTAACAAAATATGTTATAAAAGTTTAAAATTTTTGAATATTTATTACGATATTTTTATACGTAAGTATAATCTATTATTATTATTTACTCATTAGTGTAAGTAGGTTATTTACATAGAAGCTAAGATTCTAAATACAGCTTCAGGCCATAGTCATGTTAGCTGCTAATATAACGTTATATTTTTGAGAAAAAAAAAGTATTTCAAGTCAAAATAAGTTATTAATAATTTAAATTTCTTGATATCTAATAAATATAGTGAAATATGAAAGATATTAAGAAGAAATATGAATTGCATAACTTCAAAATCGCATTAAAATAATCTGCATAAAACGAGACCCAGGTGTACACATACAAAATATATAAATCTATGCTTATGTATTATATAATATTCCATTCATGTTTAAATGACAAATTATTAGTTAAAATTGTATTGATATTTTGTATATATTCATATTTTTCCTTATTGTATTTAATATAGTGAAAGGTTTAGTATTTTTTGATACTATTTTATGTCATATGTTCCATAATGGATATATAGTTGTGATTTATCATCTTTTCTAATAATTTTGCTCCATTATATCCCCCCCCCCATGTAATTGCTTTATTAAGTATCTGTAGTAACCCAGATCACAATTTCCACAATTAATTTTATATACTATATGTCTTTTGTTCTATATTTCATTTTGTAAAACAAATAAACAAAACAGTTGATTGAAAGTGTATAAAAAATTTAGTTACAATCCAAAAATTCTTAATATATATATTTAATAATAAAAAATATATATTGTAAATAATAATAGCATTACCTTTTAAATAATAATCTCTAATAATAATAAATAGAATTTCATATTCTCCCATGATTCATAAAATAATAGTAAAAAGTAAAAATTTCATAAATGAAGATAAATATTGAATGGCCAAACAATAAAAAAAACTAGAAACATTACTATCTAATTCTAAAATAAAAGGTGAAAACGAAGACAAAAGAAATATAGTTTATAATGTAAATAAAAATATGGAAATTGTGATATGATTTAATGCAGACATACAGAAAGCAACTAGAAGAAAGGAAAAGAACATAATTTACAGAAGAGATGTCACACACTATATATTTCCAATTTAACACATGATCATAAAATAGATTATCAAAAAATATAAAACTTTGTACTACATTAAATATAATAAAGAAGATATGAATATATATATAAAAGATCTTTTCACTAAATTATTAATTGACTATTTAAACATGAATGGAAAATTATATAACACATGTACATGTATAGATTTGTATAGAGTTTTGTGATATTAAAAAAAATATTTTTATAAACTTATATTAGTGATAAATAATAATGTAAACTATAAATGAAAAAAAAAAACTTCATTACTTTTAGCTTGTCAGTATGGTTGTAAATATAACATTTTTTCTCATTGCTGCATAATGTATAGAATACAGTAATTATTTGAGATGATAGAAAGAGGAAATGGAGAGGGGGGAGTATTGTATTGTATTAAAATAATTGGCATTGCTATGTGTAATGGTTTTTTAAAAAAAATATCAGTATATATTTATACTGAGAAAGGCAGTAAAAAGATATTTTATTTTATTTTATTTTTGTATTAAATAATACGATATTTGTTATCACATTCATATCGGCTTTTTCAAACCAAATTGTGCAAACGCTTTTTGCGAGTGTTAAATAATAAATGAATACCCTCTGACCCATACAAGATATAGAATTTATGCAGCAATAAAAGGAATCCTCTTATTACTACGACTCAAATATTTATATATGAGCAAATCTGAAGTACTGGCACAGAAGGTGTGACTATAGAACAGTCACTTTGAATTACTATATATAACTTATGAATGAATGACACCGATGAAATTTACTAGAATTTACTGAACGTCATTCCAACTGAAATTAATCATATATATAAATCAGCATTTATTTTTTATAGCGTCTGTATACAATTGTAATCACATTCATATCGGCTTTTTCAAACCAAATTGTGCAAACGCTTTTGCGAGTGTTAAATAATAAATGAATACCCTCTGACCCATACAAGATATAGAATTTATGCAGCAATAAAAGGAATCCTCTTATTACTACGACTCAAATATTTATATATGAGCAAATCTGAAGTACTGGCACAGAAGGTGTGACTATAGAACAGTCACTTTGAATTACTATATATAACTTATGAATGAATGACACCGATGAAATATACTAGAATTTACTGAATGTCATTCCAACTGAAATTAATCATATATATAAATCAGCATTTTCAGTAAATTCTAGTAAATTTCATCGGTGTCATTCATTCATAAGTTATATATAGTAATTCAAAGTGACTGTTCTATAGTCACACCTTCTGTGCCAGTACTTCAGATTTGCTCATATATAAATATTTGAGTCGTAGTAATAAGAGGATTCCTTTTATTGCTGCATAAATTCTATATCTTGTATGGGTCAGAGGGTATTCATTTATTATTTAACACTTGCAAAAAGAGTTTGCACAATTTGGTTTGAAAAAGCCGATATGAATGTGATTACAATTGTATACAAACGCTATAAAAAATAAATGCTGATTTAAATATTTGTTATGTAATTTTTTATTAACTTTTTTTTTCTGAGCAATACCATATTGAATTTTTACACATTTATTATAGATGCAATTTTTACAATAGCTTAATAATGCATCACAAATATATATATATTAAATCCTCAATATAGCTAACAACATAAAAAGCAATAAAGCTAATAACACTTACAGGTGGTCCTCTATTTTCATACAGTTCCTATTTCGTACACATTTTGTTTTCAATTTTTAACGATATTTATGGTAAAACACACACTTTTATGTAATGATTCTCCCCTTCTCATGGATTATTAGTCACTACTCTTCTTCTCATGGACTATTAGTCATTAGTCCATCATTATCCCACCGACATTATTGCTCATTTTTAGTGTCGCAGTTTCAGTCTTGAGCAAGGACCCAGCTTGAGTTAATGAATGTGTTGATATGTTATGTCTTATCAGTTTATGTCAGGAAGTGTGCTATCACTTCAAGTACTTTTCTGTTTTGATTTATAAATATCTATACTTAAATGCTATCCTAAGAAAAGCTATTAACGAATGTGTACTTATTGAAGCTAGCGCTTTCCAGGATGAAGTATATCCTCATATTCATAGCAGCGATTTAAGAAAAGTTCATTGCATTTTTAAATTTCTGTTTTGGTGAAAGAGTTTGCCCTTATTAATTCATAAACATGAGTGAAAAATGAAAAACAGCAGTGTTGAGAAGTTCTGAAAGTGGCGAATCTTTTGCTTTAGTTGGTAGTTTGTATAATTTAAGTTGATCGATATTCATAGAAGAATGTGATCCCAATGAAGAGCATATATCTCATGTACAAAGGATAATAGAAAAAACACAGTATTTCACAGAACTCTTTATCAAGAAAAGAGTACAATTTAATTATCTCTTGACAAATTTATAAAGAAAAGACCAGATATTAATCAATAAAAAATAAATATTTTGAAAACCTTTTTGATGCTTTTTCTACATTGCTCTGCTTTTATACATTTCAATGTTCATACACATTTCAGTAAACCAATTAGGTACAAAAGTAGAGGGCCACCTATAGTAAAACAGAATTTAAATGTTTTTAAACTGATTAATGTTAAATTTATTCATAAATTATATAATTGGTATGTTAGTTTTAAAATTATGAACATTTTTATGGTTTATAATTAATCTACATTTAATTATGAAAAGAATGAGCTCTATAAGTAATCATCATTAGTAATAGTTTTTTTATGTGTGAAAATGGGAGTCATTCAAATGCCTCCATGATCTAGATAGAACATTGTTTAATTTTTTTTTTTCTTAACAAATATTTTTTTTGTCATAAATAATTTTCAAGTACTTAGTTTTTCTAGTTTCTATCAATGTAAAGCTTTTTGCTTTAACATTATTAAAACGAAGTTATTGTGAAAATTGTGTCTCAAACCAGTTTTTTAAAAATTCAGTATGATGGACTGGACATTAAACAAGTTAATATACCTCACATAAACCAGTAATTGTGAGCAATTTGCAACATCTGAAGATTCATCAAGCTGGATGCTAAATATTGGAAGTGGTGCAGATTTAATTTCCTGGATTACCTGATCATTCTGCGAACAGTGTCATTAGATAAGGAAATTGCACTCAATTTCATAACAAATTCTCCGATTATAACTCGAACAATGTCTTTGGCCACTGGCAATAGGAAATCCTCAGCAATGGTGTGAGGTTTCATAGTTCTGGTGATTTTAAGTGCCACTAAATATGAAGTTTCAACGGCTGCTATGTTTAATTTGTAGTATTTATCACCAGAATCAAATCTGACTTAAATCTTGAGTCCATCAGTTTTGTTTCTAAAATAGTTGGTATGCTTGCCAGCAAAGCTCGGATGCCTGCTATCAAAATGGCGTTTTAGTTTGTTCGACTTTATAGTTTCGACTGATAGAATTTCACAACAAATTACACATTGTAGTTTCTCAATTCCTGCTGTAATTATTGAGGTAAAACCATACTGCAAAAAATCCTCACTATATTTTCTTTTTTTAACATTCTTCTCTACATAATTCATTACGATGGGATGGTTTGCTAAAGAAAATAATATATAACAATAACTTTAATAATACAAAAGATAATACATGGCATATCTTGGTGCTGTTTTTTTTTTTTTACATACCTGCTGCTATCATAAGGAGGCAAAATATAAAAAAAACCGATCAGCATTCAGATTAAGTTTCCATGTTTCAGATACTTTTTTGCAGTAGTTGATGATTTTGAATTTAGCCAGTAATTATAGTTCATAAAGTGTTGTTTTCTTTCCAATAGTGCTGCCTTCAACATATTAGCAGCTTTTAACAGTGGCTGCTCTCTACATATATGTGACTCATCTGCATAAATATATTATGGTGTTAACCCTGTCACATACACTGTAGTTGTAGGACATGTATTTAATGGAGTTGGTGTGATAATGATATCACTGCGTATACTTGTATGTGGGTGTATCTGATTGTGGGTAACCCATGTGAAAGGGTTGTTCGACCCTCAAAGGGGTCACGACCCACAGGTTGAGAACCGCTGCATTAAGGCATAGATTATTTTGCTGTCACAGATAATGTGATGCTAATAAAGTTAGAGAAATTAGAAATTAAATAACTTAGTTGGATTAACCACTGACAATAATTTTTCATAAATAACTAGATGTAATGTATATCTTAAAATATTTAGTTTCCTGGAGTAGAATTAAAGTATTGTAGTATAGTTTTTTTTATATATTTTTTAAAGAAATTAACCTTTTGTCTTAGTCTTATAAATGCTGTCAAAATTACACCATCAAATTTATCCTATGATTATGATTATTATTATTTTTAAAAGATGCTTTATTAATCTACTCATTTCAATGGCAATAGATTACTCCCAAAATTTTGAAAAGATATGCACCTTCAAGATGAGATTGGTTTTTAAGCTTTAAATTTATATTTTATTGTTTATGTGAAGTTATATTTCAAAAGTAACAATATATAATAGAAATCTTAATCAACTTTGAAAAAGTATATTGGTTTTCACTAAACATAAATAAAAATACTTTTTTTTTTGTCTATTCTAGTTAAGGAAAATTAATTGAGCTTATAAACAAATGCTAAATATAAATTTTGATAATAAAAAAACCCAGCAGTTTCTTTCCACATCAAACAAATAAATATAGAAACTAATTAATTCCAAGTTTCTTGAATTTAGAGTAGAGGATTAATTTGTTTTTAATTAATACAATATCATGATTTTTTTTTAATGTACAAACATTATGTTAGAAAAGTTTTTAGTAAAGGATAACTGCTATCTTTTTGTGTATCACTTTTATCATTGCATCATTGAAGTTTGTAATGTACCCTAAAATTGAGATATTAGAATAAATTGTTAAGAGGATCACACACAATAGCAAACTTTTATTATTGGTTGATGATCAGGAGTTCTAATTTAGTCATAGTACTTTATTGTCTAGTTTCTTAATGTACCTGGTTCTGGCAACTTCCTATTGTCATTACTTGCTTTCTCAAAAGTTATCTGGAACCTAATGTTCAGGATTCATTTTAAAGAAATTACAAAATTGACCTGCATGAAAATTGACACATGAAAAAAGAAAAATTGGCCTACATACAAATATATTGCTTTATTAAAGAAAAAAAATGTTTTAGCTGTTATATTTTGAAAGTTTATTAATTATGAAGTGTTATATTGAAGAAAAAAAAAGTTTATTTTTAAATCAATACCAATATAATATTAATACAATGTATTCTTGATTACCCATCCAATCTTTCCAGATTAATGATTTTGTTTGCATTTATTGATCTCTCTTAATATAATTTTCATCTCAAAAAGTAAAAAAATATAAATTATTAGATATTCATTCAATTTCTTAAATCAAGCTTTAGAAATACTTATATCTGTATAAATAAAAATGTTTGTTATTGAATTAAAAATTAATTTGTTTATTTGAAAATATTCATACTTTCACAGATGAATGTTTCAAATATTTAATAAAAAATATTCTGGTTTAAAATATTTTATTGTTCATAATAAAGTTAAAATATTTATTTGTATTGACCAGATATAGATTGGTCATTTACATTAGCTCTTGTCTTTATTATTATATTCATTTTTAGGATTAAATGTAAAAGCACAAAATTTTAAAACTCATAATATCTTATAATTAGCATCATGTGAGCATTGTAATGCAAGCATCATATTTTTATCATACTGCACAATTTTTTTTTGTATAAAATATTGCTGGCATGAATTTTATAAGAATTTAAGAATGATAGAGATTTTCTATCGCTAGATTATTGATTTTATACCTGTATTTTTTATTTATTTATTTTTTTGAGGCAAGGATTATATAATTATTAACATATCCTTAAGTTTAAAAATAAAAATATTTTTGTTTCAAACCTACATAGCATCTTGATGTCTATTTTATAAAAGCTGCTTATAAGCAATTCCAAAAGACCATTGTCATAAAACTGAAAACAAAACCGGCTTTGTTATAAATTTTTGTGACAGTAATCTTTGGAATAGTAAAAAATCCATATCTGGTAATACCAGTTTTTATTTAAAATCTACCTGTAATAATATCTCCTCTCATCCCATCTAATAGAAGTTGTGTTATGAGAATAAATTTTGATGGGCTATAAAATAATTTCATACAGTATCACACAACTCTTTGATCACTAGAATCAAATGCCTTTGCAAAATCACTCAAAGCAATATATAAATCATTTATTTATTCCCCTGATACTTCGCATAGCAATAATAATGTGCTCTATTTCTAAAACCACTCCAAGTCTCTGCATTGGTGGTCGAGAGGTCAGCGCAACTGCCTTGCACTTGCAGGCAGTTGCGGGTTCACGCCCCGGCCGATGCTATGACACTTAAAAAAAAACCTACTTATTTATGAAAGCAAACTATTCAACAAAAATCTTTGAAAGTAGCTTTGCTACAGAGGATAACGTATTTCATGATAATTACTGCAATCTTGTTTATCTCATTTATTTTAAAAATTCAAACAATAGAAGCATCCTTAATATAGTATGGCACAACTTCATGAGTATATATATATTTTCTCTGAATTGAATATGAAACATAATTTAATAGACAACTATATATTTAAATAATATATTTCCATCTAATCGACTTCCTTTTCAAAATTGAACCTTGTCAATTAGATAGAAATAAATATATGATTTAAATATATAGTTGTCTATTAAATTGATTAAGTTTCATATTCAATTCAGGAGAAAGTACATAAGAAAGACAACATAATGGTTTTAAAAGAAATAACCATCAAGTGAAATATATATATTCCTAAATCAAATTGAATATTTTTAAGCTAGCACATTGGCATTATATTTTAAAACTTCTTTAGGCAGATATATATATATAATCTTGCCTAACCTTTTAATTTTTTTAAGATTACAAAGAGCTGCTTTATTTATTTAAATCTAAATGAATTCATAGAATGGATATATTAAAAATCGGCATCTCATTTTTTGTATCATTTTTCAGAAAAATGATCAAAATATCTACCTGTTCAAAATAACATTTTTTCTGTAAAAATATGCCGTTGATAAACTTTATAAGTTTATAATTTTCCTACTCCATGGATTATTTTCACTGCATCAAAAAAGATGTAAAGTGACCACAATGAGTGAATGCCTTTATTTCCTTTATATGCAATTTTAAGTGACCATTCATTTTAGGCCTTCTCAGTTGTCGCATTTCTGCTTTTAAATCCATATTTGTTATGAAGCACCCCATTCAATTTATTATTTTGCCAAGTCGAATATGTTAATTTGCTTTTAATAAAGTCACTAATATTAGGGGTTTTGTTGGAGAACCATTCATGATTTTTTTTTTTAAAGTGAATTCTAAAAATAGATTTACTTGTACCCATAACATATTTCTTAAGAGATTTCTATATCTCAGTATAAAGTTGGACTTAAAAATTGAGGTGCAATATATAGTTTGTGAATGCTGATTCTGATTAGCATTGATTCAACTAATGTTAACTAAATTAATAGATCTTGGACCCTGTCATTATAACATAAAGATATTCAAAATTTTTCATATACTATTCTAAAGTCACATCTTTGTTGGATTGGGCATATGAAATGAATGAACAATAGCAAACTGTTTAAAAAATATTTTATATTAAACTTGAACATAATTTTCATTGTTAAAAAAAATTACTTTGTTTAAATTATAAAGATTATCTCAACTTTTATTTGGGAAGATATAGATAAGGATAGAAAACAGTGGAAAACTGCAATTAGATAACATCTTGAAAAATTTGCTACAGAAGTTGAAAAATAACATCACAATTTCAAATAAACAAAATTGTAATGGTCATATTTATGTTTTTTTAGATTTGTTTATATAGTCGTGGCAAACTCATTTATTGATTATTATTGACTATATATTTGTAAATGGCTGTTGTTCTTGATGATATATATTAAGAAAATTGTATTTAATTTTTAATTTGAATATTTAACATAAAATTTTATCACTAATTGATACAAAAGTGAAATGTAATTTTTTTAAAGAAATAACACTCATTTATAAAAGGCTGACAAGATATTTTTGTTTTTAGTTTGATGATGCAGTTTCATGTTATATGTTATTTAGGATCTACAATAGTAATTTGTATGCCTACATTGTCCACTATCTATAGTTTAAATCCTAGACAGGTAGAGCAAATGTTTTCAGAATTCAATTAGGTTTAGAATTTCTTTTTTTTTTTCAGAGTAGTCGCTCAATAGCCAACTAATTCAGCTAACTATCCAATATTGATCTGTAAACAGATATCTAGCAGCTATTTTTAGATAAAGATTACAACAAAGATCTAAAAATTCCTGAATTCTTATCCAGCAATTATCAATCTTAAAAGGGATGTTGCCCTATATCTATTTATAGAGGCTATTTTATTTATATTTTTTGAAATCGTTAATAAACTCATTCATTTTCTATTCACAACCTGCTCATCTGAATTTTTTCATAGTGATAAGTTCATATTTTGTAAAATGGAGAATAGGTGTGAAAACATTTAACAATATGGCTAAGGTAAATTATTAATCACTATTCATTAAAAAAGAAATAGATACACACCCCATGGTTGAATATACTGATAAATGACTAATTTGTCAACAATGAAATAATTGTAAATTTGTCTTAATTTAATTTTTTTTTTTTCCCAAATGTGAAATAACTTTACAATCATTTTTGATTGTAAAATTTACTTATTTTTAATAATGAGTATGTATGTTCACATGCACATGAGTGTGTTTGTATAACAATTTTGAATATAATTTCCTTTAATTCAAAGTATTGTGAGGGTGGGAAGCTAGTTTTTTTATTTTGTTATACTTTTTAAAATGAAAATCCCTGCATATGTTTTTGATGCAAATTATTGTTAGCCTTAGTTATTAATAATTGATCATTGCTTACAACTAGCAACCTTTGATTATTATAGGAAGTACTACTCAATAATTATTTCGTGGATTGCACAAATCATTCAACACACACATCCCACATGTACACCCACAATTTAAGATTCGAATAATCACTAAGTCATATATATATATTGTAAGACTTACAGAGGAGTTATCAATTTAATTCATCCAATTTAAATTATTTGCTTCACTAGTTAATTCTGTAATTGTCTTATTAAATATTAGACAATTAATCTCATAAAATATTTGGGATATAAATTTATTTTCTCAAGATGTGATATATTGTTTAATAAATTACAGGAAACCATTAATTTAGTAAGGACAGTTGGTTCCCTAAGACTAAGTAAAGCCAGAATATCATATAAAAAGTAAGGGATTATCATGGTTTTCTATGAGAAAAAATTTAACTTGTTCCTACAGATAAAAATTATACCATAAATTGTATTGTATTATCAAATAACTTAATGTGTATATATAGTAATTTAAAAAAAACAATCTAATATGCAATATATGTATGTAATTAAAGTTGATCTGTTGCATCCAATATAACTGATACACATGACCACATACATGTGAAAAAAATAAATGATCTCCAATATACATATTTCATGCTGAACCAGCATTCATCAGTTGGTCCAGATCATTATCTTCCACACATATATAATCAGTGTTCGGATTATATTAAGATAGAAAATCTACACACTTTAATGGACAGACTTGGAAAGGATTGAAGCCTGTCCATTAAAGTGTGTAGATTTGCTATCATAATATAAACTGAACACTGATATATATATATGGGAGATGATGATCTGGACCAACTTATGAGTGTTGCTTCAGCATGAAATATGTATATTGGAGATCATTTATCTCTTTCATGTTATGTGGTCATGTGTATCAATTATATTGGATGGAGTGGATGACTATAGAGAGCACGAAAGCCTGGTTTCAAATCTCTTTTTCTTACATCTAGGATAAGTATAAACATTACATTTATATTTCAATAATATATGTATTTGTAACTGCTATAAGTAAATTATGCAAGTACGCACTTAAATATATATATGTAAGATAATGCAATTCTATGTAAAAAGAAAAAAAATACTTAGCTTAAAGTTATTCTTGCTTATAATCCATCCATAGAGCATTCATTATCATCCATTTTTTCTGTGTCATCAATTGCTCATTGTAAAAATCCACCATTATCTTCTAAATTCTTTGATATTCTGGGGGGGGGGGGTGGCGATACACCAGATATTGATGGATGAAGATTTATAGGAAATTTTTTTAGAATAGACTATTGACTTTCTTCTTTTGATATTTTTTTTATACATCTTGAAAGAACTAATTTGTTGTCTTTATACTTTTTATGGTCTCATGATACATAATCAGTTCCTTAGTTTTTTGATGCCCAGATTCTTTTCTACAAGCATGTCAATTTTCTTCCATTGTCTTCCTTTTTTTTATGCAGTTGTATTAATTTTTTGTTAGTTAATTCTCCCATGTGTGATTCCAAAAGCTCTTCAATGTTATCTTCACAACTTCCGTAAATGCTGCTTCTTAATCAAGTAAAATATAGTTTTCCAAATGATTGAAGCAGATTCCATTTTGACTTTAGTGTTTGTAACAAGTTGGGGGAAGACTTTCTTTCATGTAAGGTTAAGAATTGGTTCATGCATTGACTATAAGTTCAACAGCTGTTTTTATATTGAAATCCTTCCAGAGTTGTGGAATTGTCTTACCATCATCCTTAGCCAAAGTGCAAGATGTTGCATTAGTTATTGAAGCTTGTGATGATTCTTTGATCCATAGATTGAAGTGATGTGGTGTTTGGTGGTTTTAGTTGCTGCCATGATTCCACTTGAAAACATATAAAGCTGTAAACATTTAAAATATATATATATATAAATGTCAATATCATTATAAAAAAAATGTATTGATTCATTGTGCAAGCATGTGACATGGACCAAGAAAGAGAGAGTAAGCTCACAGTTGACAAATTTTTGTGTTTTTCCACAAAATTATTTCTCATTGTACTGAGAAAAAGCCCATACTCAAGGTTTTTATTTTTTAAAAGATTCTTAGTCTTATATGTGAAATTATTTAGAAATTAAAGAAACAATGTTTGATAATATCTCATTTAACTGTACTGTTTTGACAATAAAGATTACACTGTACATTTTCAAAACCTAATCACACAGTTAACTTTGAAAAAAAAAAAAGAAAATTCTGACATTACAAAAGGAAAAAAAAATGTATCTAATGCATTGTAATCATTTTTTTTTTTTTAATACTATGTAGATCCAAATAAACAGCAATTTAAATACAAATAAGCTGTCTGTGGGCTTTTCATGACATGAGATGGTATATTTTATTATGTGCTGGTAGTCATTTTTTTGGAATGACTAGTAATTTTCCAAGGAATACAGTATGTTGTAATGGCAGAGATATGGGCTATATAAATAAAAATTAAAAGCATGAATCTTTTTTGATTTATTTGTATTGCATTTTCATCATACAAAATTATTATTAAATGCATATTATATTAAATTATCTCTCTTTTTTTTAAAACTAAATATATGTTTACAGTAATATCAGATTTAATTCAGCTGAAATTAGTGCTGAATTTAAAATTGCTCCACCGAATATTTTAACTAATATTTATACAGTGCACAATTTAAAATTAATTATTAATAGTATGTGACCAAAATTTATTTTTAGGTTTATGCTAAATGAAATACTTATATATATATATTGTAACAGGATGAGGGGATAGGAAGAACATGGGGTGATGGAAAGTCATCATCACTCCCAAGCCAATACAATATAAAATCAATAATTAACATATGTATACATAAGTAAGATCAAGAAAATCTCCGAGAGCATTGGAAGATCAGAAGAGCAACTATAAATCCACCAGCATTATAATTTAAAAAATAAGTGCAAGTAAATACTCAAGAGAAATAACCATCCATCATCATCATTGATGGGAATAAACAAATCAGTACAATAAATCAGCAGTCAACCGTCAGGCTAACTAACTATTGAGTCTTTGCCATCTTGGGAAATTATTTAAACATTAATTTGGAGGCACAACCTAAATGTTAATCCATTAGAATACATAAGCAGAAAATCTAAATAATAATGGTAGGACATTAAAATATGCTGATCATCATCAATGCTCTGGCCACTAAGTATTATTAATGTACTGGCCAACTGTAAGCTTAAATTTTTAACAAGACTGAACTAAAATAAAATGTAGTGCATGGGCTTTAAAGAGTATCCTCTTTTGCACCAACCAGGATGATGATTGGTCATCTCTGGATGCCCTAAAAGCACTAAATACACATCCCCATTTACATATTCATCCCACACACAAATCTAGCTCAGAGAACATAAGCTCTATTACTGTATATGACCAAGAGGTGAATTTTTAACAATTTAATAAGTTTATTAATAACAATAAAAAAATGAATTAAGGTCTTATACAGGTTCTGATTTTGAAAAGTATACATAATTATATACACCCTAAAATTTTTACATTGATTTACATGGTTAAAAACCCATTCAGCACACAGGCATGTGACTTGATACAAAATAAACATGTTTGAATTGACATTTCATTTTAAAAAATGATCAAAATTTTATATATAATTGTCTATCTGACACACACTGTTATTTACAATACAATTGACATATATACGCACACATATGTGCATGGGATTGAATTTTCTGAACATATTTGACTTGTTACAAAATAATTATCAAAATCTTAAATTATATAAAAATACAATAAATGATTAAAGTTTCAGTTAAATGAAATATATTTTACATACTTGTTATGATTATAAATTTATTATGACAATAAAAGTTATTTTCACAATTATTCTTTGTTGAAAATGTATAAATTGCTTGTCATATCTTATAGTAAGTTCCACTCTTTATCATTAGTTTCATAAAAGAAAGAAATATTATCAACTTTTTTTTTCTTTTAAAACATAAAGTCGATTTTTTTGACAGGCCACTTTTGATTGTTGATTAACTAATTATCAACGTTTTTAAATTTAAATTATCGAATCATAGATTCTTTACTTTTTTTTAAAATCCAGGCAGAACTATTTGCTTGTTTGCTTCACTTTTAAAATATCTTTCTTCTTGATTAGATAATGCTGATGAAGTAGGCAAGGTGAGATAGGAAAAGTGAATACGTGAACTGCAGCTCCCCATGCCATGATAAGTAGACAGCTAAGCATGGACTACCAGAAGACAAAACTCCATGACATCGTAAGAAAATACATCATTTTTAAGCACTACCCCTTCTAAGTACCTAGACAGATTATGCACAAAGAGTAGTATCCAGAAAAAAAACTATCAGGCATTGAGCCAGCCCTGCTCATCTCTTGTGAGTCTTAGGGGTTATAAATGACATCTATTCATGAGACCAAGGCCTATTCGTGAGGCTTACATATATGTCTTTGGACTACTCTGGGAGCTCAACATCTAGGTCTAGACATTGCCAAGCCTATACTTTGGAGCATCACGAATGCACTGCATCCAGGCAGCCCTGCTCAACTATGCACCCACCATAAACATAAAAAGTACAAATTCACACATCACTTTCAAAATGTCATTTTACTAAAGAAATTATTTAAAATTTCATTATCATATATAACTATTCACCACAGCTGTATATGTTTATCTGTACTTCTTTGCTTTTAGATATGTCAGCATTTATATAATTGCTTCTTCAGCAAACTGGAGTTCCCTGGCCAATCTGGAAGATTTTTTTGTTAAGTTTGGTTTTAGTTACTGTCACCATCAGGAAAAATGTAATTCATGTAAAATGTTGGTCTCCCTTTCTGTCTAGGATTGTTCCAAGCAAGCAGCGATCTTAGTTTGATAGATTTTAGACAAGCAACTGTCCTCTCCATGGTTAAGGTTATGAATTTCAACATAAAAAAGTGAGTCATTTTTTCCATGTGAATTCAAACTCCTGCTAAGGAAAACAGTCTTCTATCTTGCCTTCAGCTATATCAGTTCATGGTAGCTATTCTGCCAGCTCTCTGCTACAGCCAACAACAAATTGCAGCTATCTATTTTGGTCAGCTAATTGCTGCCACTTACTCAAAAATGTTTAGTAGCCAAGCTGTTCTGTTCAGTTTTTAAAAAACTACAATCCAGACTTTGCAGTTGGCCTATTTGGCCACTGCTTAAAATATTAAAAACTTCTAATTTTTACAAAACTGCAAGCAGAACTAACTGATATTTTTTATCAGTCTTTTTATACAATTATCTGAGGTGATAACATCTTGATTGAAAACAGTTTTATTTTTATCTCTCTAATCCCTTTGAATCTACATACATGTTTTAATTAATTAAAAAAATGTCAAAAACAAGTATTGTGTATTTACATTTCACAATCAGAATAATAATAATATATATATTTATTCAGACCTTTTAAAAGTTTAATTTATAAAACAATATTTTAAATCAGAGTTATTATTTATTTATTTTTTTTATTTCAATGAATGTAGAAAATATCTACAATTTTTGTCAGTTTATTTCTAGTTTTCCTTTCAACTCTCTATATATGCACACACACTATATTAGTGTGTGCTATGTAATCCAACTGCTTACAATATATATATATATATATTTAATATTGCAATTGTTTTAAGTTTACAATAATGACTTCATTTGACAAATTACATGATTAAGGTTTAAAATCAAACAAGTAAATGTTATTTTTAATTTAGATTTAGTAATTTTTGATTATATAAAATTGATTATTAATTGCATAATGCACAAAATCATTTTTTTCCCAAAATAACTTGCAGTTAAGGTAACTAAACTTTGGACATTTACAATGATTGTAATTTTTGCTGCAAGCAAAATACCATTTATTAGATTTTTCATCCATAAAAGTGAGTAATATATAGTTTTTAAGTTAATGTATATATTTTCAAATGCATTACTTATTGTTCTGAATGAAACATTTTTTTTATTGCTTTTGTAATCATTAACAATGACAATCTTTACTTTGGATATGTATGAATGTATTGACTTTCATTGCAAGGACACTGGACAAAAATGAAATGAAATGTTGTAAATACATATACAGAGAAGAAAAATTCGATAATAATAGTAATATTTAGCAGAGCACATTTTCGGTATTGTGTATCAGAATCATGGTTATTAATTAGATCACCATGATGCTAATACATATGTGTGGGTATAATTTACATTATAGACTGAGTTATTAATTCATTCATTATATATTCTAATATTATATACTGAATTGTGTATAATGAATAAACTTTGTACTATACATTTCAGCTTGAATGTCACCATTTTTCTCTCTGATGACAGAAGTCATTATTCTATGATGTCATAAATTTTACAAATTTCACTACCATTTTGAAAAAGCTGTTGTTGTTTTTTTTAAAGTAATTATATTAAATAATTAATTGTTAATCAAAATAGTGGATACAAATTGATGAATCCTCTCATAAAGGTTTGATGCTAAATGAGATATAGGTGTATTAGAATGCATTCCATTTAATACAATCTCCTTTCTGCATGCTCTATAAATAAATGTATTTTAAGTTAATAAATTAAACATTTAGCATAACTCAGAATATTTAAACTGTACAATTAATTTTTCATATAAGTGATTTGCAGTTTAAATAAAGTTTGCAAAATAAATTTACTTTTAAAATTAATTATTACTAATAACATCTTTAGATAAAACAAAAATATATTTCAGTAGTGAAATTGCTAATGTAAACAATTCTTATTATATTGCTGAATATAAAATGACTAAATTAACGGGCACAAATATTACAAATACTACAGACTAATTTACTGTGCATGTATGTGAAATGTTTTAGAAAGTTTTCTTCGGCATATTCATCTGACATCTTTCTCATATCTGTAAAGGTTTTTTTTATCAATTTAGTTCTATTACCTGTTTATTTGTATTTTGGAGCTGTGAATATATATTTTTAAAATTATTCTATATATTTATATTGCCCAATAATTTTAGATATGAACTAAAAACATTGAATTACAGATCTAATGTGAATGTCAGGAAAGAACAGAATTTCTAGATTAAATCAGTACTTGTTAAAATATCATGGAATAAATGTAAACTCTTCCTAATATGGATTTATGAAAAAGTAAATGGCAAGTAATGAAATTAATATAACATTTTTTGTTTTTAAAAACTTTATTTTATTTCAGCTTTACAGGTATTGTACAGTTAATTTGAAAAATTATTTTTACACATATTTTTGATTTTGTATTTTAATTTTCTATTGAAATTGGGATGTTAGATAGTAATTTTGCTCTAAGTAAATATATTTCAGAATACTATTAAATGAACAGACTATTTAGTAAATATATTTCTGGAACCAGTTATACCTGTTGCACAGAACTTTACTGTATTTAGTAAATATTTTGATTATTTTAGATAATCTTTAATTTATTGTTGTACATCAGCATGTATATTATAAACAATATGTGTTTATTCATGTGCTTATGGAATGTGCATTAAGTTTTTATCCTAAATCCAGTGACTTGGAAGTAAAATATTACAAACAAAAATAATATTTGATCATCGTCAGAAATAGTTTGCTATTACTTGCTAGCCTTATAACATAATTTGTTTTTATATTTTAATTTTGAAGCAGTATGTGCATTATTAACATGCATATGGAAGGGGAAAAAAAATATTAAAAACATTGTAATCTATATCTTAAGAAAATAAAAACAACAACAATTCTCTTAATTTTAGAAAATGACACAATTTTTTATGAGTTATTATTAAGTGATATATTCAGGCAGGCTTGATAAAGTAGTTTTGATTAGAGCTTATTATAAGACATAAGATTTGAAATTGATTGGTAATTTTTTTTAAAAAAGTGATTGTTTATAAGATTTTTAAAAAATTAGAATGATAAAGTTTGTGAAATGTTTATTTAAGTAAGATGATGAAATATAAATAATCTTTTGTAAAGTCTTATTTCAGTATATGCATCAGTTATTTGTAAAGTGTGTAAAATAATCATTTTCTCTAGAATAGTTTAGAATAAATTTAAAGATAAAAGTAGTGAATGTCTGTGATTAATGAGTTATCTGTAATAATTTAATTTGTTAGTAAGTGAAATGAGAAAATTTGTTTATTTATTGTTTGATTAATGTGAGAAGTGAGATTTTTTTATTGGTACTCTAATATTATAAATATTATCTGTAATTTTTAAAAACAAATTTTTTAAAAATATTTATATGCATAGAAAAAATTACTAAACATATTCTTTTACATATTTATATTTTCACTACACACACTCACACATACTATTATTCATTGTCCTTGCATTGTTTAGTTCAGTGATAGTGGCAGATTTAAGAGTTAAAAAAATTATGATCAATTTTTAACCAATCCATAAAAACAAAAAATATTCCATTTTGATTAATTGAATAAAACTATTCTGCTGCCCTGTATGATTTGGTGCAAAACTCTGGAGCTAAGATCCTTAACCTATCACTTGAGTATGCACTTATCACTTTGATCTTCCAAAAACAGCTGGACCCTAACTATACAATTAAAATGAGCCATTACACTTGAAGTTTTAATTTTTATGAATGGATCTTAAATGTTAATAGGATTATGGGTACACCGGATTATGTATTGATATGTGTACCTATAAATACTCTGTACCAAATAAATTTGGCAATTTAATATTGCTATATTTTTTTAAAAAAAATTAGAAATCCATTTTTTGCATTAAATTTTTATACCCATTTCTGTATTTGGAGAATGAATGTGTGTGTGATCTTATGTATGATGTCATCAGGAAATCTTGTGTATTGTTGATTGTATAAAATTAGGTTTGTGAAGTTATAAAGTACCTTAGATAATACTATACAAGATACATGTTGAATAGTAAGACACAAGATATATATGTTTTGAAATTTCTTTTTAAAGTACATTATCTTTCTCCCATTATTTTCTTATTAATTATTGTAAGTATAGAATATTTGTTATTTCTAATATATATACTTAGTAAAGATTTTTATATTATTTATTTATAATGTTTTTTTTTTCTGGAATCAGTAAAAATAAATTAAATTGATACTGTAATTTCTTACTCCTAATTTTAAGACTGAAAATGAGATACTATGAATTTATTATGTAAATGAATCTTGATTTATATATTATTTTTTTCAAGTCATTTATTTTATTTTTAAAAAGAGAAATAAATGCTTTTAGAGAGATAAAGAAGTGTCACATTACTTTTATTAGCAAGTGACTTATTTTACAGCTTTTAAATTGCTGCTCCAAAGAAATTCCAATTGAGAAGTGAAAGAAAATAAAGATTTATTTTAGAAATTGTATTTCATTCTGTGACTTTTTAAAAAAGGCATTCAGTCATATTGCAATAGAAAGTTTTGTTATAGTTCTATAAATAAAAGAAGTTTGAAGTTGGTACAGTGGATGAAATAACCTTTGTCATGAATAAAGTATCCAAAACAAACTGCCAAAAGTTTTTAATAACATTGACTGTAATTGTATTAAGTATTTTTGGAATGGAACAATTAAAAAGATTGCTTGCTTTATTAGTATTTATACTTGAACAGCTGAATATAAATTTAAAAATAGAAATTAAAAACATTACTAAGTCATGAAATTAATATTTCTTACATTAAATTGTTCTACTAAAGAAGCTTTGGAGAAATATTTTGGTATATATTTTGATTATGGAATACAGGTATATATATATTAAGATAGAATTTTAAACAATTATAATTTATTTGGATACATGGATTATAAGATTTTTAAAATTTAGAAAAACGTGGTAATTGACCGAATGTAAAGAAAATCATTTTGCTTCTTTATATATTTGTTTTCTGTATGTTGTTTTTAAAAGTAAAATGATCTTTGAAAATATCAGCAAAATACGTTTGAGAGCAAAAGATGCTGCTTATTTTTTTTAATCACTAGAAGCCATACCAGCAGTGGTCAACCCTGTGCACTCGGGACCTTGTCTGTTCTTTTTAGCGCTCATGACACATCATTAAAAAAAAAAAAATCCATTGTAAAATGTCATTTCTCAACTTTTTTAAATGTGTAAAGATAATTAAAAAATTAAAACATAAATAGTAATTTTATAATAATAAAAATATAAAAACATTAATATTACTGGTCAATCAAATATTGTTTGTCTAACTAACTCTTTTTTGGATGTCACTTTCTTATTGTGTTTTGTGCACAACATCAGCTGTTTATATATTGAGAATTGTCCAGCAAGTCAGTTGAGATTAACTACTTGAATTGTATGTTGTAAGGGTAGCTTACAATCCAGTTCAAATCAACCCTTATGTATCCACTACATCAAACTAAAAACATGAAAAACATAAACTGAGATAATAGATCAAATCAACCCTTATGTATCCACAACATCAAACTAAAAACCATGAAAAACATAAAACTGAGATAACAGGTTTATATTTGCATTATCAAATTTTTCATGCATATAGACAGACATATGCACATTAAAAAATGTATCTTAAGAATTGCTAAATCAAGATAGTGATGAAATAAAATAAATGCTCTTTTTCAATGGAAAGTAAAAGAAAAGATTAAAAAAAACATTTTGTTTATATACTTATACTAATAATAAGCCCGTCGTCAATGTGTAAGCGTCATGATTTAAGACATGAACTTAGTAGACATGGTGATGACCTGATGTCAAGTCAATACCTAAGCAACCAAGTGAGAGTAGAGTTTTACTACATAATTTTATTATGTTATTTTAATAACAACCATTAATTCGCGCAACAAAATAGGCACATACAGCGATGGAAAAGGAAATTAAAAATGCGAGTTTGCTAAACAACAGAAATTAGACCCAAAATGAAAACAAACCCAGTTCATTTCCGCTGTTTTTTGTATTTTATCAGATGATATGATAACCGCAGGTAGTAAATATCTTATGATCGAATATTAAAATGCAGGATAAAATGGATGTGTTCGAAAATACCATCTCATTCGTATAAAATTTTATAGCACTAAAAGTTGAAAGAAACCTTAATCAACATTTAAATGATGAAAGTTGATGGACTTTAGCAGTGTGACAAAAGAAACTAAAATAATTTTACATCAATAATCAAAAGATAAAAAAAAAAAAACCACTATCAATCAAACAAGAAGGAAATGGGAAATATTATATCGCCAGCACATACAAACAATAAATGATGGAGCAAAATTTTCTTTTGCATAAGTTTACCAAATAATAAGCTGAAGAAAATTTAAAGCTTATATGAAGTATTAAACAATGTGATCTGGCTAGAGAAACACGCTGTAGAGCCAGGGTGCTGCCAAAATTGCCATAACTTGTATGCCTAATGCCTAGAAAAAAAACACCAAACACCTCATCTAAAATGTCTGTGGGTCCAGGAAGAGAGCAATAACTGAGAAAAAAACCGTTTCAAGTGCATTGTCTATTGTAAGGAAAAGATTAAATGATGATAAGTTTACAAAGCAGAACAGCTCTCCCTATTGATAGCATTTAGAACTATTAACCCTATTTTCAATATAACACAGAATTCTTCCAAGAAAATCAAGAAATATCCATGTGCTCGCCATTGTCTCCCCTGATTAGCAATATTTAAATGGAAGAACTTGAAACCACAGCCATAAAAACTACATATCCACCTAAAATTTGGCTTCACTATGTGAATGATACATTTATTGTACGGACACATGGTGAAGCATTGCTGCAAACTTTCTGGACACACATCAACAACATATCCCTTACAATTAAATTCACAATAGAATCAAAACAAACAAAAATTGACATTCTTAGATGTTTTTGTGACAAGACTCCCTCATGGCAAAATCAAAACTACAGTTTACTGAAAACTTACACATACAGGAAAATATCTAGCCTATACATCCAATCACTCTAGAAACACAAAACATGGAGTTACTGTGGAACAGAGCAAAAGAAGTTTGTTCAGAAACTTGTGATCTGGAAAAAGAAAAGATCTATATAGAACAAACTTATGAAAAATGGTTATCCATCAGCTGTTATTAAGAAAATGTTAAATAGACAACAAAAAGAACCATCACGAGAAAAAACAATTATTGGTAATGTCGTGTACCCATACACTACAAAAGTAGCAGACAAATTAAGGAAAATCTGCAATCAGTATAACATCAGAACAGCTTTCCAGAGCCATACCACACTACAAGGAATTCTAACATCTACACAGCCTAAACTTGAAATGCTGAAAAGAAAAAAACTGCATATATGAAATACCATGTGAATGTGGAAGAACATATATTGGTGAGACCAGCCATCCCATTGAAAAGTGCTTGCAAGAACATAAACTGATGATAAGAAGAGAGAAAACAGATGTATCTAAGGTAGCAGATCATGTATGTACCAATGAACATACTGTAATGGGCACGGGACGATCGAAGGCTACACTTCCCTTTTATGAGTGCATAATGGGGAATTCTAATGATTCGAGATCGTCCACTTTCCGCTACCTCAAGCAGAGAGAACATACGGACATACACGAGTCTATATCTGTATTTGACCGAATCTGTATGCTATACGGATATAGCACCACATTATTTTTCCCGACCAACCGTCTCTCGACTGCTGTAAGATTTAACGGGATCAAATACTGCACCACCAACTTCCACGTGTTAATTCAATAATAAAAAAAAATGAATAATAGTTTTCCCACCCTTTGACTAGACTACCCTTTTGGAGTGGCGAAGAACGAGACAAGGCAGGTTTAAATAAAATAATAGATTTAATAGAATAAATTAATCGTAAAAGAGATATAAAAAAAACACATTAACATGAAATGAAAAACAGATTATAATCTGTAGTGCTACAAGAAAAGAATACATATAAAACTATTATAAATGATGGTACATTTATAAATCGTCAGTCTGGGTATTTATCAAAAAATTCAAGAATGTCTTTATCATTCACAAAAGGCATGTGGCCATTGTCTAATTAAACTATGTGCACATTGAAATATATAACAAAATAGTATGTATCTTTACCTAGGTTTTAGTCTTGAATTTATCCGACGTCTTGCCGACTGTTACGTGGATTTTCTCCACTTTAGGAGGGACGGTCGCAGGTTAGATTTGGTTGTGTGTAGCTTCTTAGTGTTTAAGGCATCAAGGACAAGGCAACTAAATGAATCCACTGGCAGGCGCTACGACGGCAGTTGTTATATCTTGGCCAGAACCATTAGTACAGTAAGTCCGGATCGACCAGCGATCACGATGGCCTTAGCCAGCCATTCTAGATGAGGCACCGATGTTGAAAGTCATATTTGTTAACTATAGTGGTTGATTATCGGAGCTGTCTTTTACCACCCTCTCGACACGAAGTCTCTAGCTCTAATCTCTACTGAAAACTTTTTTTTTTTAATTAAAAAATTCCACCAGCCTTTGTCCTTCTGATCCTTTGTTTTCACTTTCATTCACACCTTTCTTACTATGCCTTCGGCCATATGTAAATTTGTTTTACTCAATCTAGTAGCACTATGTACATTTATTTATTTCAATATTTTTTAATTTAATTACACAGATTTTAATACATGTTTTTCTCTCTTTTTTTTTTTTATTTAAGTTTAGACAAGCATTTATTATTGCTATCTATATTCTGCTTCAAATATACTCCATACACGTATTTCGTTTATCGTCAAATGTGTACTTTAAAACCCAGATCCTTATCTTTTGATTATGTTTAGCTTTCTATGTTTTGCGCGCTATTTAAGGTTTTTTTAAACTTTACTTTCTTTCAAAATCAGATTTTAACTTGCATTTGATTTATATTTCTTTATCACTTTATTTTTTAACGTACACCTCCAATAATTCTAATTTTACATTTTAATCTCACCAAAATCCAAACTTTGGAGGGCAAAAGATAAGAATCTTTTTGATTCTAATTCCCTCTCTTTTTTAATTAATTGAAACATTTCTTTGTTCTGTAAATTTTTCTAAGCTCGCTCTTTCTTCTTTATTTTATCAAACATGATATTTAATATTCTGTGAATGTTTAATATTTATATGTGTGACCGCAGTATGTGCGATCATCACATTACACCGTTCCCCTCCTTTAAAATTTTTTTTGTAAAAGAAAATTTTAAATTTATGCATCAAAAGCTAGATGCTCCCACCTACTGTTCAAACCTTTTTAGATTTATGCATTCCTAATATGATTTAGTGATGAAGTTAATCTCTAGAGAGGCGACCAGGTAAATTACATCTCTTTCCTTGATGACCCAACCAGCATTGCCAAACCAATTTAATCTTGTCATTATCATTACATGCATTTTATTTCTGCCTAATACTCGTATATACAGGTTCGAATCCACAGGATATCTCTGTGACCCGATTAAACCTATTCATACATCACATCCTGCAAATGATAAACTGCTAAGTGTCAACTGTGGACACTATTACCGAGGTGGGTTGGGAGGCTGGCATCTTTTCGTCCAGCTCATCCATGAGCTCAGTTTATTTTCTGATAGCTCTTAATTTATACAAGGGGTTCTTTTCCCCATAGATTGGTCTCTAAACCATTGACTCATGATATCTGCCCAATATCTAACTGGAAATCTTAATCCAGTGAGTCATTATGCGAATGGGATCTCTGTCCCTGTGTTCTCTGTATGATAAGATTTGGCGCACTGCAGAACATACATGAATGAATAACGAAGAAGGCATAACCAACTACTGTTCAGACCCATCTACCAATATCTAAACCTACATGCCTTCAGCCTCGATCTATGACCTCACACTAACTATTTATCTTATGCTTTCTTATTTTATCATAATGTCCTTCATCCCTTTTTCCACTTATCGGCTCATCATTTCTTTATTTTATCAGGATCCATATTACAGTTCGTTCTCCATGACTCGTGGTCCATTTCCAATTTTGTTATCAGTGAAGCTTTCCTTTATTGATGCTGGTATTTATATTTTATCTGGAGGTTGCCTTTCTCTATTGACATCACCTCTGCCTTCTCTGGGATGCGGATTTTTATCCCTAAGTTCTCGGTCTTCTGTCCATTTGTATGGCCACTTCCATTCAGTCTTACATCTAGATCGTTTATCTTCCTGCTCTTGGACTCCACTCTGTCAAATCTCTTCTGTTTTCTTTCCATTGTCCTTTACTAGGATCCCAACCATTTTTAATTTCAGGTGGTTCCTTTGGAGGTGGTCTACATGCATATCCCTTGTCTGTATCTCCTCTAGTGGCTCTTGACTCAATGCATTCTATCCCGGTATATGCGTTGTTACCAGCTGCCTTACTTATCCTCTTTTCAACTTTTGTATTTAACCCTGCTACTACCTTTGCCACCTGACTTAAATTCTCCTGTACGCTCATCATCATCATCATTCTATGATCCTCCACTCTAACTACCTCCACCTCTGCATCTAACTGTCTTATCTCCTTTTCTGGTTGCCCTATGTCCTCTTCCCAATCAAATTCTGCTGATTCTCTACCTCTATCCTCAACTATTTCTGATTCCTCATATGCACATGGCCCCATACTCCTTTGTTTATCCCTCTTAATCTCTTTGTGAAATCCATCCCATGTGTCATTAGCCTTTGATTGCAGGATGACCTCATTTCTTATTTCTTCCCTGACTTCAGCCCATCTTTTCTGGCAGTATATCTCTACCTTTACCATCAATTCTTCTATCCTTCTCTCTTGTCTGTCCATGAGTTCTTTCATGAATTGCTCTTGCTCCATCCTCATTTGCTTTAACATATCCATGATATTACTATAGGTCATTGTATCCTTTACTTTCATCTCCTCTCCATTCCCTTCTTTTACTTGCCTTTCTTGAAGTTCCATTTTGGCTTTAGCCCTTGTTCGCATAAATATGATTTTTTATTTAACTCTCCTTTATATATGGACTGATTATTCCTACTATTGACCTCTTCTGACTAGACTTATACCCAACTTCTTTTGACTGACTTTATGTTTTTTCACTTTGATTAACTTTTAATTTCTTAGTTGTCTATCGATCAGCATTCAGATCGCTAGCCAACCCAAACATCCGTACTCTGGTTCATCTTCTTATTCACCTGCCTTAGATTCGCCCGACTGCCTGTCTATCTTGTTGATTGTCCTCTATTCTCCCTACTCATCTACCTCTGACACCTATACTTCAATTAAATAATGCACTTATATATTCTTTTAAATTTAACTTACTTAAATACCATACTTGTTCTTCTGTTACTGATATACATTATAAATTCGTTTTATTTGACTGTGTCTCCAACATTACCCTTCCGATATATATATTTTTCTACTCCTACGTTTACAAAATTCGGCCACTTAAGGTTACTGCTGTTTTAAACAAGATCATACACATATATATATATTTACTTCTCTTACACATGTGACTATTCTAGAATCACACATATATATTTTTCCCCCACTTAACTAAAATACGCGACAATACTTATAGTTTCTTCAATTTAAATTATACACACGAATTCCCTTTATCATTAAAATATTTTATTTTCCGCTTAACTGGGACCGTTATTATTTATTCACACATATATATTTCTTCATTTAACTTAGTTTCGACTATTTTAATCATTTAACCTTTATAACTACAATATTACTGAAACTGTTTCACTATTTCGAACTTAACTATTTTATGTTTTCATTAATTAAATACATCCCGATAATCTATATTCGATCGCTATAATTATTACATTTTATTATATGATTATGAAACACACACATTTATCTATTCTTTAACTTTACTGGGCTATGTGGCTACTATATATATATTTTTATTATTCATCGTAAACTTTCATGAAACTTTGTGTTATTCTCTTTCTTTAAAATGATTTATATTACATTACAGCAATCATTTGATATAATTAGTTATTTGTTCGTTACAACTTGTGTAATTATTCTTGTCTCAGATTATCCCTCACCACGCATTTCAAAACTCTCGTAATAATACCGAAAAAATTTTCCCCCTCTTTCTGTTCTTTGTACACATTTGATGTGAAACGCTCGTATAGAGTATCATAAAATAAAACTTATCCCCTTCGTCTTCGCTTCTTGCCACTTTAACTTACAACGCTAATTTTATATGTTTGAAACACATATATCAAAACAATTTTTTATTTTAGAAAATATTTATGTTATCATATAAAATTATTTAACACGTGATCACTAATTGCACAGCAATTTCAGATCCCGGACTGGCCCCCAAAAATATGTAACGGGCACAGGACTTAAATCGAAGGCTACACTTCCCTTTTATGAGTGCATAATGGGGAATTCTAATGATTCAAGATGGTCCACTTTCCGCTACCTCAAGCAGAGAGAACATACGGACATACATGAGTCTATATCCGTATTTGACCGAATCTGTATGCTATACGGATATAGCACCAGATTATTTTTCTCGACCAACCATCTCTCGACTGCTGTAAGATCTGACCGAGTTACAGCACTTGGATGATTTATAAATTTAACGGGATCAAATACTGCACCACCAACTTCCACGTGTTAATTCAATAATCAAAAAAATGAATAATAGTTTTCCCACCCTTTGACTAGACTACCCTTTTGGAGTGGCGAAGAACGAGACAAGGCAGGTTTAAATAAAATAATAGATTTAATAGAATAAATTAATCATAAAAGAGATATAAAAAAAAAACACATTAACATGAAATGAAAAACAGATTATAATCTATAGTGCTACAAGAAAAGAATACATATAAAACTATTATAAATGATGGTACATTTATAAATCGTCAGTCTGGGTATTTATCAAAAAATTCAAGAATGTCTTTATCATTCACAAAAGGCATGTGGCCATTGTCTAATTAAACTATGTGCACATTGAAATATATAACAAAATAGTATGTATCTTTACCTAGGTTTTAGTCTCTGAATTTATCCGACATCTTGCCGACCGTCACGTGGATTTTCTCCACTTCTTTAGGAGGGACGGTCGCAGGTTAGATTTGGTTGTGTGTAGCTTCTTAGTGTTTAAGGCATCAAGGACAAGGCAACTAAATGAATCCACCGGCAGGCGCTATGATGGCAGTTGTTATATCTTGGCCAGAACCATTAGTACAGTAAGTCCGGATTGACCAGCGATCACGATGGCCTTAGCCAGCCATTCTAGATGAGGCACTGATGTTGAAAGTCATATTTGTTAACTATAGCAGTTGATTATCGGAGCTGTCTTTTACCACCCTCTCGACACGAAGTCTCTAGCTCTAATCTCTACTGAAAACTTTTTTTTTAATTAAAAAATTCCACCAGCCTTTGTCCTTTCGATCCTTTGTTTTCACTTTCATTCACACCTTTCTTACTATGCCTTCGGCCATATGTAAATTTGTTTTACCCAATCTAGCAGCACTATGTACATTTATTTATTTCAATATTTTTTAATTTAATTACACAGATTTTAATACATGTTTTTCTCTCTTTTTTTTATTTAAGTTTAGACAAGCATTTATTATTGCTATCTATATTCTGCTTCAAATACACTCCATACACGTATTTCGTTTATCGTCAAATGTGTACTTTAAAACCCAGATCCTTATCTTTTGATTATGTTTAACTTTCTATGTTTTGTGCACTATTTAAGGTTTTTTTAAACTTTACTTTCTTTCAAAATCAGATTTTAACCTGCATTTGATTTATATTTCTTTATCACTTTATTTTTTAACATACACCTCCAATAATTCTAATTTTACATTTTAATTTCACCAAAATCCGAACTTTGGAGGGCAAAAGATAAGAATCTTTTTGATTCTAATTCCCTCTCTTTTTTAATTAATCGAAACATTTCTTTGTTCTGTAAATTTTTCTAAGCTCGCTCTTTTTTCTTTATTTTATCAAACATGATATTTAATATTCTGTGAATGTTTAATATTTATATGTGTGATCGCAGTATATGCGATCATCACAATACATACGTTCAATTAGGAAAATAGAAAAATATTGGATAGAGAAGAAAAGATACAAAGAAGAAAATTTAAAGAAGCTGCTCACATGATAATGGCAAAAAATCCCATAAGCCAATCTAGTGTGATTATACATAATGTATGGAAACCATTAATCAATTTTGCTCTTAGGAAAAAGTGGAGAAATCAGGAGGAACCTCATAGATAAGTATATGAAATTACTACATATTGTTGCCTTTGGCAGGATGGCTCAGTTGGTTAGAGCGTTACTTTAAAATTCAATAATCAAGAATCTAAGGACCCAGGTTCGAATCCCATGCTAGTACTGTCACTGGTCAGGTCAGCAACGCCTGAAGAAGAGGGGAGAAAAATACCTCTCGAAACATTGTGCATATACTATCCTGTTTACTGTGATATTACTAACAGTTGGTGCATATACTAACCTGCAATATTACTAACAGTTGAATGTATTTGGAATATTTAAATAAAATTAAACTTTTCTAAAGTCGTTCAACACACACATTAGATGATGTAAATAGTCCAATATAAAAATACAGCTAGAACACCATCATCACAAACCTTCAGGAAAACAATAAATACATGTTCTTTATAAGTCAAATCTAAACATAGATGTTATGTTATATTGTATATTTTGATAGCATAGTTCTTTCTAGCACCCACAATGTCTACTAAAATTTTTCTTTGTGCACATGCTTTCAAAGAAGTTAGCATGCCTGCACTATACAATTGAGTTATGTGAAAAGTAATGTTATAACTGCACATCAAATTATGTTTTGTTTATGCAACTTTAAGTTTATCAAGCACTTTTCTAATTTAACTTGACATATGATATTTGTGTGTATGCGCTTTTAAGCACAGTCTTCTAAGTTTTTGTTTGATGACTATTTTTCTTTCTTGTTTTACAAAACTGATATTTGCATTGTATCCATTTCTTTTACAAATTCTTAGCTGCAGAAGTCAAGTAATATCTGAGAATCCAGCGGTTTTAAAATTGAAATTAAAATTTTTTAGTGCATTGTTGACTTTTCAAATGCATCATTTTACTTATAAAACACAGATGATTGCTGAGATGTACTTTCAGTTGTTTATTAAAAATGGTAGTTCATATGAAGTGCATCTTTACTAGAATAATTTATGATTAGTTTGAATTGTGCTGAAAATGGTGCTTTTAATTATTTGAAGACTGTCATATTACAAAGTGTTAAACAATTTTGTAAAATGAAGACTATAATAATACTGTGATGAACTTTTGATAAATGTTCCACTGTGAAATGGAAGCTACTATCATTAGCGTAAATAGTTTAGAATATGTAGAATATGTGAGTAAACTGCTTGTATGATCTTTATGTGTTGGTAAAAAAATCTATTCAATCCAATATGTCTGATTATGAAAATTTGTTTATCAATATGGTTATCATGAGTACTTATAATCATAAATATTTAAAATTTTATTTTAGAAATAATTCTAATAATTGACATTTATCATCACATGTTGGCAGTTTTGTAGCCTATTTTTCAAATTCTTTTTTTTCATCAACCAGGAATTGGCCCAGGCATTTTTAACTGTTGAATTCCATTCTGCCATTGAACTAAATTGCATATCTCTATAATGAAAAAAATGTAAAAAAAAAAAGAAATTAAAATGTTTTGTTAGTCTGTATGTGTCTCTGTTAATTTATAGCATATGTGTAAGAAAATGAAAATGATTTGATGCTAAATATTACAAAATAAAGTAAAAGCATTTTTCACAGTTTAAAATATTTTTAGAATATAATTCTTTTTTTCTATATTCTACAATGTATGGGATATTTTATTGATATTGATTGATAGATGAATTTTTTAGTATTTTAATGGAAAAAAATATATGGATGTAGTAATCAATATATTTTAAAAAGCTCTACAGTTTGTTTTTAACCTTTTGCCTCCCTCCTGATCCATGTTGACTTTTTATATATATTTGACTGAAGATGCAATTTTCATAGTAACATTGCATAATAATAAAGATAAAATATTATGTTCTATAAAGCTGAAAAACAAATCATCCTTAAAATATCAGTAAAGAAATTTTACTGATACACTACATTAACTTTTTTATGCATTTGGTTAATTGAAATATAATTTTTCCCAATAACATTGTATAATAATAAAGTTGAAAAATTATACACTTCATAAACCAAACACTAAAGCTGAGGAAATAAAAATAAGCATCATAAAAGTAAAAAAAATTAAATATTTTTAAAGCTATTAATTTTAAATTTAACTTTATTCACATTTTTTTTTTAAATTTTCATACATTGATTTTAAAATGGGAGTTTTAAAATAATTTTAAGTCTTTCAAATGCAGATTTTTTTTTTTATTGTGGTTTGTCAATGTTCAAACTTTCATAGCTGTATCAAAATTTTATTTTATACTAAAACTCAATAAAATGGACTTGATTGCTTTTTATTTAATTTAAATTTACAAATGAAAAACATTCTTAAAAAATATATTTGAACTTTGTAAATAATGAAAATGTGTTGTAATAAAGACAATGGATATAAAACATCATTCAACAATCTGAAAGAAAACAGTCTTCAGAAAATCTACAAAATCTTTTTATTTTAATTTTAAAATGCAAAGGAATAAATGTTGATGTCTGATAAATCTTTCAAAATTTTGCTTTAAAATCATAAAATTGTTTTATAATTTTTAGAATATCAAAAGATTCTGACACATTAATTTATGTAGGTGTCATCTTTTGCCATAATTATCTTTGTTAACATTATGATCAAATTTAATAAAAATAAAATGTGTGAATAAAATTAAAGTGAATACACGTATTCATTTTGTATTAAATAATTATATAATTGTGTAATAAACTAGTAAAAAAATCATGTTTTTTTAATTCCTCAAAGTAACCTCACAAATACTTAGAAAGCAGATTACAAAGAATTAAAACTCACTGTCATCTGGTTCCATACTTTTTTTCATGAAAAATGTTATCTTCATCAAACTGCCTCAAAAATACTGACCCTTTTTGATTTTTTAAAATTAATAATTTAATGATCTTTAGAGCACAGATTTAATATTTAAAAAAACTCATATTAATTAATATCCGTTAATAATAGAAAAGCAATCTAAAATGACAAAGCCACCACTATTTCTCAAGTAAACAAGTGATACTAATTAACAGTACTGATAATCAAGAAGTTAAATTATTTTACATAAAATTTTGATTAAAGTGATATATGAATACTTAACACTTATTAATATTGTTTGTAAAAATCAGAATATATCATTGCTTCATTCAAATACAAGTCTTAAGCAGATAACATCCATTTAGTGAGTCTTTCTTTTTTTAATAAATATTAGATTATATAACTATAATTTTTTTTCTTTTCTCTAAATATGTAATTCTTTGAATAACATTAATAATATAAGAAAAGATTACATTTTTTAGACAATTAAATAAATAATTTGCTGAGCATTGCTTTTGACCCTGGGGGAGGAGACATAATCATAGTATTTCGACTCGTCAGTGCAACTGGTGTTAATATTTAAGAAAACATGATCTTGACATTTACTGATTATTATGTAAATATGTAATTTACTAGTTATGTAAATATGTAATTTATATATTCCACTTTTGAGAGAAGAGTATGCAGAAGTCTTTTTTGTTTATCACATGGGTATTATTAGTGATAAGCCAGACTTCTTTAAAAAAATTTTCTTTTCGTTGCACCCAGCACAAACTATTTGATGTTCCATGGATTGAAATCATGGCCAGACTTCCAATTGCTACCCAAGAGACACTGACTTTACATTGGGATCTTTTTTTGTGCAAGAGTATATATATTGATGTTGTTCCAATCTGATGATGCTATTCACTCGTGATTCCCCATAATAGTCTGTTTTGCAATTATTTTCCTTGCAGTCAATTTTGTAAACAATCTGGAGGGCCTGATCTGGAAGAAATCTATTCTTTGTGTTGTTTATAAGCCTAATTAGACTTGGGGGAATTTTAAAGATGACACTAAATGCATTAGCACATGATTTTAACCTTTGTGAGAGACCAGGTATGAAAAGGAGATTTATCTTCTTAGTAGCATTGTTGTATTCTGGAGGGTATTTAACGTAGAGTAAAACTTTCTAAGTGCTCTAAATAAAACGTTACATTATATCCTTCCTGCCTTGACCAAATCTTTAATGTTTCTTCTATAGGAATCAAATGCTGTCCAAATATGAAATGAATCAAAATACACATTAAAGATTTTGTCAAGGTGGGATATAAACATAACATTTGATTTAAAGTGTTTCAATTTTTTTATTTTACATTAAATACTCGCCCTCCAGAACATGACAATGCTACTCAATAGATGCCTCCCCTTCATGTCTGGTCTATCACAAAGACTAAAAAATGTGTTGGCATATTTATGTGAGCATTAAAACTCCAAGTTTAAATAAATAGGCTTATGAACAACACTAGGATAAGTTGCTTTTAGACCAGGCCCTCCAGATTGTTTATAAAATTATCTGCAATGAACATAATTGCAAATCAGTCTATTATGGGGAATCACAAGTGAATAGCACTACTAGACTGGCACAACATCATATATATATATACTCTTGCACACAAAAAATATCCCAATGCAAACACAGTGTTTCTTGAGCACTACATGAATTCTGGCCATGATTTCAATCTACAGAAGATCAAAGTAGTTTGTGCTTAATGCAACAAATAGAAAAAAAAATTAAAGACACCTGATTTATTGCTAATGACGCTCATGCGATAATGAAAAAAAAGTCTTCTGTATAACCTTGTCCTGGAAGTGAAATGTGTAAATTATGTATTTACATATTAAACAGTAATTATCAAGATCGTGTTTTCTTCAATATTAACACCAGTTGGACTGACAAGCTGAAGTGCTATGATTATGTCCCTCCCTCTTTCAAAAGCAATATTCAGAAAATTATTTAATTGTCTAAGAGAATGTAATCTTTTCTTGTATTAGCGTATTAACATTATTCATAGAATTAGATTATATAATAATTTGTTTTTAAATACTTTTTAATAATAATTTTAATAAGATGGAAGAGCGAATATATGTTATTAACTGAATTCACCAATTCATACACATTTGCGCATATGTATACATTTTATGCTAAAGCACAATTATTAATGTTGTACTGATAAAATTTATTTTTGTTTTACTTCTTGAAAAATAAATTTGAAACCATTCAACATCAAGTCAATTTATTTTAATATAACATAAAAATAGCTTGAAAATATCAATTCATATTTACATACTTATATATGAATTCTCCATTCTTTTTTTTTATCTATATGAAAATTTTTAAAAAAATATATAACTCTTATGAAAAAATTAAAAAAAAAACAAAAAATAAGTCATATCACTTTTGAAAATTTCATGTTAGAGAAATAAATGATTGATATCATGACATATCAGGTTAATTTTAATATAACTTAAAAATATAATTATTTATATCATATGTATCCGAAAGTATCTATCATTTCATTTTAAAATCCTCATCTTTGAATTCTCTATGCTTTTATATAAATATTTAAGTATAACTTTTTATGAAAAAAATTTATAAAAAGCAAAATTGGCATATCACTATTTTGAAAATTTCATTTTAGAGAAACAAATCTACATAATAACATATCATATTCATGCATAGCTTGTTTTTTTTTTTTCTGTTTGCTGGAAAGACAAATTTTAAATATTTAAAGTCATGATTTTTCAGCAATTAGGAAATTTATTCTTAGTTTTAAATTATTCTACATAAAATATTTATTAAAATGAAATATAGCATTTCTTGCTGATTATTATTACTGCTACTAACAGTTTTTTAAAATAAAATTTAAAAAATCAGAATGTTTAATTATTTCATTTTAAATTCAATTTTTAGATTGAAGGCATCCATTTAGGGGTGGGGGTCTTTCCTAACAAAATAAATATTAGTATAAATATGCATTAAGCAACTGCAATAAGTTTATATGTACATATGCTCACATGAATAGACATATAAGAATACAACAACAATATCTTTTACAAACTGGTGATAAATTTTATTTTATTTTTATAATTAAAAAAAAAAACTTCCTGAAAAATAAATATTGGGACAATTTAATATAAAATATATATTTAATTGAATCAGATGTAAAAAACTATAATTATTACTATTGTATTTATCCTTAAAGTTTCTATCAGTTCATTTTAAAATAGCTTCTATGAAAAATTCATTAAAAAAATATCTATAAGTTATATCTTCATTTTGAAAATACTATTTTAAAGAAAAATGAATTATTTAGAAATTGATATTACACATATGCTTAAATCTTACCATTTTTCTGTTGTATTACTGAAAGATAAATTTGTTTCATTTTGACTGACATCATACAAAAAAAAATTTAAATATTCACTTCAAAAGCTAATATATTCTTAAAATTTTATTTTGATTTATAAATTGATGTTGAATATTGTATGAAATATACTACTGATGTAAAAAAAAATATAAAGGCTAATTAATATTTATGTAATGTTTTTCTGAAGGTTTGTGATGATGATGTTCTAGTTGTATTTTTATATTGGACTATTTCCATCCTCTAATATGAGTATTGAATGTCTTGAAAAATTTAACCGTATTTATATATTCCAAATACATTCAACTGTTAGTAATAGCATATCAAACAAGTTAGTATATGCACAATGTTTCAAGAGGTATGATTCTCCCCTTTTCAGGTGTTGCTGGCATGCCCAGTGACAGTATTAGCATGGGATTCGAACCTGGACCCTTAGATTCGTGAATATTGAATTTTAAGGTGTAACACTATAACCATCTGAGCCATCATGCCAAAGGCACCAGTCAGTAGAAATTTCATATACTTATCTATGAGGTTCCTCCTGATTTCTCCACTTTTCCCTAAAAGCAAAGTTGATTAGTGGTATCCATATATTATGTAAAGTCATACTAGGTTGGCTTATGGGATTTTTTTGTCATTGTCTTGTGAGGAGCTTCTTTAACTTTTCTTCCTTGTCCCTTTTCTTCTCTATCCCATATTTTTGTATTTTCCCTATTGAACATATGTTCATTGGCACATACATGGTCTGCTACTTTAAACACACATTTTCTCTCTTCTGATCATTAGTTTGTGTTCTTGCAAGTGCTTTTCAATGGGATGGCTGGTCCCATCAATATATGTTCTTCCACATTCACATGGTATTTCATAGATGCATTTTTCCCCCAGCATTTCAAGTTTAGGCTTTGTAGATGTTAGAATTCCCCATAGTGTGGTATGGTTTTGGAAAGCTGTTCTCATATTATACTGATTGTAGATATTTCCTTATTTTGTCTGCTATTTTTGGAATGTATGGGTACACTACAGTACCAATAATTGTTGTTTCTCTTCATGGTTCTTTTTGTTGTCTATTTAATGTTTTTTTTAAAAATAGCTGATGGATAACCATTTTTCATAAGTGTTCTATGTAGATCTTTTCTTTTTCCAAATCACTGGTTTCTGAATGAACTTCTTTTGCTCTGTTCCATAGTGGTAGTATAATTCCATGTCTTGAGTTTTTGGTATGATTGGATGTATAGGCTAGGTATTTTCCTTTATGCGTAGGTTTTCAGTAAACTAGTTTTGATTTTGCCTTGAGTGAGTACGGAAACAAAGTTACAAGCATTACTCAGAAAGCATCACAGGTACTTCACTGATTCAGAAAAAAATAAAATTACATCACATTTCAGCAAAATTCCTCATCTTTATGGTCTACCTAAAATCCATAAGGATCATGTTCTGTTAAGACTTATTGTTAGTTCTAGAGATTCTCCTTGCCAAAATTTGGCAAAATTTCTTCTCAAATTTCTAAATCCTTTGGCATACAAGACCCAGTTTTTTTTGTCAGGGATTCTAGACATTTTGTAGAATTAATCAAGAACATGAAAATTTAAAGAACTGACTTGCTGATAAGTTTGATGTGGAAAGTTTATTCGCAAATGTACCATGTGAAGAAGCATTGTCTATTGTAAGGAAAAGATTAAATGGTGATAGTTGTTTACAAAGCAGAACACTTCTTCCTATTGGTAGTATAATGGAACTATTAACATTCTTCATAAAAACAACATACTTTCAATATAACATAGAATTCTTTCCAACAAAATCAAGGAGTGTCTATCGGCTCACAATTGTCTCCTTGATTTAGCAATTTTACATGGAAGAACTTGAAACATTACCCATAAAAACTACTCCATATTGAAACAGTAAGATTCGTATTAGATTCGTATTCGAATCTTAAGTTTCACCTTTTTCTGTCGTCTCTCACTGACCGGTCTATCCCGCCCAAATTTAAACTTTTTGGTATCGAATTGTGTGTGTAGCAATATTAAAAATGTATAAATATATGTAGAATTCAGCATAAACACGCACACATTTCGATCTCAAATTAAAGGCAATAAATAGGGATAAAATAATATAATTTAGATTTCTTTTAGTTATATAATTTTGTATAATTTTAATCATTTATTTTGGATTATAAAGTTCGTATTTATTGCTTTGTTTAAATTTCGTTTAATAGTAATTCTAAAAAAAAAATCTGATGTAATATTTAATTAAAAGTTAAAATGATCTTACGTTCCCTTTTTGTCTTTGAAATTTAAAAGCATCGATCAGTGATAGATAATAGATTAATTAAAGAAAAATTCCCTAAAATGTAATTAGTAAATGTAAAATGTAAATAATAGAATGGCAGCTTTCTTTAATTAAAACCAACAAAATGCATTGATTATCCTCAGGGCAGATTAAGTAGAACCTAAAAATACCTTAACAAAAATGTGAAAGATTAAGATAAAAAAAGAGGCCATCTTAGACTGGCTGGAGACATTCACTTAAACTTTAGCTTTGCTCTCGATCACTGAGAGTCTCCAAAATATAAAAATAAATTGTTCCTGCCAAGGTATGACTGAGTAAAAGCACCTAGATTATTCTCCATCGGGAGATGGCCTATCGGATGCCGAACTTTCCATTGCCCGTCATAAATTCACCATGAAGATCTGCTGCCTGAAATAAATGAGAAAGCTGCTGCTGCTGTTAAAGTAAATGAAACATCTAAATACAAGAAAGAATTGCCACTCATGAACTATTTGCTACTAAACCAATGGACTCGGAAAACTTCTTATAAAACAGGTACCTGTCTGTGTTCAAACTCTAGAGTACTCTAATAATATGCTATAGCTCTTCTTCATAATACTTATCTAAATTATAAAATGTAAAAAAAAACTATCATTTGTATAACTAAAATTGAATAATTAATTTAATGTGTAAATTTCTCTAATAATCTAGCTTACCTCACTCTATCTTTCTTGGGTGCGTATTTCTAAAATCTACATTTTATCTATATTTATTATTTAATTATTGCATGCTCATAATTGTTCAATTTTCAAAGTTTAAATCTATGATTGCTAAAATAGTGAATGCGTGTCAGATTTCATTAACATTACTTTCATAAATAATTTAATTTTCATATAAACCGACACACATTCAATGCTTCATTTATTGTAATGCAGGGGTCTACAACTTCGCAAATGGCTGGCATATTAGTTGTAATAACTCCCAGTTTATATATGTTTTGTATTTATTAAATCTTAATGAATAATTCTAGAAAATTACATTTCTTTGAGAGTCGCCAACGTTCTTTAGTAAATGTTGATAATGTAGGGCCGGGTTAGAAATCTATTTAAATCTCATCATAATCGTTTATACATTATACATGTGTTATGTTTTAGAGACGCGATGACCCATTCCACAGTGAAATTTCCGGATTCTTCAGGGTTGAAATTAACCCCAGTCGTCCTACACAAGCGGACATAATAAATGATCCCATAGGACTTGACGACGTCATGCAGCCAGCCAGCAAACTGCGACACGGACCGCTTGTCCCTGGTTATGCTTATGTGACATCTTACTTTGTCGGGCCGATGGCAGAGACCAGCTCGACATCCTTATAAATTCATTCACGGCATTACAGTTTAGATATACTGCCATTCCATATCGCCTTTTTAAAGCGTACTACATGTTCCTTTATTTAATTTATTATTCTATATATCACTCCGCCTCTGCATTATCTTCGTAATTCACTCTCAAATAAATGTTTGCCCTTAGTCATAAAATAAATATTTTAATTAAATAAATATATGTCCGCCGCTACTCTTAAATCTTACTTTAGACTCTTGCATTGCAAAGGTAATAAATCCCTTCAGGCATGCATTAGAAATATTTACTCGAGAATTTTAGGTAGCTAGATTACGCCTTCAAATAAATGAATTCCTTTTGTAAACAAATAAATAAATGTAATCTTTAAAATATAATCATGTCGCAAATCCTGCTACTGAAGCTTTTAATCCATAAAATATTATTAGTAAATGATCTTATTAAAATGTGTTAATAAATAATTTTAAACTATACGTCTGCAGTTACGTTTCATTTATTCGATACCCATTCTATATAATATTTCCTCGATTATGTAAATATGAATGTTAATTAATATTAGTTTGATTATTGGCTAACTCGAAAATAAAATCATGAATCTCTTGCATATCCCTGACCACCGTGCCTAAAGAAATATTTACTAATGTCGCAGCAGATGCATTGTTTCGTGGAACCGACAAACTATGTTCGAACTCAGTACCACGGGTGGCTTCGCTACCTTGATGGTGCTGCTGTTCTGTGTGGTGGTCGAATTCTGCACTGTTTATGAGTCACACGTTTTCTGACTGTTACAATATCCACCTAAAGTTTGACTTCACTATGTAGATGATGGCCATATTGGAAAGCACTGCTACAAACTTTCTGGAATCACATGAACAACATATTACCTTCAATTAAATTCACAATAGAATCAGAACAAGAACAAAAATTGGCATTCTTAGATGTTCTTGTGATAAGATTTCCTCATAACAAAATCAAAACTACAGTTTACTGAAAACCTACACATACAGTAAAATACCTATCTTATATAACACCAGAAACACAAAACATCAACTTATACTATCACTATGGAACAGAGCAGAAGAAGTTTGTTCAGAATCCAGCGATTTGGAAAAAGAAAAGATCTATATAGAACAAACTCTTATGAAAAATGGTTATCCATCAGCTGTTATTAAGAAAATGTTAAATCAACAACAAAAGAACTATCAAGAGAAAAGACAATTATTGGTACTGTAGTTAAATAGACAAATTAAGGAAAATCTACAATCAGTATAACATCAGAACAGCTTTCCAGAGCCATAAGACACTATGAGGAATTCTAACATCTACAAAGCCTAAACTTGAAATGCTGAAAAGAAAAAACTGTTTTCATTAAATACCATGCGAATGTGGAAGAACATATATTGGTGAGACTGCTATCCCATTGAAAAGCGCTTGCAAGAACCCAAACTGATGATTAGAAGAGAGAAAACAGATGTGTCTAAGGTATGTGCCAATGAACATATGCTCAATTGGGAAAATACAAAAATATTGGATAGAGAAGGAAAGGGACAAGGAAGAAAATTTAAAGAAGCTGTTCACAAGATAATGACAAAAAATCCCATAAGCCAACTCAGGTGTGACTATACATAATGTATGGGAACCAATAATCAACTTTGTTCTTAGGTAAAAGTGGAGAAATCAGGAGGAACCTCATAGATAAGTATATGAAATTTTTACTGACTGTTGCCTTTGGCAGAATGGCTAGTGGTTAAAGTATTACCTTAAAATTCAATACTCAAGAATCTAAGGTTTCAAGTTCGAATCCCATGCTAGTACTGTCACTCCCTCAGGCTAGAAACACCTGAAGAAAAGGGGAGAATAATACCTTCCAAAACATTGTGCATATACTAACCTGTTTGATATGTTATTACTAATAGTTGAAGGTGTTTGGAATATTTAAATAAAGTTAAATTTTTCTAAAGACATTTAATTCTCATATTAGATTATGTAAATAGTCCAATATAAAAATACAAATATTTATGTAACTATTCTGAATATTGAACTTGGTAGGTATTGTATTAATAGACCAATCAAAAATTAACAGTGTCGATGACCAAACATTGCTTGGTTGTACTGCTTTGTTGCCTAGATATGCCAGTTTGTTTAGACAGAAATTTTAACATCCATTAAAGTGAGATAATACCTCTATGATTATTAAATAGTTGCTTGTATTCATAATTAAATTTTGAAAAATTTAGTTATTTTCATATTTTTAATTTCTTTATAAATACAATATACAGCTATGACACTGTGTGAATGTTATAGATGTTAAAAATATTTTTTGAATAAAAATGTTACTTTTAAGATATAGTTTTTGTCCTGATTTTTGTTAGAAAAATATTTTAATTATCATTACTTTTTAACTCCATACAACATACTTTTAAAAATAAAAGAATATTTAATTATTAAGAATAGTATTATTTTTATTTAGCATATTTTAATGATATTTGAATTTCAAAATATTTCTGAGGCTTAAGTTTTTTTGTTTTACTTTTTGTAGATGCTTCCATTTAATTGTATTTATAAAATAAATTTATATGAAATTCATTTTTTAAAAAAAAAACAAATAATAATAATAATTGTATTGTGAGAAAACATTTTAATAATTGAAATGATATCTTTTTTTGAAAAAGCAAAGCTTTAAAAATTTAAATGATAAATTTTTAATGTTGACTGCATTTGCTTATAAAATGATTTCTTTGGCTTGAAATAATATAATCACACATAAAATGTTTAAAAAAATTGCTTTCATTTTATTAAAATTTCTTATTATTAATTCACTTACTTCAAAGAAGACTAAACAATTATGAATTCCAAAGAGATTAGTCAAAAAAATTGAATTGTTTTTTTTTATTTTTAAGTGTCATAGCATTGGCCGGGATGCGAACCCGCAACCCGGGCAACTGCCTGCAAGTGCAAGGCTGTCGTGCTGACCTCTCGACCACCAATGCAAGACTAGGTTGAATTGCTTTATCATCATTTTTAAAATTTTAATCATTTTTTATTCAGTCCATATTTTTTTAATTTTTTTTAAAGAAAACAATTACTACTTAATCTTTTATCTTATGCCTGAAGGCAGGTTGAGTGTCTAGTTAATAGGATATATGATAGTTTGCTATTATTTATTATTTTCTTAATATAATTTATTTTAGTACCTTTAATGTATAGATCCATAATAAAATAATGAAGCTTGGTAAAGAGCCCACAGTTTTACCTCAAACATTGCACTTCATTGATTCATCAAATTGGTTTGTAAATCAAGAAGTTTTTCTTTGGCTTGAAGTAATGTAATCACATATTCTTAGTATTTAAAAACATTTACTTTAATTTTTTTAAATTTCTTATTACCATTCAGTTATTTCAAAGAAGATAAACCATCATGAACTTAAAGAAGATTACTTAAAAAAAATTAGTTGAATCAATAAATCAAAGTTTTAATTTGAAATTTTTATTTTTATTTTATAAGCTGAATTATTTTATCACCATTCTTAAAATTTTAGTCAGTTTTTTATTACAGTCCATATCTTTTTTATTTTTTTAAAAAAGTTAATGCTTAATGTTGTTTTATCATCTTAGAATTGTACAAATGTTAAAATGTTATACTTGAAGGCAAATTGCATGTCTAGTTAATAATATATGTGTTTTGCTATTGTTTGTTACTTCTTTAATATAATTTATTTTAGCATCTCTAATTTAAGGCTCCATAATAAAATAATGAAGCTTGGGATAAAAAACTTTACCCCAAACATTGAAATTATAATGCTTTTTTTTTCCTCTGGTCAAAAAATTTATTGGGAATAAATAGTAATCATTTAAAATCTGATCAAAGAACAAAAACTTAAAACAGGAAGAAAAAAAGATAATTATTGAATAAATATTTTATTAAGCATGTCACAATTCATTAAAATGAAGATTGCAAAAAAAAAAAAAAAATTAATTATATGTAATATTTTTTAATTTATTTTTGGTACTTTTTATTTTCTGTTTTTAAGGGTTTTTTTGTTTTGTTTTGTAATTGTTTAGCCAGTGAAACTTTGAATTTCTTTTCTTTTTGTTTTTCAATGCTGTCAAGAAACATTTAAAAAATCAGAAGCTCACCATTTATTTATTTTTTTATGAAAATGCAATTTTAATTAAGTAAAAATTAGTTCAAGAAATATAATGTATAGCTTGATGCTGTAATTTTAATAACATAAGTAATTAAATTATTTATTCATTATCTTTTTTTTTTTACTAATATTGTTTATGCTTTCAGTAGCAGACATTTTTGCCTTAGGAAATTAAAATTTTTATAGGTGTAAAAATATTGGTACTTGTGTATAATTCAACCGATGACGTATTACCCTGAAGGCATATCAGTCTAATCTTGCAATTTTTAAGATAATGTCTCCAAGTGATCTGCGGACACATGTAATCGCTAAAATGTGTCCGCAGATCACGTGAACACGGTACATTAAAAATCGCAAGATTAGACTGATATGCCTTCAGGGTAATACGTCATCGGTTGAATTATCCAGGTCACATGCTAAAAAATATTCAAAAATGAAAAATATCTGACACAGGTCAGGCAAATACTAAAAAAAAAATGTACATGCATGCGTCAAAATATTATTCTCAATTTTAAAATACAGCAGTGCGTAGCGCTGGAATTGGCGGGGGGGCCCTCCGGATGTTTTTGTCGGGCCGCAGGCCCGGCGTACACGTATATCAGACATTGTATTACTCTCATAGCTGTATGATATAATTCAGAAATTAAAAATAAAATTAAAACGTAATTCAATGTAAGTTTGAGAATTGTAGAAATATTAACAAATATTTTTTGTAAATAAGTTTGAGAATTGTAGAAATATTAACAAAAACTTTTTGTAAATTTTAAACAAACACCTAAATAAAAAAGACGCGATCTAATGCAAATCTGGTATTAATGGCGCCGCACTTTTACATGCATTTGGTAATTTTAAAAACGTACTGCATATTGCAAAATTGATTTAAAAAATTATTTCAAATTATTTACACATTAAAAAAGGAATGTAGAAATATTAACAAAAAATTTTTGTAAATTTAAAATAAACAAATAAAACACTTTACCCGAATTAATGCGAATCTGGCATTAATGGCGTCCTTGTTATCACATGCATTTGGTAATGTATATTCCAAATTTGTTTTAAAAAATTATTGAAAATTATTTACACATTAAACATAATTCAATGTAAGTTTGAGCATTGTAGAAATATTAACAAATATTTTTTGTAAATAAGTTTGAGAATTGTAGAAATATTAACAAAAACTTTTTGTAAATTTTAAATAAACACCTAAATAAAAAAGATGCGATCTAATGCAAATCTGGTATTAATGGCATCCAGAAAACGCCGCACTTTTACATGCATTTGGTAATTTTTAAAACGTACTGCATATTGCAAAATTGATTTAAAAAATTATTTCAAATTATTTACACATTAAAAACGTAATGTAGAAATATTAACAAAAAGTTTTTGTAAATTTAAAATAAACAGATAAATAAAAAACACTTTACCGGAGAATAAATTATTTACACATTAAACGTAATTCAATGTAAGTTTCAGAATTGTAGAAATATTAACAAAAACTTTTTGTAAATTTAAAATAAACAGATAAATAAAAAACATTTTATTTTAAATTTTTGTAAATTTAAAATAAACAGATAAATAAAACACTTTACCCGAATTAACAGCTCAAAAAAGTAACTGTGATGCCGTGGATAGCAAAATCGCAATAGACAGAAAAATCAAAAAATTTCCCAAACCTCTCTACAAATTTTAAATCTTGCGGGTGAAAAAAAAAAATTGACTCTCTGATGGATTAATCACGCCAGTCACTTGGTTACCATGACAACGTTGTCATGCAAAAAACGTCGATGTCTACCGGAAGGGAAATCGGTAAGTCAAAAACGTCATCGGTTGAATTATACACAAGTACCAAAATATTGAATAGAAATTAGTTAAATAAATAAAAAAATATAATTATCATATACATTTTTCAATTTATTTTTAATGCACTTTAATATTATATATAGTGAAAGTTTATTTTTAATTATGTGTTAAATATACATAACTACTTATTTATTCATCCAGCACGTCTTTTATTTGTTAAATAAAATTTGTATTGGGCGGGGGGGGGGGATTGTTTATATTCACAATAAAAATCATGTCAGAAATCTTTTACATATTGCAATATGACAATACTGCATAACAAATTTTTAAATCATATTTGCTACTCATTATAATTGCAATTTAATTTATCATGTAACTGCTTTAAATTACATAATGAATAAATCTTGTATAGTACTTTTTTCCTATTTGCAGTGAACTCACAATGTTATCTTAATGAAGATGGCATTGCTCTAATAATATTATTATCCTGTTTTTGATAATCTTATAAAATGGTTACTCCTAAAAAAATCATGGGCATTTTTTTTTTTAAATTTTGAAAATTTTTTAAGCATCACTTATTAACTGAAGTAGGAGATACAATTTTTTTTGCTAAAGTTTTTTTATTACAGTTGGCTGGATATATATTATATTTTCATACTGTCTTATTTCTTTTTAAAATTAATACATAGACATTTACTATAAAGAATTTTTTTTGCATTTTTAAGTAGAAAGCTCACTTTTTTTTCTTTTTTTTCTTTCTAATTTTTGTGTATAGTTTTTGATCTTGTGCTATATTATTTTTTTAAAAAACAAGTTTTTTTTTTTTATTATAAAACTTTTATTTTTAATTTCCTAATATTTATAACTATTGCTGTATTTTTTATCATTTTCTCTTAACATATCTTTATTTTGCATTGTATATTATTGCTGCTTTTAACTGTTTCTCAATTTCCTTCATTATAAACAGTGACAAATGTTTTAAAAATCTGCTTTATATGTTATAGATTAGCTATTACTAATTTTTTCAATTATAACAATAACAAATACTTATTTTTTCAATACATTTTTTGAAGCCATTTAGTTTTCACATTATAACTCTTCTGTTTTAATATTTGTTTTTAATGTTCCAAAAACTCATATTTTTAATTCCAATTTTTTTTGGCAAAACTAGTTATTTGTATCTTTCATCAGTAATTTTTATTTATATAAAGCAAATAATTATTTTATTATCATATACATTTGGGTGCTCTTATTTTGCTATCTATTACTCACATACTTTTTATTTTGTGAGTTTGTGTATAGTTTCTTATCATGAGTTAAGCTTTTTTGTATGTGCAGTCTTCTGTTTTTTACATTTTTCTTTTAATTCTAATTTATTCATCCAAGATTGATCAGTAAATAAACATTTAACTCTTTCAAATAAAGTAATTCCCAACTATTACATCATGCTCATGAATGCTAATGTACTGACAGTAAAAAACAACAACAAACAACTGATATAAACTAATATTGATTATCTGTTGATTTCATCTTATTTGTAAAATAAAGTAATTATATTGGATGTGCCTAGCTGATATGTTAATCTGATTATTTTTAAAATTGTAATGCTTTAATTATAAACAATGTGTATAAAATCGAAATTTATTTTACAGTATTTCATAAAAGTAAAATTTAAAGAAGGGGTTAAATTATTGAATGGAAATTTTATTGAACTTTGGGGGCTATCAGCTAACTTTAAAATCAATAAAAACAAATCAATAACAGTTTTTGTATTGTCAACAAAAGATTTAACAAGTAAAGTGATTGGTTCATCACAAATTATAATGAAAACTTTGGAAAAGAGTTTTGAGTGTAATTCATATCTTTGAAAGTGACTGTTTTTTTAATTGATTAGAATGTTGGACAATAAATAAAATGATCAAGTAAATACTTGATCAAATCAACCCTAAATTCTTATTTAAAGCTCATATGACCCTGGTTGTTTTATATGATTATATGAGACAATTTAATTTGATAGAAAAGCTTTTAATTCTTACAAAAGTTGAGAATGAAAATAGAAAATGGTGATCAGAAATGAAGTGAATGGATTTTATTGTTATAATAAGGAGGACACTTTGGAATAACTCAGAAAAAAATTCAGACGATTTAATATTAATACTTTCTAAGAAATGATCGTCAAGAGTTATTGTCAATTTGATGGCACCTGATTATAGAAAATGCAGTATTATATTATAAAAAATTTGCCATAGATAGACTAGAATGATTTTGAGTGAATATTTCATCTATCATATATAATTAATTAACTTGTGTATGGTATTGAATTTAATTATTTTACCATGAACTTCAACAGTCTAGAATGAAGTTCTTTATTATTTTTTGTTTTTCTATTTTTAAATTTTTTTTTAAAAAAGACTGAAAGTTTGAAATAACTTCAATTTTGAAGGGAAGCAATGTAATAAGATGAAATGAATTTGCAATTAACCTGAATTTTAAAAATGTTTTAAATATCTGCTGGTTAGGTAAATATAAAATAGTTTTGCGCTATAAATCTTTAAATATAAACATACATATTGTCATTTTAAAAATCAAGAAGAAAATAAATGTTCTTATTCAAATTATTTAGTTAACTAGAAATTTATTTTTAGTAAATATATATCTTTTATTTTAAAAGGTATATAATTTATAGAAATGAAAACCATAGGCTTTCATTCTAATGAATAATGTTTTCTCCTTCACCACTTGTGTATGGGAAGATTTAACATTTATATGTTTTTCTACAAGAGTTGGACAAATTTAATAGGAGTAAATACCTACAATATTTTTATTAATATGTAGATGTACTATTTACACGAAGAATGGCTTATATTGTAACACTAAAACTTATCAACCTCATATTAATTGCTCAAGAATGTTCACAGTGGTTTAGTAATATTTAACATGAGAGATGCAACATATGGTAACATTTATATTCCTTATCTTGTAGAATGTTTAAATAATCAACACTTGAAGCATTTTTATGAATAAATGGTTAGGCTAAGAGATTGTCAGTCTTGAAACATTAAGCTGTGCAAATTGATATCAATATATCAGCTGATTGAGAACTAATGTTTGACATCTTTTAAATTTAGAAAGGTCTACCATTTTTTGATTTTACAGCTTTACAAAATAAAAGTAACTTTAAAACTTTTTTATTACCTTTTTGGAACTCTGACCCCAATAAAAAATTGATTTACATGTACATTTCAATACTATTCGGCATCAAATATTTAGCACAGATGTAGTGTGTTTATATTTTTTTTATCTCCCACTGCAAGACTGGAGAATGAAAAAAGTTAATATTTGTTTCATTGATTTTTTATAGGAGTTTATAAAATGAATTAAGCTATAAAATGTTTGGAAAAACAAAGATAAAACCTTGAAGAAGAAATTTATATACGAATCAAAACTAATTTATATGAACCAATAGTTTTCTACTGAAATAGGCATAAGAAGGATTTAGGATAGAAATTTAGCTATCCATTGTTTATTTAATATGTATTTAGGGAATTTATGGAATTAGCATTAGAAGTTTCTTCAGTTATGTTAATAATAATTGCTTATATATCTATATAGATCTGATTTAGTGTGACAGAATAGCCTGGAGTGTACTATTAATCAATATCTTCATCAGGTGCCTTAGGTCCTAATTATCTATGTAGAGAAATAACATGAGTCAATTGTCTAAACTATTTATATTTATAATTCTGTGTAAATTTGTGACATAAGGTACATAAGATGCTGTTTCTTCTGTTTGAATGTCTCCAATTTTTAATTCAGAATAACAAACTTATAAATCTAAATATTTATATTTTAATGATTATTAATAGATAGATCATATTATTTAAATTTATTAATTGACAGCAAACTTGAACCTTTTCGAATACTGACATTTTTTATTGTTATATCTGATGGAAGATTTTGAAAGTGCTCAATCTTTCTTTGCTTCCTTTTTAATTTAATCTTATAAATGAATAGTATTCTAAAAAATCATATCTGAATTTTAGAAATATTTAAAAACTTAATTCTAAATAAGAATAATAGATGCAAATGTCACTGATAATGTTAGAGTAAACATTTTTAGAAAATGAACAATTTTTTATTTTATTTTTAAGTTATTTTTGTTTAATGCAAAAGCATGAATGTGAATTTATGATAAAGCTCTCAAATTGTGCTTTAAAATCTAATATCTGTTTTATCATTATTAAAGTATTTGAAAAAGTTTGAACACCTTGTCAATTTTGATAAATGAAGACATTACATGATAAATTTCACATAAAATGTGGACAAACCTAGGCCATGATTTTTATGATTAATATTGCAGTCAAGTTTTATAAAATATAAATGAATAAAATAAAATTAAATATATGCATTTTTTTTGTTTAAAGTAATTATCAACCAATTAGTGTTTAAAAATAATTAGAAATATTCAATAAACAAACAAAATGTTTTTCGTATTGCAAAATCTTTGACTGAAAATGAAGTGGAAAAAGGAACACTTTAAAAAAATCTTTTCTTTAAGAACAATAGAATAAAGATAATTGATGTCGGCCAATCTTCCATAATATATTGACCTATTAAGATTTTATTTCAATTAAAAAAAAATTAATAATAACAATATGTCAATAACTACATTATAAAAAAGCCTATGTTATTACCAATTACGATAATAGTAAAATAGGGTTCCAAATCAACAAAACTATGATGCTTTTTCTAAAGGAAACCTCCAGTAATTCTCAACGAATGTGAGAATTATCAAATTATAGTTGAATTAATAATTTTTATTTAAATATTTAAAAGAAAAAATTCATGGATTTTTTAAGTCCTGCAGAATTTCTATGATCATCAGCTTTATATTTTGAATCATTTCAATTAAAATTTTAAAGTTTTGAGAAATAAGGAAGATGTTTAAACTGATTGAGAATGAGATTTACTGCAAGTCAAAAAAATGACTGCTATATATTTGAAAATAATATATGTAAGTGAAAAATTTACATTTTAAAAATTAATTTATCAATTTTAATGTCTTTATTTTTTGTAGTTTACTATTTCTTTTTTAATATATAACTGAATTAGTGAATGTTGAGACTGGATGCAGCATCTCAACTGTATTATAAATATTTCATATTTTATTTTCTGAGTGAACTAATTTAACATTTATCATATAGCACTGAAATTATTGATCGTACTAGTTTAAATGGGGTTTTAACATTTATCATGTAATAGTGAAATTATTCATTGTATTAGAAACTATAATATTTATGGTAATTGTGTGATCATATTGGTTGATTATAGTTGGGATAGTTCTGGGATATTTTGGGGGTATATTTATATAAAACTATTTTGCTAATTTTTAATGTATTGTTAGTTCTTTATGATATATATATATATATATTGGAAATGCTATATCTATTATATATATAAAATACAAAAAATATGAAGTTTTTTAATGTAGATAAAATTTCTAAGTTGTAACTCAAAATAGATATGCCAACAGCTATTATCAAATTATAGGAATTAAATTGCAAATGTAAGAAAAGATTTAACTGCTTAACAATTCAACATTTTCTTTTGTTTCACCTGGTGAGAATTTTTGAAAATGCTCAACCTTAATTACTGTATAAAAAATCCTTACTTTATACTAAAAGTAAACTAATAATATTCTTAAAAAAATATCACATTTGATGTTTTTAAATATTTAAAAACTGACTTGCAAATCAAACAATGTGCCATATGCATAATCAACCAAGTTAGTATAGACATTTTCAGAAAACGAACAATATGTTTTTTAAGTTTTTTTTTTAATGTGAGTTCTGCTTTAAAATCTATATTTTCATTACAATATTGGAAAAGATTTAATTCCCATTTGATTTTGATAGATCACATATGCTATAGGTTTTTGTTTGTTTATATTATGGTCAAGTTTATTAACTTTTGAAAGTGTACATTTGTATTTCTTTTTATTTCAGATAATAATCATTCAATTAGTGTTTGTAAAAATAATCAAAAATATTTTATAAACAAGCAAAAAATCCTATTTCATTTATACCAAAATCTTTGTGAGAAAACAAGATCAGAAGAAAGTAAATTCCCAGAAGGCGTTTTTTTCTTTGTCAAACAATAGTGGTATTCTTTACATCTAAGATGAATGGCCCTTAGATCTAAGCCACCATAATATACTGAACTCACATTTTTTTTAAAATCAAACATGAATAAAAACATTAAGGTAATTTTATATTTAAAAAAAAAATACAGAAGTCATTATTACTTACAATAGCATTAATACAGCATTTTAATATTGTGGAGCTTTTTTGAAATAAAAAAGAAATGTTTTGTAACTTGGGAGAGCAAAAAGATTAATAAATGAAACTAATATTAATTAAACTATAGCAAAATCACCATTAATAAATAAATAGTAGAAAGTGTTAAAGTCTATTGTAATTGCTAACCTTTCCTTTTCTAATTTTCCATTAATTCCATTTTCCTTTATTTTAAATAGTTCGAATATCTTCTGTATTTTAAACAATATTTGTGAATTTTTTTAAATATATATATATACACTATCAGTTCCATATAAGGAAATAGAAAAACAATAAATTATGATACATTTATCTTTATTATGTATAGATATTGATTTCACCTGTTACATATTTCAAGATTGTAATGTTCTTAATAGATTTAACACAGGAAGTGATCATTGATTAGTAAGGTGCAAGATATGTGTTAATGTAAAACTAGAAAGACAAAAATTGTTAAGAAAAACAATATTTACAGTTGATATTCCTAATCTTCAGAAACATTCTAATGAATTTAAATTAGAACTTACAATTCGGTTTCAAGTATTAGTAGATTTTGAACATGATTCAGATTTGAATGAAATTAATATGAAAATAACTGATACATTTTTAAAAACTGCAACAAAAATAGCTGGTAGAAAAAAGCAGCAATTGACCAATAAAATTTCTACTGAGACTAGAGAATTTATGAAGAAAAGAAGAAATATGAAGTTATACAAAAATGATGCATTAAAAAGAATTGAATATCTCGAATTTTGTAAAATGGTGCGGAAAAAGTTGAAAATGATATAAGAAAGTATAACTGTGAACTAGCAAGAAAAGCTGTAGAAGAAAATAAAAGTCTTAAGAATGTAAAACAACATTTTGGTATTGGTAGGGAATTTATATCTGCAATAATAAAAAAAGATGGAATTATTACTAAAAAGAGAGATGATATCATGAAATTGGTAGAAAATTTTTATCAAGAATTATATAGTAATAAAGAACAAGTACCTCCTATATCTATTACATCTTCCGAATTGCCCAGAATTTTAAATGAAGAAGTGAGAAATGCAATTAAATGTATGAAGAAAGGAAAGGCTCCAGGTAATGATGGAATTATAATTGATATATTAAAAGAAGCAGGTGAAGAAACAGAAATTTTTTTTAGCAAAGTTATATACTAAATGTCTAAATGATAAAGATGTACCGGATGATTGGAAGAATGCAGTAATAATATTAATATTTAAAAAAGGTGATAAAGAAGATATTAGAAATTACAGACTTATCAGCCTTTTATCAGTTTTATATAAAAATTTTACCAAGATAATTACAACTCGTCTACAGAGAACATTGGATTTCCACCAACAAAAGAGAACAAGCTGGATTTAAAAGTGGTTTTAGTACAGTAGATCATATTCAGGTATTGAGAGAAGTTATGGGACAAATGAATATGAGTTGTCATTATGTTTTGGATTTGTAGATTATGAAAAGGCATTTGATTCTATAAACATTTCTTCAGTGATTAAAGCATTGGATCATCAAGGTATAGATCCAGGATATTGTCATATTTTAAAGAATATTTATAAAAATGCAACAGCAACAATTAGATTACATAATGATACTGGGGAAGTCAACATTGAGAAAGCTGTAAGACAAGGTGACTCCATATCTCCAAAATTTTTTACAGCAGTGCTGCAAGAAGTATTTTGTGGATTAAAATGGGAAACTAAAGGAGTGAAAATAAATGGAGATTATTTAAGTCATTTAGATTTCACAGATGATGTAGTTGTTTTTGCAAATAATGCTTCAGAGCTGCAGGAAATGTTGCAGGAGTTATCAGATGAAAATAGGAAAGTAGGACTAAAAATAAATGTTAAAAAGACTAAAGTAATGTCTAATCGATTTGCTCAAAATATGAAAATAAAGATTGATTATGATGAATTAGAAGAAGTTAACTGTTACAAATACCTTGGTCAGATTATTAATACAGATGGAAACATTATGGAGGAAATTAATCATAGAATTAAACTTGGTTGGAGTGCTTTTGGTAGAAATAACTTGATACTAAAAGGAAATATGCCTATGTGTTTGAAAAGGAAGGTTTTTAACAAATGTGTTTTACCAGTTCTTACTTATGGATCTGAGACTTGGACACTCAATAGAAGAGGAATACAGAGACTTCAGACCACTCAAAGAAGTATGGAGAGATGTATGTTGGGAGTAACAAGAAGAGATTGAAAATACAATGTATGGGTAAGAGAACAAACAGGTGTTACTGACCTCATTGAAAAAAATTAAAAGATTGAAGTGGAGTTAGGCTGGACATATTGCTAGAAGAGATGATAATAGATGGACAATTGAAATTTTAAACTGGATTCCAAAAGATTGTAAAAGACCCAGAAAGAGACCACGTGTGGATGGATGAAATAAGAAAGTGTGCAGGGGAGATGTGAAGAAGAGAAGCTAAAGATCGAAGAACATGGATTAAACTTGGAGAGACCTTCATCCTGCAGTGGATTGATAATGGTTGATAATGATGATGATGATTATTGATTTCAGCAATACTCTTGGCACTGATATACTGAATAATAATCACATATTAATCTACTTATTAATCATATCATATAAGATAAAGAAAAATTTGTTGTGTTGTAAAATAAATATTAAATTGAATACATGATCTTAATTAAAAACATTCAATAGTTTTTCTTTGGAATATGGATGTCTTAAATTGCTTTTTAGTTTTTTTTCAATATTTAGAATAGAAAGATATAAAAACAAAATATGGCAGTTTATGTTTCCTGAAATTTCATTTTCATTATATAATACATTTTGATCAGTATTGGTTTGATTTGCATTGATGCCCAAAAATGTTTAATAGAAATTTTTAACACGAACTTCAATTGGTCCACTATTTCTAGATTTTAGTCTTTCATATTTGCTGATGATTATCAGTTGCATGATGGGAACATTTACCTCTTGTAATTTCTACTGAATGAGAAAAAAATTAATATTTCTAAAGGAATGTCTCTTAAAGTCATTATTATTAGTATTTTAATAAAAAACCCAATTAAACACATATAAAATAAATTATTTAACAAGAACTTAATTTCTCTTTGTTTTTTATGTCTTTTTTTTTTTTTATTTGTTAAGAAAACATTTAACTATCCTTGATGTTGGTAGCTCTAGTTAACTATTTCTCTAAAAAATAAAAATTATTTTTATATTTTATTGTTACTATTTTTTTTTAATAACCTTTTTATCTATAATTATGAGCCAGTAATATTCTATTGTAAAACTTAATTCAGATCTGTTCAAGAAAAAACACCATGCTATGAAAACAATAGTTGCAAATTGTGGTCATAGATGGCTTGTTAAATTTTTTTTTTCAGGAACTGCAACTACTACTTCTGAGAAATCATTTAGCAGAAAACTACAAGAAAGAGCCTCCAAGTTTCACGGTCTGCAATGAGGAAATCACTGTCATTTCTTGAATAATTTTAATAATCCATTATTCTCCAGAGTAAATTTCTTTAAAAACACTATAATCCATAACAATGAAAATGAGAAAAAATTAAAATGTGTTAATTGGACAAAAAATAAAATTTATATATTTTTTGAAAGATGAGTGATTTAATTCATGCTTGCACAGTTGTATAGCTCTCACATCAACTTAAATGTAACTACTTCAGCTTCAAGCCGCCATATTGAACTTTTTAAAATACTGGCCTGACACACAATTTTCACAATAACTTCAGTTTTAATTATGTTAGAGCAAAAACAGTTACATTGCTAGAAACTAGAAACATTAAGGAAAACAATAAACATAAAATAAATAGTAATAACTATATAAAAAATAAGGAAAAAAAGAAATTTTCACATCCAAAATAATTATTATTTTACTGTTTCATCATAATTTGAAAAGTAACATTAACTAAAATTGAAAATACATCTTCAGTGATAATTTCTTTATATTCCTCACAAAATTATCTTTCTAAACATGTATAACATGTCTTACCTGAGTTAATTCACAGCTTCACAATCTCCAAAAGAATTCAGATATGACTTCTTATTTTTATCTTGTACCCCAAATGTTCTAAATGTCAAAGGCATCTATAAAGAAAAAGATTCATCATAATAAAAGATATAAAAGAAATCATCACAGCAATTGGCTTCTTATCCATCTAAAACTAGAAATTGTCGGCTACTGTCTATAATACTGATAATATGAGTTTCATCTCTTCATTTTATATTTTTTTGTGTGATGTTTATATTCTTTATGGACACCAGTGATGTTTATATTCTTTATGCACAGAAGTGATGCTATCTTATTATATTTATTGTACCACATAGATATAATTTATTTGCATATAGTGTATTTGTTCGTTATAGACTTGAAAATAATGTTATGAAACATATAGCAAAAACAAAGCATGAACAAGAGTAAACAAAAACATAAACAAGAATCATAATGTGATTATGTTTGTGTATGCAATGTTTGTATGTTTATATTCTTTATGCACACAAGTGATGTTTATATTCTTTATGCACAGAAGTGATGCTGTCTTGTTATATTTATTGTACCACATATATATAATTTATTTGCATACAGATCATTTGTTAGCTATAGACTTGAAAAACGTAAACAAGAATCAGAATTTGATTATATGTTTGTATACATTTAATTACTAGTTTTATAACAAATTACTTATAAACCATATTATATAAACATAATTAATGATTTTCATAATAAATTATACTTTTTGAAAAACATTATTTTTATAATAGTGTGGGTAGAACGTTAGAAAATTACATTAGATATGAATTCTATATAAGCATAAATAACTAATACACACTAATTACAAACTAAAATTAATAAAAAAAGATAATTTTATGAAAAAAATAAATATATATATAATTTTATGAAAAAAAAAAAAAAAAATTAAAAATGTTACTTACGGCACTAACGTTGAAGTTCTATTGTAAGCCATCTTTCTGAATAGCACCGGAGAAAATATCATTTGCAGTCCGTAAATTATTTTTGTCTTTTATCGCTTTATGGTAAGTACAAAAATTATATATAAAAAAAAATTAAATACTGTAGTCGATTAAAATGTTTGCCAAAAATCTAAATTTCAACCGATTTTTTTAAAATAAACATTTTCTGAAAGCCACATGATTAAGCTATCAAAAGCTCATATTTTGTTCTACGTAATGCTTATACTTTTTATGTCAGTAAAGAAAAAAACAAAAACATCATCTGAAAAATGCCTGAGGCACGCTCGTAGCGCCCACAAAGCGGAAAAAGTTAAACTGAGGATTTCTAATTTAAATTTAAAAATATAGAAAGAGCATTGTAACAATAGCAATGATTTAGCAGAAAGCTCAAGTTCAGATTATAATTAATGAAAGTTTATTTAAGAGAATAAACTGATAACTGAATATAATTAGTCTTTAGTAAATATTCAACTTCATAAGATGAAAACTATTCTCCAATTAAATTTATCCAAAAATAATACTCTCAACTAATCAAAGTTTATTTCATTTTGATAAATCTGCATAAAATTTTTATTTGCATTACACATGTTATTTTAGCCATTTGCTTTTAGATGAACACTAATTATTTCTAATAAGATCTAATGATGTCTTCATACATGCTATTGTATTTTCAAATGGTAGCAATATCTACATTTTCACTCATTTTAAAGTAACACTTCATTTTCTTTTAAATGTAGGATATATTTATGTCAGACTATTGAAATGCATCTAGATAACTATGAGCCCTATATAGTAAATATTGAAAGTAACCATTGAATTTTTAAATCACATTTTTTTTCAAGCTTTTATTTGTGAGTTTGCAGTCCATTTTATGAAACTAAAAGTTTTTATCATATTCTATAAGTATTCAAATACAATAATGTGAAAATCATGCTTTTTAAAAGAGGACATCTGATCTATAATTATATTTTTACATATCTTTCATTACTTATCATTTAATCCACTTTAAATTTTAATCCTGCTTTAAATTTAATCAATTGATTCTCAACTGCCTCATATTATGTAATTCTAAGATTGTACTGCTATGTTTTGATTTTAAATCTTTTTCTTGCAACTATCTTTAATGTTATCTTTCCAGTTTATGTTTATTTAATGGTAAAAACTGGAACTAAGGTAAATATTGATTTATTAGTTTTAAAAAATCTGAAGATGTCAGTACTTCACAGAGGTGTACTATTTATGAGTTGATAAATTTAGAACTTTGCTGATTGGTAGATTCTTTGAGCTTGAGCATATAAACAAACTTGTAAACTCTTCAATTGTTGTTAGCACTGATCAAAAGGCAATTATGATCACTACACTTTGTCAACACCAAAGTGCATAACTTTTTGTGATATTTTAATAATTAGAAATGTGATTTTAAATTTTAAAACAACTCCAAACTATAGAATTTCATAACTTTATAATGACTAATTATTTATTCACATTTAAAAAGTTAAATTCAATCAACAAAGATTTCATTAATTAAATTTTTTTCAATAAGTTAATATAATCAGCCAGTAAGAAAAATGCAATTATTCTCATTACTATTTTATGGTATTATTTTTCTTTCTATATTTGGTAAATTCAAATAAGATTTTTTAAAGCTGTTTTCATTTGTAAACCTAACATTTCTAATGAAGTATATTTTATTGATTCATAATATTATATAAATATTTTATTACTAAAATAAAATGTTAACTATTAATTCATATTGCCACTAAGGGGTGATAGAAAGATATTGAAATACAGAAGGGTTAAATATGATAATAAGAAGTTTTTTGCCTCAAAAATTGTGTCTAAAAAAAAAAAAAGACAGGGTGACACTCAGAATTTTTCATTAAATAAACATCTTTTGTACAATTTTTTTTTAACTTCATAACTTTTCTTTTTTTAAATGTCAACTTATGTGTTTAATTCATATCTTTTGTTTATTTGACTCTAAGTAAATAGATATTTAATCCAATACAATATTTATGTGCATTTGCTTAAGAATATTAAAGTCAAGATATAAAAGTACAGTTTTATTAAGCTATAGATCCAGTTTGACATTATCACTAATGCTTTTCCTAAGGAAATTTGATTCCTGTTTAGTTTATTTTTCCAGAATCATTTAATCATTATTGAAGATTCTTTGTATTACATAGTGTATTTATTTTTAAAATTAAACATATAGTAATGATATATTAAATATTTATATTTATTTGGATGTAATAATTTCTATAATAGTAACTACTAATAAAAATTGAAATAATTTTATATTTCTAACTGGTAATAGTCTTCTACTCATCATCAACAGTATTTTGTCAAAGGGGCAGGTTCAGAAAGTAGTCACATCATCAATTCATCCATTTTTCCATTTCATTCTCTGCAATTCCGTATCATCCAGCAATATCAATCTTTTCCATACTTTCTTCTTACTTCCACTCACCATTTCCTCCAAAACATCTTTCATGAAATTATAATTTTTTTTATATCCAATCCAGTTTCTCTTTCTCTCTGATTTCCTCAATCTTTTTTTATTTATTCTTTTCAAAACCTTCTTCATTTGTTATTTTATTCATCCAACTGATTTTTTCTATTCTTCTTCATGTCGACAACTCAAAGGCTTCCAATCTGTTTTTAATTTTATTACTCATTGTCCATGTTTCACAACCATAAATTGATTCACTCCACACATAGCATTTAATTCATCATTTTCTTAATTTTTTTTTTCAAAGGTCCAGAAAATTTTTTTTCTCTTTATAAATGCCTCCTTTGTCAATGATATTCATTTTTTAGCTTCATTTTTTCCATCCTCATTCAACCAAAGCTACCCAAATATCTAAATCCCTTTACTTGTTGAACTATGTTATCATGAATTTCAGTTTGCAGACTTTTTATGTTTCTAATATTAATACTAGTAGTAATAGATATTGTCTTAAAATGTAATAGTAATAATATAATTATTATTACTAACAGTAATATAATAATAGAAATAATTAAAAACATTTTTACACCCCCCCCCCATTATAAGATTTTTTTTTAATTAAAAAAAAAATATTTTGTGAGCACCTGTCGTTTTGAATTTATGTTATTTAATTATTCATAATCTCAGATGAATTAGAAACATAATCTTAAAAAATTTTAATCTTTAATTATATTAAAGATTGCTTTAAAAATAAAAATCAAAAGAGAAAATTTTTAAATTAAATGGATGTTTGTGTAAGATTTGCTTTATGATTTCCTCAATTCTTATCGGGATGACATTTTTGAACAGTTTAATTATGCTTAAAATGAATAATAATATTGGTAATTATTATATTCCAGAAAAAAAGGTATTTTTAGTTTTTTTTTTTTTTTTAGGGATATCTATAATTATATATATAATGTGGATACAACATTTTTACAATTGAGAAAATTGAAAATTATTGAAGAAATATATGTATACTTGCATATGTGCATAATACTCCTATCATGATAATTCTTAAGAAATGCATTATTCAGATCTGTGTGAAATGAATGGTGAAATATGGATGAAGGCATGCCACTTTGGATCTAGTATATATGTATATTTCTACCTACTTGCATACATACATATACATATAATAAGGTCATACATGTTTATATTCTTTTCTTATTCAAGTACATTGTTCTTAAATGATTAATCATTTTTAAGAAATGCATTATTCAGATTCATGTGAAGTGAATGGTGAAATATGGATAAAGGCATGCTGCTTTGGACCTAGTGTATATATATATATACCTACCTACTTATGTGCATAAACTTGTACACATAGGAACATACATGTTTATATTCTTTTCTTATTCAAGTACATTGTTGTTCTTAAATAATTAATATTCTATTTCTAACATTATAGAAATAATTGTACCTCTTAATCGTACTTAAAACTGTTTTATTCAGCTTATATTTATTTTTTAGCTTTGGTTTTCTAAGAATAAATATTTCTCTTCTTAAGTCATTAATTAATCATCAAATTTCTAACATTATAGGGATAATTATAAATTCTCCATTATTTAAGTATTGCTGTTTAATTCATTTTTATTTAGGTTTTGTTCATTTCTATTCAGCATATATTTTTAGTTTCAGTTTTTTGTAAGATATATATATATTCACTTGCACTTATGATATGGACCAGCCTTTTTCAAACTTTTCACACTGTAGCCTTCTTTTCACCATATTATTTCTATTGGTTTCCTTTTAAGTAATAAGTAATATGAAATTAAATTACTTTTAAAGCAAATTAAGTATGTGTTTCATCCAAATGATATTTCAAAAAACTAACACAAATCCAGTGTTATATATATATTGTTTTACTAATTATATTGGTTTATATTCAGACATTGAAAATTTACTTTATGATTTCCATCCCTCATTTATAATACTATTTTTGAAAAAGAACTAATCTATGATAATTATTTGTGACTTATTGTTTTTTTCTCTATCATATGCCGTATAAGTGGTATACATACATTTTAGAGAAATTTAGAATTTTCAATTTATCTGAAAAAAATCTGTAGCATCTCATTTAATTAACCTCATATAATTTTACTAAACATTTTTTTAAATAATTTTAAAAGATGTCATTTTATTCCTATTTTGGAAGTAGAGTACAGTCAGAGAAACATAGAATTCTTCATAAATATATTTAAAACTCATCTTTAGCATCCATTTACACCTGCATCTCCCCATTTAATCACATATTTATTTTCCCATGGATATTTTAGAATCATACTATATGCAATGGTTTTCTTTCTCAATCAGATTTGGTTTTTTTTTGATACTAACACATTGAAATGATTAACTCATCTTTTAAAGATTTTTTTTTTTTTGTTACCACTTGGGAATGTTGTAATGTCAACATTAGCAAGTGTATATAAATATGCTTTTTATTGTATATACATGTAAAAAACATTTATTAATATTTAAATATTATACTGAAAATTTAGATTGTGTTTTAAAATTCTGTTGGCAAAAAAAAAAAAAAAATCCATAATATATTTTATTATAATTATTTTGATACAATTATTTATTAATTTATGCATCAAAACATACTAGTATTAAATACTAATCTACTTGAGTATGGATTGGTACATATTGCAGGAAGGATACTAAATAGAAATAAAGATTAGAAACATATAAACCAATGGCTATTCCAAGTCAATTTCAAATTTAACATTTAATTGTTTGTAAGATAATATTTATAAGAAAAAGGTCTTTGTACATTATATATTATCATTGGGCTTTGCAGCTTGCTGAAGAATAGTATAATGTAAGCCATGAATTGTCTTGGAAGAACTGATACATTATTTTAGTGTAATGTCAAAGTTAATATGAATTTATTACAGATAAATTGATGTGTTGATATGCTAAAATGTTGTTAAGACTACTTATGTATAATCATCTATAATTATTAATTCAATAAATGCAAAATTATTTATTTAAAATTCTAAAACAAATTATATTTGAATCTGAAAAAAGAAAGATTTTTGCTAGTATTAAATATTTTATTATCCATTGGATATCTTCTTTTACTTTTACTATATATGTAGTATAATTAATAACTGAAGTTATAAGTATTTAATATAAAAAAAATCTCTTTGTTTAGGGAGGTTGAACCATCTGTAAAGATTATACTTCAGATGTAAATAATAAACATAGCTAATGTTAGCAGTCTGAAATTTTACAAAACTATCTTTTTTAAGCTAAAAAAAAGTTTCATCTTTAAAACTATCATTTCTGTCTATGCAGAAATGGAATGTAGAAATCTTCAATTGAGCATCTGGAGCTAATTTTAGAAATCATTTCTGACCCAGCTTTTCTTGGGATTTTGAGTTTACATTATAAATACTATTTTTAAAATGTTAGAAGCTGTGAAAATGAAGACAAAAACGACTGTGTGTTTATTAATATACTACGTGAATATAGAGATATACTCTTGTCTTATATATATATATATTTAATAATTCTTAAAAGAAATAATTGTTTATTGCAAATATTTGGTCTTTAATTTGAAAGAAAAGCTATATATCAGCATACTTATTTAAATATTTTAGTACTTTTAATAAGTTATATGTAAAAAACATTATTTCTTTTTTCATACAATTTTTAATGTTGAATATTTTGTGTATATTTTATATATGTAAATGTGATCACACAACATAAATTTTATATGGGATTTACATTTAATTGGTTCTGAAAAAAGAAATGGATTTGATTATTTGTTAACTTGTTTTTTTTTTTTAAAAATAAAGTTCATATTTCAAGTTTCATTACACATACAAAAGAATTGCTAGTTACAATTTTTTATTTATTTATCTAAATTTTCAAGTAAACAAATCAACTTACTCTTTTTTTTTTATTGTCTTCTAAGTTTAATATTGTTTTTAAATGCTTTTATATTAACTTGCCATGTCTGTGTTTTTGTCTGTATGCCAACATTTTTGAATTACCAATGAAAAAAAAATCATTTCCTTTTACAACCCACATCCTTATACCTCCCAAGAATCTTTTTAACAACTGAACCAACAAAAATATTATGTTTGTAGAATAAAATTTTGTTAATATTGATTTCATTATTAAATTAATTGAAATAAAAATATCTGATGGAAACATCACATTTGTAGAATAAAATTTAGTTAATATTGATTTAATTTATACTTAATTAAAAAGCCAATACATGAATATTTTTATATAGTAGATAGATCATATGATATTTAAATTTAGAATTCATTTGTTAGAAGATTTGTTTTTTTATTTTCACATATTATTATTAAATTATAAACCATTTTTTTTAAATAATATGTAAATATAACTAAACAGTACAAAAAGTAATATGTAAATTTTTTTAAAAAAATAGTGCTTTTATATAAACAGCCAACTAAAAAGTAGAAAAATAACAAGAGTAATCCATCTTAAAAAAAATGTGTCATTTCATAAAAGCATTTGAGGCCATAAAAATTCAAAAGGCCTTGAATGCTTTCATGAAAAGACACATGTTTTTTAGTCGGAGTAATTTATTTTTCCATTTTTAGTCCGCTAGTATAAATATATAAGTATATGGATTATTATCATTATTATTATCATCATCATCATCATCATTATTATTTTACTTTTGTAATCCGATATTACTTTAGATTTTTAAATTTTTTTTTTTTTAAAAAAAAAAGACTTTTAGTAGAATAAACAATAAAAAATTAAATGTAAATAATTTGTTGATCATATATTGAAAATAGGAAGTAGAATTTTTATTTTCTTCAGGCTTTTCATTGGGAAAAATCAATTTACCTTTTCTCTTCTAACAATTCTCTGTAAATAAGATCTGTATCCTTTGTTTTAATTTTATTATCTTTTTTGCATGTTGTTTACTGAATGTTTTATTGCTATTATGCATAATAGGTGATATTGGCAATTATTGATTTTATTTATGTTAAAACTTTTCAAACTTGCGGGAAAAAGAAACCAATGTGCTCTCACAACCAAAGAAAATTTTATAAGTAGGCAAAATGTCAATTATAAGATTACTAGAAGTTCATCTATAATAAAAAAAAATTGGCAAAATTTTCAGTTGACTTTAGTAAGCTGTGTCTTCAGTTCAAAAAATTAACATATACCAAAAATATATTTAAGGACATTTAATAATGAAATCTTAGTTAAAACCTTATCAACTGTTTTGTATTCATATCATTTACATAGTAGACATAACCTTTCAGAAGAGAAGAAACCTTGGTTTTTTTAGTTTTTTTTTTTTTTTGCAACATAAAAGAATCATCTTGCTAAATTTATAAGAAGAGTATTTAATTTTTTTTAAATATAAAATTTGTGACAAATTGTTAAAAGTTAAATCAGCTTAAAATAACTTGAATAACATACTTTTGTTGAGAAGTAATTTGTCATTTTAAAGATTTCTTGATTTTATTCCATCAGTAATCAGAAAGATATATTTTGCTAATTAATTTTTAGAGAGACAAGCTATATCTCAAGACAAATATATTATTATTTCAATCAATTAATAGATATTTTTTGGCTCTTAGATAACATGAAACAGGTTGTTGTTTGACAAACAGTAATAAAATGAAAATTAAATATTAAGAGGGCAGTTTTATTGAGGTTGATTTTATTTATTTTGTTGATGTTCAAGGGCATTATTTAAATTTTAGAAAAGTATTATTATTATTATTAGAATGTGATATAATAAACAATAAAATATATATTGATAAATTTAAATTTTTCAAAATTTAAGCATATAAAATTTGTCATATGATAGAAAAAAGGCTAATGCATAATATACTTATGATTAGGGTTGCACCGATAAGCAAAATGGCCTATTACCAATTAATCGGCCATGTATTATCGGCCAATACTGATTAAGTGGCTGATTGTTAAATACAATTAAAAGCTCGCTAGCCATTTTTTCAGATGTCTTTCTCGCACCAACAATGCAATGCCATTATATTGTGTGAGCCTAAAAAAACCTAAACAGTCTTTACACAGGTTCTTGGTGAAGCGAGAATCGAATGCAAACATTTTTATATATACGCCCAAGTCTCGTTTTATGCGGATTTATTTAATGCGATTATGAAATTATGTGATTCATGTTTCTTCTTAATATCTTTGTATGTGGTTTTCTTTTATGCGATAAAAATTATTAGATCAGAAGTCAAGCTCCAATAATGCGCTATTACTTTAAATATTATAAATTTTGTGCACTCACACGTCATATTTAAAGTAATAATGCATTATCGGAGTTCGACTTTCATCTAATAATTTCAATATTTTCAACACTTTATAATAGGACTATAATAGATTTTATGCAATAAAGAAGTTCATACTTCACTTAAAATCAGGATTTCCCCATTTTATATACACACATTAAATTTTACAAGATTATAATGTAAATCTGTTCAAACATTATAGATGCTTATACTATGCATGTTGTTTTTGCATTTTAAATCACATTCTATTTTTGCTTTTTAAAAAAAGAGTACATAATCAATTAATCATTTAGTGTCCGCAAGTTTATTTTTATAAGGTGAGTAACAGCAATGGGCACAATTAAATTTGACAATTAAAAATTAAAATCTGATTTTTAATTGTAATTAACAATTTAAAAATTGCATAGTATGATCTGAAATTAATGTGATGTGAAACAACGAAATTTGATTTTTAAACGGAATTGAAAATTAAAAAATTAAAGTCAAAAATAAAAATTTAATTTTTAATTGTTAGTTTTAATTCAATTTTGCTCACAATGGGGAGTAGGTGTCTTTTTATTATCATAAGTCTAAGTTCTCATTTTTATTTTAAACTTTTAGTTTACCCTAATGGAGAGGAAATAACCAAGAAAATGAATTTCTTTGGAAACAAAAATTTCAATTTTAGATTGCTTAGCAAAATGGGAAGGATCAACAGTGTGATTGGAAAACATTTTAGTTTGGGTGAATTTACTATAAGAGCAATTAAAAAAATGAAGTTGGTACTAGATGTATTTCCTCTTGTGACGAATCTGATGTCTTACTAGTTCACAAGTGAAACTGCAGATTGTCAAATAGTGATAGTGATTAAAATACTGTACATGTATGAAAAAGTATAAATTACGCATTAAAATATATTGTTTTGAATAAAATTAAATACTGTAGTTAATAAAAAAAATAAAAAAAAGTTTGTCTTATGTCAATTTTTTTCAAATTTGAAATTTTTTATTACTCATATTTTATTTCCTTATTTTTTTTAATGCGAATGTTAAAGTAATTCATTATTGCTTTGCTTTTATGTGATTTTTGAAAATTACAGTACCTATCCCCCATTTTCCAAGGTAAGTTAAGTCTATTTTTGTGCGATTTCTTTTGTGCATGTTTTCTGAGGAACCTATTGACCGCATAAAACGAGACCCAGTTGTACATATATTTATACATAATAAAAGTATTTATAAAATTATGGCTATTTTAATTTATTTTTTCCATTTTTATATGCATAAATAAATAAAACTTAAATAAATATATATTTTGAGCACCAGAATTAATTAATTCTAAATACATTTAATTCAGTAGAGAAAATTGATTCGAGATGTGAGCTGTTGATAGGAATGAATTAAGTTTGTAAGCCTATAGGTATCATTGTATTTTAAGGTTGCCAGATTTTTACTCAAAAATTTAGGACATTTCATAAATTTTTTTTAATAATTCTATATATATATATATGTGAATATGCAGGACAAAATCATGGAAAATTAGAACATCTGCTAAATCATGATGTCTGGCAACCCTAATTGTATTATTAAATATGCATTTAATAATCTTTATATCTATCAGCCTAAAATATCTTTATCTATGAGGTCTACAGATGAATTATTAAAAGATTGTGCATATATGTTTGAAGATGCAGGACAAAATCATGGAAAATTAGAACATCTGCTAAATCATGATGTCTGGCAACCCTAATTGTATTATTAAATATGCATTTAATAATCTTTATATCTATCAGCCTAAAATATCTTTATCTATGAGGTCTACAGATGAATTATTAAAAGATTGTGCAGTTGTCATACTCATTTATTTTATTGTAATAGTAATTGGTTAGAAGTTCTACTAGCTGAAAGTTTGTTTGCTTTGAAAAGCACATGCATTGTTTATAAAACATTTTATTTAAAACTTATATTTTAAATCACCTTATCATGAATCTATAAACCTTTATTGTTTCAAAAGGAGTAAATATACTTATGATATATTCTCTTTCCCACCAATAGTAATACAATAGTTAAAAAATATGTATAAAATTGTATAACAAAATTATTTTTAATATCAAGTTTGTTTGTTTTTTCAGATTCATTTATTATTTTTTAAAACTTTTTCCAAATTCCAACCTACCATGGCTTCCATTATTGTATGGAAATTTTTTTAAGATAGACAAAAACAAGAGGTTTTTTAAGTGCAATTTGTATAATGCTTTGATTTAGAGAGATGGAAAAAATACTAAAACTTTTACAGCCATAAATATGGTAAATCATCTCAAAAATACCACCATGAAGTTTTTTTAAAAGAAACTGGAAAAATGAAGAGAAACCAAAGAAGATGGGTGTGGAAACATATAAAACTCAAGTATTAGAGAATAAAAAAATGTGGGATATAAATAATCAATGATCCAAAGAAGTTCATTAATTGATTGGAGAAATGATAGCTGTAGATATGTCTGATTTAGAATTTCAAAGATTACTAAAAAAAATTGCTTCTAATTACAATATTCCCAGCAGAAAATGTTTTTCTGATATCATCCCTGATATATTTCAAAAAGTTCAGTCAAAAATTCAGAAATCTATTGACGATGCAAAATATATTTCTCTAATCATTGATATTTCAACAGCAACAACTAACAATTTTTTTTCCTTAAGTGTAACAGGCTACTGGCTGAAGGATCAGTTTCAGCAAGAAATATGTGTTTTGAGAATTGTTTCCTTTGAAGGTTTCCATACAGCTTTATGAATCAGTGAACAGATAAATAATCTTCTTGAACAGTATTAACTTGAAAAGTGATTAGTTATTCTTAGTAGTGAGAGATTCTGGAGCAAATATGGTAGATGGAATCAGGAATTGCAACTTAGAGGCATTATAATGCTTTATATTTTAACTGTATAGAGAAATTGGGGTGAATCTGGGGTGATGGAACTAATCATCAACTTCAAGTAAATATAAAATTTTAAATATTAAATATAAAAAGGAGCATAAGAGATCAACATATAACTAACTATAAGTTCACCAGTATTACAGAGTAATAAGAATAATCATTCATCATCATGAATGATCAAAAATAAAATTAACAGTCAATCTTGCAACTGGATATGAAATGGGCCTATTATAGGTCAGGCTAATTATTTAGCCTTTGCCAGCTTGGGGCATATTATTTAAACAATAATTTGGATGCGCAAACTTAAGTGCTAATTCATAAGAATATAATAAAAAATAATATTGAGATACTAAAATATGCTGACCATTATCAATGCCCTGGCTATTTCCTACCATTAATATACTGGCCAACTATAAATTTAATTTCTAAATAATTAAAATGAAATATAGAGCATGGACTTTAAAGGATATCCCCCTTTGTGCTATTCATCAGCATCATCATCATCTAAGATGTTCATAACACTAGATAAACCTTTTATATATCAGACTTATGTACAAATCCATCTTAGAGAGCAAAAGCTCTATAACTGTTACTGTGATCAAGAGATATAATACAAACAAAATTCTAAAACTATTTCAGATTGGATCAATGCACTGGAATATTTGAACAATGAAATATAAATTTAGTATTTAGAATTAAAATGAAATTAAGGTCTGCTGGATATGGCTATATATATATAAATTAAATCATCTGATTTGATTAACACAATAAGTTATCACATTGTGATTTAAAAATATCTCATAATTGGTTTATATAAAACATATATATATAAGCACACAGATGTGCAAAATATTTTATGAACATATTTGAATTATAATAATAATAAATAAGCTATCACATTTTAATGATACATAAATAATGACTGATTTAACATATGTGTGTGCACATGAAAATATGCACACATTGACCTTTATAAAAATAGACCTAAAAACCATATTACATTTTTTTTAATATACAATTAATTCAATGTCAAAAATATCCATAAAATTCACACATATGTAAGCAAACACTCAGATGTGCTGTATAATAATTTAAATTAAATGTTTGAATTGTCATAGACTTGTATAAAAAATTCACTTCAATTTTTAATAATACATAAATGCACACATATGGGTGTATATATAAAAATAATATAATGTAAATCAGTTATTAATTTATTATATCTAATGAAAAAAATATTCTTTTTTTTTTAAAAAAAAGTAATATATCTTTGACAGTCCTTCACACAACTTTTTTCTTTTTATCAGGTTACTCCTAATTAATTGTAAATGTCTTTAAAAAAATACTCCAGCAAATTCTTTTGTTTTTTAATCTAGAAAGATTTTTGGAGTTTACTTTTTTTTTTCAAAATAAAACAGACTATAATCAATCCTTTGTTTTTAGACTTATAATTGAAACAAAAATTACTTACTTGTTTTATTTTTAAATTAGAGATTTTAACAATAACCATTTTCAAGGAATTACTTAAAATAATGTTCTCAGTATATATAATTACTCAGTAAATGTACTTTATATATATGATGCAGTACCTTTATATGTGCCTCTGTGCATATAGATAAAACAATATACATATAAACTAATTTTCTGTAACCTGGTGGACTCTGAGAAAGCTGATCTTTTCTAAACAGTAGACTGGCTTATTGTCATCTTTGGGAAAAGTATAATCCAGTAACTTGTCTATATAAGCTTTTAGTCAATGCCATTTAATACTTATATGCTGGCTATGAACCACATAAAACCTGGACCTTGCTTTCATGTGAATCCAAACTATCATAGTGAACTAATAGTAGCAGCTGGACTTGCATTGTCTTGCCTTCAATTCTATCTTCATAGTCATCATGCTGTCATAATCTGTAAAAACTAAAAAACTACTAATCTTTTTTTCAACCTTTTTATAGTCAGGGTGGAAAAAACAATTAAAAGCAAGTCTTTTCTATCTTGATTGAAAAAAGTTAATGACTTTTCAATTTAACTTAATCCTTTCAAAAACTACATTGTAAGACCTTTATTAAAATATGTTACATAACCTTTAATTAAAAAAGAATTTAATCTAATCAAAATAAATAGTGGAACTTTATAATTATCAGTATATCTATTGTACCATTAAAACATACTTGTTTTAATTTCAAAATCAGAATTAATAAAATATTAATTAGACTTTTTAAATGGTTAATTTATAATAAATTTTCTTAAATTCATAATTGTTTAATTCTTAACTGTTATTCCAGTGTATTGTAGAAAATATCTACAAAAATTTTTGTTTATTTCTACTTCTCATTTCAACTTTATATATATACATCACACACACTACTATGTTACTGTATGCCATGAGATACTTAACGAATGCATATTTTTCAACAAGCTATGAAAACTAATCATAAAATCACACATTTTAATCATTCTGCTTTAGCTTTAAGCAAATTGGGATATTTACATGACAAGTTAGGTTTACAAAAACACATTAATTCAAGATGTTCTTATTTGCTGGAATTCTATATACTGGTACAGCAAAAGCCCTTATCACATGCTATAGATAATAAAATTTCTATGTTGAGCCCTAGCCATTTGAAGAAATTACTCTGGAGGCCAACAAATGTGAAACCACAATATCTTTGATAATTCCCATAATAGAGATTGAATTTATTATTGTCAAAAGCAAAGAGCAGTAATTACTTTCGTGGAATTTATATCACAGTAGAGAACTACACAAGTTTCAATAAAGAAAAGGTTTTCAGTATATACAGAAAAAAGTCTTTATGCTTATCTTTATTAGATCCAAGATTCAAAATGAAATATCAAAAAGAGGATATAGTAGAGGAAATAAAAAGATGGACATTTGAGAGCTTAAAAGATGTCGATAATTCAAAATCTCAAGAATTAAATTTTGAAACTTATACTTCAGAGGATGATCAAGGTAGAGGAAACTCTAATCCAATTTATTTGATGCAATAGCTTCTGGTAAATGAAAGAATGAAGAAGAGCATGTTTCCCAAATGAAAGAAAAAAAGAAATGAATGAACAAACATTTCGACCAAGAATTAGAAAACTATTTAAATTTACAAACTTTTTCCTAATTTGAGAAAACTTGCTATGAAATATCCAAGTGTTCCCGCATCTTCCATTGAAAGTGAAAGAAATTTCAGCACTAAAGGTAACATTTATGAACCGACAAGGAATACGCTATTTTTTGAGAATGGGGAAATTCTCATGTTTTTCATTGCAATTTAAGAGTTTCAAATTTTGAATATTAAATTTTTAATATGTTAGAATAAAAGAAATAATTTTTAATGGGTTAAAAAAGAAATAACTCTTTAAAATGATAAACTGAAAGGAATAATTTTTAATAGGTTAAAATATGCAAAAGGAATAATTTGAATTAAATGGTTTTTTGTTAATTTTCATTTTTTCATGTAAGTAATAAATATATATATATATAAATTTGATTACTAACCCCATACCCAACAACAATATTAAAATACAAAAATTGCCGATTATCAAAGCTTATTAAGTGGCCAAATGGCTGATACTGATTAATCGGGGAAATGACTGATATGGCCAATTAGCAATTATTTGCTGATTAATCAGTGCAATCCTACTTATGATTTTGTGGGGAGTTGAGTATAGTTTTTTTATGGTATTGTTTTAAGTTTTGAAGTTATCACCTATTTATTTAAAGTATCTTGTGTTTAGCATATTTTATTATATATCTGATGGTACATAACTGTTTGAAGATAAGATAATCATAATATGAGAAAACTACCAGAGCAAATACATTTATAAAAAATTGAAAGCAATATTTTTCTGTCATTAAATAATAAAATTCAATATTTTTTATTTTCCATTTACTTTTATATATATATAAATGTGTTCTAAATTTATTTTTATCATCATGGTATCATAGAGAAAGATGATGTGCAACATTTGTGCATGTATAATATTTATTAATTTTGTAAGCTGCTGGTCTGGTCATATGCATATTAAAAAAATAGTCATTGAAAGAGCTTTCATTTTTGTATCTTATTTATAGCCATACTCATCCATCTCTTAATTTTGTGTGTATGTTAAACTGTTTGAGGTATGCAGTCTTCCTACTATTACAGTAGTCAGTTTAAAATGGCTTTAAATAAATCTGATAATCATATAAATGATGTCCTATCTCATAATTTTTTTAACATAATATGCAGAGTAGTTTTTTATTATATTTTCCCATAAGGTTTTACTATGGGTACAGAATAGTTAATTGTTATTATCATCATCTACATCACTGCTGCCCAAATACATAAGTAATTTTAAAAAATTGTACAAAATATCCAAGAATTAAAGAAAAGATTATATATAAAAGATGATTAAATAGAGTTTTTAAATGACAATTAGTTCAAGATGTAGCTTTTATTTATTATGTATATTATATTTTCAGAAAAAAAATTATTATTTTTAATTATGTAAAATGATTTATGGAAAGGTATTGTTTTAATTTTATCTAAGAGTAACAAAACACAAAATGAACAACCTTAAAATCGATAATCTTTTTATTTTATTGTAAACTGACAGCCAATTTTTTATTCAGCTTTGTTTTTCACACTTTCTAAATCTTAGCATATATGATTGATTTTATTTATCAATTTAAAATGGAAAAGTATTAATGTTTGACTCAAATGAAATGAAAAGTGTGTTTCAACATCAGCATTGTATTTTTATTGATGGCTTGACATTCATTTATTTTCTAATAATAATGATAACTTGTGAAGGCTATTTATGCACTTAAAAAAAAAATGTAGGTAATATTTTATTTTTTAAGTAACTTTTTGTCTTTCATTCTTTTTCTATCTGAATATAATAGTGATATAAATAAATTAACTTCATGAATAAATATTGAAAACTACAAGAAAATAGATATTTTCTATCATTTGAATGTGTTTTTGAAGAAAGTCAATCCCTGGTTAAATATTAAACAAGTTATTATTATTATTTTATTTTTTATATAGAATTATATATATATAGATTTAAGCCAATATAATTTTTGAAATAAGATTTTCATGGTTACAAAAAAATTTTTACAGTATAAATATTAATACATATACATTTACAAGCAAAACGTTATGAAAAACTATGAAAAATGTATTCAACATTAGAAGAAAAAAAAAAAGGTCGATTAAAAATATGCCAAACTTATGATGTTAACCAGAATTTTAATTTTCACTTTAGACATTACTGGTTTTATAAATAATTCTAATAATATTATGATAGTCACAGTTTGTATGCTTGGTAAGATTATATTGAAGTAAGAAAGTTTTATCAAGTAACAAAAATAGATTATTAAGAATTGTAGTATTGAATACCAATATTATATCAAAAACAGATGAATAATTGCTTCAAATAGTTTAGCTTAGTAAAGAAAATATCAGACTTAAGAGCTACAAAAGTTTCTGTATTACTTCCCAGCTAAAGAAACTATTAAAAGAAAACTACATTTGGTACTGTTTTGCTCAGTCTTTCATTTTGTTACCTAATTATCACATGATTTGAGCAATTGGTCACATAGTTAATTATCATTTATTATTAAATCAATGGAAAAGTTAAACATGAATAACTGTAAAAGAGATCAACAATAATAATTATTTGGTGTTGCTGAGTTAGAATATTTAAATACAATATTTAGTCAGTTAAAAAAAAAAAAAAAGATATAAAAATAATAGACAAACTTTTTTGCTAATAGTCAGACTAATCTTAAACCAGTCAATAACTTTTGAATTATGTTTTAACCATGATAAAAAGTCATTTATAAATGAGTATAACCATTTTGTCACTAGAAGTATTAAAAAAACAAAAGCAAAGAAAAATAAGCCAATAAACATCACATGATCACATTTCCTATGCTTGCTCGTAACTGTTATTAAAACAGGCAAAACTCTATACGTATTGCCATTCAGTGCAAGCCAGAGTAATCAGTGGATGCCAGAAGGCTTGGCAATAAAATCCCCATCTAGTGCCTACTCATCCAATATCCCCAGACTAGTTTCTGGCTTGTGGCCTTCGTCAGTGAGGAGCCTTGGATCTGAGAGCACTGCACCTAGAACTGGCTTGCATTGAGTGGCAATACGTATAGAGAGTTTTGCCTGTTTTAATAACAGTTATGAGCAAGTACAGGAAATGGTGATTATGTGATGTTTATTGGCATAAAACCAATCCTGCCTAATAGGATAGTGGTGGCTATGGTTATTAAAGAACCAAGTCTCCAAAATGTATAGATACTGAATTGAGTTCAGATCTGTATGACTATATAAGCTAATTAGCTTGGATTGAAAATATTAGTGTTTTCAATTTAAGACTCATGGTTTTGTTGTTGAGTAGAGTTAAAAGGTGGCTGCTGGAGGGCTGCATTAGATCCTAAAATCTAGGTGCAGTGCTCTCAGATCCAAGACTCCTCACTGACCAAGACCACAAGCCAGAAATTAGTCTAGGTAGTATTGGATGAGTAGGCACTAGATGGGGATTTTATGCACAAGCCTTCTGGCATCCGTTGATTACTCTGGCTTGCACTGAGTGGCAATACATATATAGAGTTTTGCATGTTTTTTTCCAAAGAAAAATAGATAAAAAAAGAAATATTGAAATCAAACTTGCTATACATGTAATTAAACAATGGAAATGTAATTGCACAAATACACTCTCTCTTTGTCACATTAACTGTGACAAGGGGATTGTGTCACTGTTAATGTAGATAGATTACTGATGGCATTAAAGTGCAAAGATAGGGGAATAAGTTGATAAAATAATTGGATAGTAAAGTTAATTAAGAAATGAGAGAGAGGAAAAAAGTAAAAATGGAAAATGATTTGAAAAAAAAAAAGAATTTTACAAGAAATAGGTATTTCAAATAATAATTGAATGGTTTTATTGCTTGGAAGTTCATAAGTAGTTCAAGAGCCAGAAATGCTTAAACTGAAATTGATCTGAAGACTTTACATTCTAGCATCTGCCACTCTACTATTGTAATGAGTCAGGTAGAACATGTATTTCAACAAAAGAAGGGGATAAAACTGTGTAAGAGAAAAGTAGTCATTAATCTAGTGAAATACTGGATGTTAAGTTTTACAGTTTTCTTTTTTTGTTTTCCCTTTTAAAATAGATATATAGCTATATCTGATAGAAAAAACTTTTATATTATGTTTTTTGTATGTTTTAAGTTATTAAATATTGTGTTTAATGGTTCTAATTTAGCAAATGTCAAATAACTTTTGTTTGGTCATTCTTGCAGTTATTATCATGATTTTACATTTATATGATTATTTTATCTACATCTGATCCATATTTAAATCCCAGATCATGATTATTGCTATGGATGAAAGCTAATATTGTTTATATCATATGTCTACTTTGTTTAAAGAGATTAAAAAATATAAAGAAGTCTCCAGAGATGTATGACCCTCTATTTGTATAAATAATGTGATTCATGTTATTGTATGCTGACAAAAATTATTTTAAAATGTTAAGTGATATGCATTACATTGCACAGAGCAAAATATTAATATTGTTTATATATATATATTCACAGTAAATAATTAAGTGTATATATGTAAAAAAAAAAAAATCAAGTGATTATTGCTTAGAAGCTAATATGATATTTGAGTACCAGAACCAGGAGGATTGAGTTTTAATCCCAAAATCTTTGATGTTCAAATGACCACTCAACCAGTATGTTGAACCTCATAGCCCAATGTACATTGAAGATAAAAACTTAATGGAAAAAAAAAGAAGACAAATCATGTCTCCAAAGAGAAATTCTCATTTTAAAATGAATTGATTAACAAAATGTATTCAAAAAAATTCTTGATAATTTGTTTCTAATTTCAAATATTTAATTACTAATTTATTGAAATTAAATAAAACTGTTTTGAAAAGATTATTGTCTATATAAAATTTAAATGTTATTAATAATTTTTTAATTTCGCTTAAAATTAATAGCATTTTATACATATGTATTACATTTGTATGTGGGTAGAAATATGTGCATGCTTATGTGGAAGATAAGGTGTCTGATATTTTATTCAATTATTAAGTTATCATTATAACACTTATTATGAACTGTATGAGAGAAGAAAATTATCTTTGGCTTTTAAATATTTTTTAAACCATTCAAAAGAAAAAGCTGGATTTAAAAGTGGTTATAGCATAGTGGATCCCATCAAATTTTGAAAGGTTATTGAGAGGGTGCTTTGAATTTATAGATTATGGAAAAGCAATTTGATTATATAAATATTTGCATAATGATTAAAACTTTGGATCACATCTTGAAGAATATTTATCAAAATGCCACAACAGTAACTAGATTGCATGGTGACACTAAGATTAATATTTTAAGGGTGTCAATAGAGTAATTTTATATAATCACAATTTTTACAGCAATTTTACAAGAAGTATTTTGTGGATTAAAGTGAGAAGCTATGAAAATAAAAATTCATGGTGGGCAATTTTTAATTCATCTAGATTTTGTAGATGATTCAAAGAAACTTCAAAAAATATTGGAAGAATTGTCAGATGAAAGTAAGAAAATATGACTAAAGATAAATACTAAAAATGAGTGAAATAATGCTCAATGTCTTTTGTCGGAAGAAATATAAATGGATAATCTTGAATTAGAAGTTAATAGCTACAAATATTTTGGTCAGATTATTAATATAGGTAGAAACAGATTTAAATTGATCATAGAATTGAACTTAGCTAGAATGTTTTTAATAGAAATAATTTAATATTAAAAGAAAATATACCTATGTATTTGTAAAGGAAGAATTTGAATATATGTACTTTACCAATTCTTCTTTAAACATTCAAGAAATATAGGTAAATGTATGTTGGGAATATCAAAATGATATGGAAAGTAGAACATATGGATGAGAGAACAGATATATTTTTTATCATTAAAAACTTAAGATACTGAAATGGAGCTAGACTGGACACATAAAATATATTGCTAAAAGAAATAATAATAGATGGGCAATTGTAGTCTTAAACTGTATCCCAAATGATTGTGGATCTATTTGAACTGAATGAATGAAATAAGAAAGTTTCTGGTTGATATGAAGGAGATAAGCTGTAGATCAGAGAAACTGGATCAAAGTTGAACATACCCTCATCCTATAATAGTAATATCAATATCACAACAATGATTTAAAATCTGTTTTGGCTATGATTATAAGGGACAAAACCTGCTTCACCCAGCGTGTTAAAGCGCTTGTATATACTAGTAATATAATAATTGAAATTGAATAATATCAGAAAAAAATTAATCTTTTTCATTAAATATATTTCTGAATATTCTGTTATTTTGATTTAGTTATAAAATTTATTTGTTTAAAATCCTGAATTTTCACTATTGATAATTTTAATATTGTCTGAAAATAAAATTTTTTGTTTATTTAGGATAGGCTCAAAAATCTCTAACGAAAGTAAAAAAAAGACTGGATATGCTACTTTAATTGTAAATATATTCATATTATGATGTGGGAGGAGAATGTGATAAAAAAAGTACTAACTTTGTTATTACACATTTTTTAAAATGAAGATATGTAGTGCCTTTTATCATCCCTCTTTTCAGCTGCAGAGAGAGAGCACATTTTAATTATTTATTTTTTAATATATTTTTTTTTAATTTAATGTTTATATTAATACTAAAATCTCTCTTGAAGAACCTAATTAATTTTTTTTTTTAAAAAATAATAATAATAATTCTCTAAAATTTTCATCACAATAATAATAGTGAAATCTATGACTGAATTGTGCTTGATTTTATTTATTGCATACCACTTTTAAAATAAAAATTATTGTTTTTAGTCTACTCACACACACACACCTCCACTAAAGTTATAATAAAATCTCCTGAGATATATTATCAATGTGCCATGAGTTAACCTTAATAGCCCAGATTTCTCAAGGAATATGAGAAATTACTCTACATACTTTCTAGATCATTCATTTAATGATAAATTCATAAAAACGATTTCTCCCCAAATTTCTGTTTAAGAATATTTATTTGTCTTTTCTTTCTCCATATTTTTTATTTAATAAAATTGTAAAAAAAAATTACAGATTGTAATTGATAGGCAATAAATTTGAACTTAATTCCTTAAATAGTTTTGCTGTTCATAGTAGTATAAAAATTGTAAATAAAAGCACCATTGAAGTACAGTATTATATTTGTTAAATAGAAGATTTATTAACTTGTTTAAAAAAACATCCATCATGTAATAAGAATAGGTATATCCTCTTTACATCTTTTTTTCCATCTCAGTTAATTATAATCATATTACCATATATTGCATTTGTATTCACATCTAAAAACTGTCAAAGTTATATATATATATAACCTTTTGTTGTCATCAATCAATATTTATATTGGAAAAATCCTTAGTGCACCCTGAAAAGTAACTGGGAAACTTAAGTTTCCATTACTTTTGGGCCTCATGAAGTTTTTTCTCCCACTATCTTTGGTTCTCTTGAGGATTACCCTTCGCTCTCATGAGAGTTTTTTTTTTTTTTTTGTTTTGGTTGAAAAATTAGTAAAATTTAAAAAGTATATTTAAAATATAGCTTATTTTGATCTAAAAATAAAATTAATTTAATAATTTATTTAAATGTGTGTGTAAAATTACACATCTTAATAATATGATTGCTCATTATAGCTAAAAATGTAGCTCTAAGATTAAAATACTAGAATAAATTATGAATGTGTCACTATTTGTATAGTTATGGTTCTTAATTTTTTTTAAAATCCTGAACATTTTTTTTTTTTTAACATCAATATCAATAGTACATATATCTAATACTGCAATTCTGTCATAAAACTGGCAATAAAAATACTGTGGACCACATCTTTTTTTTAAAGATTGTAGATATAGGTTATTAATCTCATCACTTAACCAGTTTATTTTTTTAAACAGTTTAGAAAATTATTTACAAGAAAAAAATTGTATATGTATTTGAATAACCAGGTCTTAAACAATGCAATATATACAATTACTTCTTGAAGTCAATTCATAAAAATAATTATTTTTTAAACCAATTATGTATTTTTTCATAATTTAATGTAATAAATTAATAAAAACATATTTGTTCTCCTGTAAAACATTGACTAAATTTTATTTTAAAATCTTTATACTATTAAATAATCAAAATATATTACATTGTACTATTTTCAATTATTTGTTTTATATTTGTGGGAAATAATTTTGATTAAAAATAGTCTGCAAACACCTGAATCCTGGAAGAATACAGATTATGTGAAAGTAGATGAATTGGGTATCTGTAGAGTAGATTTGTTGTAAACTCCACAAGGAGAAATAAAATTTTGTAATTGAGCAAAATTTCAAAAAATGTCTATCTACTTAACTGTTATAGTACTTCTCCAAACTTGATTCATTCTCAAATCTCAAAGATATCCAGATGATTTCTTAATTATTCTTAGAATAGGAATAATGGAATTAATCAGGAGCTGAATTAAAAAACAGAAATACTGACACCACATTTATATTTTAATATGCTAACAAATTATTCATTTTTTTTTTCTTCTTGTATGGTGTTCAAGCTATTACTCTCACATTTATCTTAAACTGTTCTAATTTAAAAGAAATTAACCACCTTCCCAAAAAGAAGTATAATTTGATAACTTTCTATTAGTTCAAACTGTCAAGACTCTTTTTGTTATTGGAAAAAAAAAGAAAAAGTCTATCAGAAAACTATATATAAAATGTTATTTGTATGCCTAATTATATTTATTAATAATAGTTTTTAAAAAAAAGAAGAGGAAACCTAATTACAATCTGAATTTTAATCTACATGATATATAGTGTTATTTCTGTGTCTTTATTATATGTATAAGGTAACAGCTAAATAAGAATTTTTTTCATTGTGAGGATATTATGCAATTATTTGGATGTGATCTAGATATGGTAATTTTGCTTTATCTGATTCAAAATTATAATAGATGAAAAGCAGGAGGTGGTATTAGAAATTATTTTTGAATAAAGACTAATACAAATTTGTTGTGAGATAAATAGATCATTAGGATCATGAATAAATGTTAATCATTAGACTGGATACATGCAAGAGTAGAGTATACTGTATCTATGTGGTTAATTGCTTATCTACCTATATTATTCAGAAAGTAATATTAGATTTATACATGAACATGTGACACATCCTAATAATAAAGGACCTTTTGAGAGAAGTTAGTGAAATTATGTATTTAAGGTCCTTCGCATAAAAAAGGCATTGTATTATAAGGTTTTAAAACATTTTGTGCATTTGTATCTAGATCAAAATGGCATTGATTCAGAGGAGTACAAAAGTATAATATAAGTCTCATTAAAGGAGAAAACAGTATGTTTTCATTATTAACTATTGGAATAGTTTATTATCTCTAGTGATGCTGCATTTTTTATTGCTTATATTCAGCATATTATTTAGTGTAATAGATGATAAAGAGACAAGGTTCTTTACAAAATTATTCAGTTATAACAGAGCATCAATATTATTTTAGCATAAAGTCACACAAGATTTGTAGTTGTTTTCTGGAACTATGCAAATGAGCCCACACCCCTATGGTAATTTGCATATTTAGCTATGTACTAATGAGTGCAAATATGCATGTAGGAAATGATATAACACTTTATCTAATATATTTATCACTTTTTATTCTTATGGATTATGTTGTTTGACTTTCATTAGGCAATCAGAATAAATGATCCCTATTACATAATTACAAATCCATATATAATCTGATCATTTGTCTTTTTTTTTTTTTTTTCCATTTCAGTAATTTAATTTTAATATGAAAATATAATTGCAAAATTAAAGAGATACAAGTAGTTTTATTTATTTATTTTAATGATTTATTTTTGTAAAACAAAAAAAAATTACATATACATGTACAAACCCTCATAAATGAATATAGCTATTCCCAGGAAATTTGTCAAAAAAGACTGTTTTAGAAATGAGTTTTGCAATGACTATATAAACTAATCTATCAACCATAAATATGTTCACATATAGAATATGTTGATCTACTTTTCTGTTTATTTAATATTTTGTAATGCCATCTTTTAATTTGTTCAACAGAAAACTTTTCTTCCTCAAATAGTTCAGCACTATGGGTAAGTGTATCTCTTCACTGGATTGTATTTCTTTAAAATATTTTTGAGATAATACTTGTAATAATAAATGGGATCTACTTCTTCCATGAAAATCATGCTATAGTTCACCATAAAACATCTTTTCAGAAAGCCTTGCATGGTTCATTCATTTTCCATGTCCAATCCAATGAAGGAGAGTTTTACAAAACTCCTATAGCATCATTTTCAGCAAGTTCAAAAACATATTGATTGGTTTTATGTTCGTACTATTGTATTTTTAAAATTTAACAGAGCATCAAATGAAACTTTTCTAATGTCTTTATATTGCATTGATAGTGTCAAGATATCACTTTCTTATAATAAATTAAGTAAAACAGCTTTATATGTAGCAGTCTAGATTTAGTAATTATTTCCTTATCTTTTAACTTGTTAGAATAGCAACAGCAATATGTTGGTATCTGCATTGTGCCTCAGTATCTAAGTCCATCTTTCTACTTATAAAATTACCAAGGTACTTAAATTAGTTTATATTTTCAAGTTGATAACTATTAAGATAATAATAAATTTGTGTTGTTAAATATGCTGCATATTTCTTTCATTTGTTTATCTATTAAGCCATTGTTAAGAATCATTTTTATTAAAGTCTCTGATGTTCATAACCATGGCTTATTTGTTATGGAAATAGCTTATACATGTGATTTATTTAGTCTGTGATATATAGTTATATTAAATAATTTTGTGAATCATTTAATTATAAACATGTGACTTATAGGATATTGTCTTAGGCATAGACTCTTACTAATTCCAGTCATCATATAAAATATTGCATTTGTCAAAAAATGAAGTGTAAATATATTACAGATGATATCATTTATCTTCTAGAAAGTATTACTTAAAAATATTTGGAATCACAGGCATACTAATAAATATAATTATAAGCTATATGTGTGTTTTTCACATGTAGCTGATTGAAAGGGGCAACCTGTATTTTAAGTCATGGAAACTTTCCACATGCAGCAATGAAATTGAATTTTAGCAGAGAACACAGTTTATGTACTACTCACATCCTTTCATTTTCCAATAATATTATGGTAATGTTAGAACTCAGTAATTTTTACAGATTTAATAATTTCAGATCTACATATTTTGCATCATTATGATGGTTAAATAATTATTTTTAGGATAATACTTTTAATTGATGATCAAAACATCAAATAAAAATTGAAAACAATATTTTTTAAAGCTATTTATTAGTAAAAAAAAAAATTTCTGATTTATGATATAAGTGAGTAAAGTTTAAATGTGATATAAGCATATAGGTTTAGGTATTTAAATGGATAACACAAATTGCTTTTAATTTGTCTGATTTTAAGCTACTATTCATTCAATAATTGTTCTCCAGTTAGTACATCATTTGAGACAATCATTTTTTTTTAATATAATCTTTTATAATTTTAGGAAATACTTATAGAAAATTCATGGACTCCAGAAATATCAATGAAGTAACACTGGTCTAGTTACTCATCCAGTTTCAGGCAGATAACTTAGCACAACTCCAAGTTAAAATATGTGTAAAAATATAGTAAAGTCATCGTATCTACTACCTCAAAATCCATCGGGTCACTCATGATTCAGATGCATAAATATATGACTAAATTTCATTTTATATTTCATATTTTAACTACTATGGACTGTGATGACAAAAGGTCATCACAGAATAAATGGCTACCTACTATAAAGCAACTATATGATTGAAATTTTAGATAATAATTTAATATCAACAAAATATTGTAACTTACATATTATTTTTGTTGATGTTGTAATTTTTAAAAAAATTTAATATTAAGTTATTGTTCTGTCTACAGTACTTTGTTTTATAATTTGATTCAGTTATTATTAGAAATAAATATTTTACAATTTAATCCCCAACATAGTTTTTATTTATTTTGTTTATATCTTAAAATACACAATTATTTTAATATTTGTACTATTAATATATATATGTATGCATGTTTTAAATGCTATAAAAATACTGAATAATATTATTTTTTTTTATTTTTTTTTATCTTAATATATATCCTTAAATGTATTATATATATGATTTATTTAAAACAATGGAGCCATCCCATTCGCTGTCTGGATATCATTTTTATGCTATCCAAAAAAAAAAACTTAAGTTATAATTAGCTAGAAAAATAACTTGTATTTTGACATCTTTTTTTGCAATCTGGGTGAAAACACCATACATATTGTATGACCCCCCTCCCCCCAATTTGATGTTTTTGAAATGGTTTTGAAGTGCTAAGCTAATGATCATAGCAATTCTATTAAATGTAAGAATATTTATAAAGACTTTATAGAAGTGATCATATGATTATTAATTTAATTGCAGATGGGGGAAAAATTGTATTCTGAAATCAGCCATTTTACAAAATCAAATTGTCCATGTGTAAAATTCTCATGAAAATAAAAATACAGTTGTTTTGCAGCATGCAAAAACATAGCAAGATTATTATTTTTGTAGTGCAATCAATTAAGTGAACTCATGCACACATTCACAGTTATGTATGTAAAAATGTATGCTTTCCAAATTATTATTTTTTAAAAATTTTTTAAATCAAGTTATGTAGTATAGTAGATAGATGTAGATGTTAAAAATATCAACACTATATAATGTGTCAAAAAGTACTGGACACATATAGGACAGTATAATATAATGATTTTGTAAACAAAGTTTGAACTTTTATCCACTAATTTGTGGCTGTCCACTAGACATTGAAACTTAATATAGTGGATTTGGTAGTCCCATTGTATATATATGTATGTTTAGAATATTGTTACTGTAGCATTCCTACTGCAATACCATTTTATATTTTATTGTAGTTATATATTTAAATACTTTTTGCTTTATTTTATTTTTTTATAAACTTAGTTGATTCATTCATAAAATATAATCATTAATTACTGAGTTTATTATTTTTAATTACTGAGGTTTGTGTGTGTGTGTTTCACTAGTAGCATTGCTTTTAACAATTTATTTCTGTTTAGTTGTGTCTGTCTCTTTAATGTAGTTTTTGAATTATGGTTTTGAGGAATAATTATTTTTAAAAAACATTAAGCATAGTATGGCTTATACTGCAGTTATAATTAGTTTTTTTCTTTTTTAAGTTCTTAAATACTTGCACTTATATTATTATATACATGTGTGTGTAAATAAAATGATATTGAATTTTTTGGGTGGGGATGGGGATGGAGCTCCTAACAAATGATTAAGCAATAAGAAAGTATTTTATTTTTGGATATTTATCCATATATTCTTAACAAAAAATAGTTTATATGGTTACAATATGCTTAAAGTTATGTATAGCTGGATAGAGAGACAATTGATATATATATTTCATAAAAGATTAAAAAAAAATTTTTTCTCATATAGAATCTACTCTTTTTCTATATCATTTCTATTTCTTCATTTAATCTTGAAATGGTCTACTGACTTCACTTTAAAGCAATTGTTAATTAAATTATATTCTTCTTTTTTTCTTAATGTTCTTTTTTTTTTTTAATATTAAATTTTTTATAATGTTTCATTTAAAAATAGTCATTTTATGTATTTATTGTATATACTTAAATCTCTATTTAAATAAATTTATTTAATTATCAAGAGTTTCCAGTCAAATTTAGAAATTTATAAGCATTTGCAAATATTTAACTGCTTTGCAAGCTGTCTCATCAACAAAAAGGATTAGCATATGATATGTAAAAACATATATGAGATTGCTAGCACTGACATTTCATTTATTGTAAGAATTATGAGACTGAAATAGAATTGATTTTAGCATTCTGCAAATTTGAGAAACTTAGCAATATCTTCTTTACCTTGTAGTAAACTGATAATATCTGCAGCTGCTAGTGATAATGACAAATGAATTTTACTGAAAAGTATCATGGCAGTACCTAGTACGTATTATAAGTTTATTCACATTCTAAGCAAGCTTAATATGGAGGGGTGAATAGCCAAGTCATAGCTAATCTAGTTTAGTCATCAGATTATTGCTACCCAGTCTATTTTCTAGAGGATAAAAATAAGGGCAAAACCAGATAAACCCCCATTACCCAATATTTCACTAGTCTGGTGAGTGGTGATTTGTTTTTCACTGCTTTGGTAGAGTGATCCTAAAGTGGCCTTTGCTATGAGCTATGCATAAGCTTTGTTGTTTTTATTTCTAAATGCAGTGAAATGAGTTTGCTGATAACCAAAAGGAAACCAGACCCATTGGTTTCTCTGGGGTTTTAAAGAATTGAACAGGGAAAATTTCTAATGAACAGGGATGGACTGAGTTTAAGATCAAGAAACCCCATTCTACTCAGTTATCTGATTGTTCTTAACTGAAATGTCAATTGTTTTTTCTTTAATGCAGGATAGATATATCTATAAATGATTTTTTTAAAATTTTTTAATAAGATATTAATAATCATATGAGACAAAGCTAAATTATTTTTCTTTCTCAGAAGGCTATAAAGCTGTCAAACCAAGGCAGTAATTGACAACCAAAGGCAGAGGGTACTAAGTATTTTTTGAGTATGGATCCAAGCTGCTATTAATTGACGACTTTTTATTTAGATACCTAAAACTGCAGATCATTTTCAAATAAAGAAAGATTGCATGAATTGGGAGAACTGTCTATATAATGGGTATAAATTAGAAGAAAAGTGAAAAGTCAGTTTATTTTAAAAGGGTATGTATTTTACTACTGAGACACAAATATTGGAAGAATAATATTATAGGAATTGATGATTTCAGACATAGTTGTTAAGGTAGTTATTCAAATTAATAAAAGATACCAAATGCAGATAATTCAGATTTATAACCACATAAGTTCCACATTATAATGAAGAAATGCAGGCTTTTAATCAGATTAAAACAGCAGATAACACCAATATTACTTTTGAGTAGATGACAAGTAAGTCAAATAAGAATTTGTGTAGTTTTAGGAAAATTAAATAAGAAGTTCTGAATATGAAATTTTAAAAGGTTTTAGTTCCAGTAGGAACATAGGTTCTCTTATCATAAATTACTCAACATTTTTTAACAGATTCTTATTATCAATTATAGTATATTGCTATTGTTTTACTTGCCATTATTACAGTTTGATGGTAATATGGTTGGAATTAAACCAACCATAGTGCTTCACAATCATCTATTGAATATATAGATGTAAAAAACCAAAAATCCAATTCTAGATACATTTCTTCGATAAAACATACAAAGAAATACAATTGTGGTGTTTTAGAGGTTTTATCATAATAATAGTGTTAGGCTAGGTTTAAAATTATTTTGGTTTTATAGAAGTTTAATTGACTTCAGAAATAAGCATTCCTAAAAATTCAAAATCTTTCCCAGTTGACATGTCAGCATGAACATCATCAGTTCAAATCTCACGTTTTTTTTTTTTTTTGCAGGGATGCTTATAAATTTAAGAATGCCTTATTATTTAAATGTGAAAGAACACAACTATGTGATGCCAATTTTTTTTTTTTTTATATAATATAAGCCTAAGGAATGAGAAATCTTTCAAAATTTTAAATATAATATTGTTTCGTTTTTAAAACCTTGTGAAACTAAAAAAAGAAAGCCTTTTAAATTTATAGTTCAATAAAGCCTTTTGAACCTAATATTGTTTTATTTATTTTAAATAAGTAAATAATTTTTCTCTTATTGTAAGTTTTATTAATAGGACAATTTAAAATGTTAGGAGAAAGAATGGTCAAGAAAAATTGCAAAAAGGTTTAAAATAAAGATCTTTTTATAGAAACTTAACTCAGGAAATAATTACATCTTTGTCTTTTGTTTAAATTTTCCTTTTTGAGTTTTATGCCCAATTATTTTCTGTAATGCTTAATATTAAAGTTGTTTAGGAAGGATTGTGTATTTGATGAGCCCTATGACATATGAGATGGGGTACAATTTTAAAAGGATTTGAATTTTAAATATATACAGTATATTCAAAACAAGAAATTTAATGAAACTTAAACACAATTATTCATTTATAATTGTTCAATACATTGCTGATATTTTGATTACTAATCCAAAATGAAATAAAAAAATATCTTTATAAAGGCGGTTTTTTCTTTTTTGATGCCTCAAATTGAGCAATGATACATATTTTCATAATTCATCTGCTTAGGGTAATATTTTTAATAAATAGTACTAAATTGTTCAAATGGAACTTACTTAAATTATTTCTAATCTCATGGCTCTAAATTGTAGTTATCAGTTATAGCAAGTTGTCTTATAATGCTGAATGTATTCACATTTTTGGGAATTATTGACCCAGTAATTAGGTCTTTTATCATGACAGTTAAAGGTTTGAATGCACATGTATATATGCTTCCTATGATTGCACAGAAATCCACTATTGAAGTTGTTATATAGTAATTTATTTAATATATATATATTAAGAAAATTTCTTCTGTAAAATTTGTAAAATAAATGTACTTTACTTAATTATTGTTTTATTCAATAAATACAAATAAACATTGATGGACAGCCAACTAATTTTAAAAGAATGTTATAGACTTGGGCAATTAATTGATTCAAATGCTTTAACCAAATCAATAAAAGTAATATGTAAATCATTCTTTTGTGTCCAACAAACACTTTTCTTGCATTTATCTGACAACAAAGCATGTTTATAATGATTCTTGATTCTCCAAAATGTCATAACCTTTGGTAATCATTCATCTATATCTGGAAGTAATGTATTTAGTAAAATCCTGTATAGTATCCTTGCTATAGTGGATAAGAATAATATTCCATGATAATTATTGCAATTACTATTCTCAGCGCAGCTGCCTTACAAGCAGTTGTCCCAGATTAGCGGATTCACTTCCCGGACAATGCTATGACACATGAAAAAAAAAATTGAAACAATAGAAGCAGTTGCAACGTCAGGTAACACACCTTTGTGTCCATATAAAACTTCTCCAGGTATGTTATCAGAATTTGCAGCCTTTTCATTATCAAAATTAGAAAGAGCTGTTTTGACTTCACTAAGCTATATGGATGTCTTTCTTTGAATCTAAATGAGTAGATAAAATTGATATTTTGTTAAAAGTTGTCAACTCAGTTTTATAACATTATTCAAAAGATGATCAGAACAATCTTTTAACCTGTTATAAATATCATTGTCATAATATAAAAGAATATCATTGGTATATTGAATAGCATTGTGTTGACCTTGGTAAAGTGTGAAATTCTAGAATATAAAGTTTTTGAATCAATTTCACTTCTGGTATTTCTGGCACTCTAACATCTTATGAACCCTGACCAATAAAGTCATTGTTTTTTTTTGTTTTTTTTTTATGGAATTGTATTGCCATTTATTGAATCTTTATGTTAGTTTCAATGCATTGGAAAAAGATATAAATTAAATACAGAAAATCTCTGTATCACCTTTGCAGATTTAATCCATCAACTATTTTTAAGCCTTCTTGTCAATCATTGAATCTCAGTTTTTAAATCTACGTTATGAAATCCCACATTAAATTTATTATTCTATCAAGCTAACAAAACCATATTTTCTTATAATCAAATTGCTAAGTCATTGTCAAACACCCAGTCACGATTCTTGTTTTTTAAAAATGAATCCAAGAATCCATAACACTTTTATTAAGATAATTATATGCTCCAGTAATTTGTCAATCCCTCTTGCAAATATGATTGGAATAAGATCTATTTTTAATGCAATTTATTATTTTAATCTTGAAGCATACTTATCTACGATTCATTCAACAATGTGCACTTATAAAATGCTTATATAATATGAATATCTTTTATATTCTGTTCCTAATGTAATTTATTAAATGTCATTATTTTGGGCATAAATGCACCCATTTTCCTTTATATTCATTTTTCTGCCTAAACAGAGTGTTTGCGGCAATCCATCCATTCATTATGAAAAAAATCATTAATAACATATCATTGACTTTACAGCAACAATCCTATTATTTCAATAATTTTTGACCAAAGTTCACTATTTGTAACACAGCATGCATTAAAATAGACAAATTGTTCTTTTAATGGTATTACTGTAATAATGCCAGTCAGTAAGAATAAAAGCTTTTTTTCACTGAATTCTCTAATCCAGTGTTGGAAATATGCACATAACAAAATAAGCCTAGATATCATTGTGCAAACAAGTTTTCATAATATTTATCTTATTAATACATTGTGGAATACGTAGAGTATACTCTGTAGTGAATTCATTAGTTTGCTTTCTCGTTTCACTGTTTGATCAACCTTTTTAAAATAACTTGTATCATTCTTAAGTCTTGGTAGCTTCTTATTCATTAGTGATGTTTTCTATTCAGGTCTTTAATAATTTATATTAAACAAAGTTAAGACATTTCATGCACCTATATTTAGAAGAAAAAAAAAATACATTAGTACTACAACTGCCCCCTGTTTACCACTAGTTGAAAGTTTTATTATATCTGTCTCTTTAATGTTATCCACTAGCCATGATATATGGGAAGGACTATTTTTAGACATTTTTTAGGTCTTTCTCTTCCATAGTAGGGATACACATATTTAAATACGGCTCTCAAAAATTTTTTACATGCAATCTTTGCCTAGTTAAACTTCTGTCTCAAATCCATTTCTAATCTGATTTATTAATGATTATATAGTCCAAGCAAAAATCATAACTGCCAGCTTATAAAACACATCTCTGTCATTTCTTTCTTAATTCTCAAGTGTTTTGCACTGTACAAAAAAAAAAAAAGAATAATAAAAAGAGAGGAATGGAATCAGAATTGTTGTGTTATAGTTAAAGGATGGAAATGCAATTGCACAATACACAATCTTGTTATCACAATTAGTGAAGAAACATGACTAATGGAATGAGAGGCTTTTGATGAATGGAGTCAAAAAAGACTATTTGAAACAGTGTGTAACCTCTAGTGAATAAATCAATATCCTATTCTACAAAACATCCAGGTAGTGTACATTTGATTGAGCAACATTTGTTGTTCATAGTCAATCCTTATATTTGAATGTCTTACTATCTGCCACATGTGGAGCCTATCGGGAACCTGAGAACTATCTGATAACATAAAGGTGCATATATATATATATATAGTTGAATTGGATTTATATATATATATTTTGATTTATTTTTGCAAAATAAATATGTTAAAAATAAGAAAATAAAATTTAAAAAAAGAAAAGGATCATTTCTTGATAATTGATTATAAATAATTTCTGGTCAAAAATGTCATATTTTATGATTATCTTTAGTATCTGCAATAACATTACTTTAAAAAGTGATAAATTAATACACTATACAAGCTTAAACCAGCATATATATATATATGTAATGTATGCAGGATTCGAACTCAGACTTTCACATGACCCTCAACTCTCCATGCCATCTCATATTGGTGATTCACCTGATCACACATGTTGAAAAGATAAATAATCACCAATATCCATATTTCGTCCTAAACCAGCACTTATCAGTTGGTCCAGATTACCATCTCCACACATTTATACAATCAGTGCTCAGCTTTATATTAAGATAGCCAATCTTTTTAGTGGACAGGCTTCAAACTACTCCAACCCATAACTCAGCCTTCCATTTCATTGAAAATCTGATGATGGAATGTTCATATGTGGAGATGGTAATCTGGACCAACTGATGAGTGCTTGTTTAGCACAAAATTACCTTTATTGGTGATTATTTATCTTTTCAACATGTGTGTGATCAGGTGGGTCAGCAATATGAGATGGCGTGGAGAGTTGAGGGTCGTTTAAAAAGTAATATAAAAATAAAATAATAATAATTAAACACACACACACACACAAAAGGACACTTTAAAATAATCACACTAACCCATCATTTTTACTAATTTTAAATTAATTCAGAATTTGAAAATGTATTCATATATGGCTTTTTTAAATAAACAAGGATAAAGGAATATTTTTTGTTAGTATACTGTTGTAAAGAATTTACTATAAAATACTATATTCATCCTAAATTACTATATTTTTTTTAATATTAATTTTTCAAAATGATTTTAATGATTAAAATGTACCATACATTTTTTGTCAAAATAATGGCTGAAACACTATTAAAGAAATATACACAAACTTCTCTAGCTGTAAAATAAATATTTTTAGTTTGATTTCTAATTTTCATTCCCATATATTTTGCTAGATCTTTGTATTTGATTAAATGATTATTAATTTTTCTGTAATATTCTAAAATATATTTTTTCAGACAATATTTGATAGCTTTTAGTATAAATTTAAAATTTGTGGATTTCCAAACTAAATTCATTATATAGTATATATATATATTTAATTCTTAAGCAAATGTTGACTTTGAGTTGTGATAAAAAAGTATAATAAACATAAACTAATTGAATGTACTGAACCAGCTTTCGGCAAAACGCTGCTGAGTAATGTTATGCAGGCAGGTAAACTAATTAAATGCCCTGAACCAGCTTTTGGCAAAACACTGCTGAGTAAAGTTATGCAGGACAGGTGTGCTTAAATAATTGATGTGATATAATAGGTAAATGAGGCACAATATGTAAATAAAGCAGTTTGACATTCCATTTTTCTGACAGTGGAACATATGAATCCTTTTTGTTGATGGAATGTGAATTCTTTGCAATTTGCCCAAGCTTCTTTGTATTTTATTTTTTTATCATTTCTTTGAGAGCAAATTGTTCTAACATTGAATGGAGAAAACATGAGCTGTGGCGTGTTCATGATTAAGAAAGATCAATCTATCCAGTCTTTTCACCATAATATACAGAGCTACAGGAAGGATTAATGCATGCAATTTTATATGCTCCATGGATATTTTTACTATTGTTCAACAAATTATTAAGAGAAGGCAACCTAAAGCAGTGGCCTTCAACGTTTTCACACTTGCAGACCGGAAAAAATAAGGATAAGATTTCGCGGACCGGGCAGAAGTTTACAGATAATTGTTTTTAAACATTTAAACTGGTTAGTCTTGTGCCTGCATTGCTACGTTTATTATTTCATTGTTAAAACATGCAAAAATAAAATGTTATTCACCTGAATATCACAACTAGTGTAATTACATGACTATGATTATGATAAGTGTAATATCTGTATTTAATGTTAAATATATAAGATGAAGTTATATATATATATATGGAGTTTGTGTAATAAAAAACTTTTTTTTTAAATTTTGAATCTGGTATTATTTTAATCTCATTTTTACCCAATTAAAAAAAAGAAACAGAACAAAAAGTTGTATTGGTAAAGTGTCACATAAAAATAAAACAATCATTATAAAGATATCATTTTGCTAAAAAAAAAAAAAAAAAGATAATAGATTTACGATGAAGAGAAATCACCATCAATGATCTGTCTCCATTTTGTGAAGTTTACAATTTCAAAAAGAAATGTCACACACAAAATAAAAAGATGATACAAATGCAATAAAAAATTTTGTTATATGTGACCAATAAATGAGCTGATGCAATACAGAAATGCATACTAGGTGTAGATGTATATGGAGTGGTGCAATTATCGTGAGATTGACACTTTGTTTTTTAAAGATTGTATTTTCAGATTATTTAGTAATTATAGTATTATCTAATAATTTAATTAAAATTTTGATTTATAATTAATTTTATTTAAGCAATTTCTATGAAAAAATAAATAAAAATGGTTTATATTAATTAAAAGTTTAAAATCGTATTATTTTATTATTACAAACTTTCTTACCAATCTAGCGCAGACCAGCAGAAAACTTCTTTAGACCAGTGCCGGTCCACGGACCAAGGGTTGAAGACCACTGATCTAAAGCATACTCTTTACATATTAGCACAAATGTTTCTAAGGTTGTTTACAATATGAGGTACACTTAAGGAAGGCTTATCCATGCTTTAGGCATATTACTATTTTTAACTATATTTGCATTGTTGTAAAATTTTCCAACTGTTTTAATAAGTGTGTTATAATTATAACCAAGCCCTATTAGATTGTTAATGTATGCATTGATTTTTTTTTTTTATCTACCTCATACTTGCAGATTTTTGTTTTTATATAATAAACATTTAAAGTGTGCCATTGGGACTTTTAACGTAGAATGAATGGTTCCCCTTATTTGTATAGGTTTTAGCTTCATTTTAAAGTCAAGCTCATTTTTATTTTTCTGAATATACACCCAGAGAATCGATACCATGATTGATGTCTTTTACTTCACTAGTTCAATCAAGAGGTGATCCAGCCATATAATGTTGATCTCATCTTCTAACATACATATATATGTCATTATATTTCTTATATAGTTAGATGAAGGAATTAAATATTTAGGCAAGACATTCTCAAATAAGACAGTACATGGCTACAAACAATAACACCTAGTGGTAACCCCATTGGCCATCCACTATCCATTTTATAAAATTCATCCTCTATTACTGCTACAATTTCTCTGTCAATCCATTTTTAGACTTCTACTATAAAATCGTTTTATATGGATTGTAGTTAATTTGCTGCAAGGTGTCTTGAATGATGTTAATGGATAGATCCCAAGGGACTTAACCATATGGTTTTTTTTTAAATGCCTAATGAGTAGTTTTTATTAATTTTTTTAAATTTTTATCCACATACTCAAAAGATGATTTTATTGTATATGTGCCAAATTCAATGTCTTCCATCAACCAATCAGTTATTTTTTTTTTTTGCAGTAATATATGTCATGAGTTTGAGAAACTGGCCTTCTTTGTGCAGTTTGATATTAGCAAAAATATTTGTGGTAAAGCTGCTGAGGAATACATTGCTAAGTATTTTGAATATGTATACACCTGCGTCTCGTTTTATGCGATAGATAGGTTCCTCAGAAAACACGCGCAAACAAAATCGCGCAAAAATAGACGTAACTTACATTGAAAAAGGGGGGATGCGGTCTGTGATTTTTCAAAATTCGCGTAAAAGCAAAGCACCAACGTAAATTTACTTTAAAATTTGCGCAAAAAAAATAAGGAAATAAAATATGACTAATAAAAAAATTTCAAATTTGAAAAAAAATGATAGAAGACAAACTTTTTTTAACTATAATATTTAAGTTTATTCAAAATAATATATTTTTATGCATAATTTACAGTACAGTAATTTACATTTTTTATACACATTTTAATTATTATAGCTATTTGCCAGTCGTTTGCAAACAACTAGTGCCAACTTCACACTCATGTCGTGTCAGTGGTTTTCTGGTGACAACGTAATTAGTAATTAATCTTTGAGACGATGATTTTATTAATTGTCTATGAAACTAACAACTAAAAATTAAATTCTTATTTTTGTCTTTAATTTTCAATTCCGTTTAAAAATCAAATTTCGCCGTAAGTAATTTTTAAATAGTTAATTACAATTAAAAATCAGATTTTAATTTTTAATTGTCAAATTTAATTATGCCCACTGCTATTACTGACCTTTTAAAAATAAACTTGTGGACACTAAATAATTAATAATTGATTACGTTCTTTTTTAAAAAGCAAAAACAATGTGATTTAAAATGCAAAATTAACACGCACAATGTTTGAACAAATTTACATTATAATCTTGTAAAATTTAATGTGTGTATACATAAAATGTGGAAATTATGATTTTAATTTCATTATTGCATAAAATCTCACTATTATAAAGCACTGAAAATATTGAAATTACTAAGACGAAAGTCGAATTCCAATAATGTGCTATTACTTTCAATATGACGTAAGTGCGCGAAATTTATTATTTAAAGTAATAGCGCATGATCGGAGTTCGACTTCCAGCAAAACACAAATCGCGTAACTTCAAAATCGTGTTAAATAAGTCCGCATAAAAAGAGACCCAGGTGTATGCTTTATTACAAAGTTTTTTTCAGTGTTGTCATCACCAATTTATCTTTAAAATATTTCATATTATACGTGTTTATCTTCTTAAATTACAACTTTTGAATATAATTGATGTAATCTAACACCAGCTTATTGCCCTTATTTTCTTTGAGACATGGTATGTTATTGTTTTTGAAGAATATCTTAGTTTCATTAATCTTCCAAGATTATTCTCTCTTGCCATTATCTGAATCAGTTGTATGAAACAATCTTGCTGTTCTCTCTATAACTTTCTCTTTCTCTGTTAAATTTTCAAATTTTACTTTCATATCAGTGATAATATTTATTTGAGCCCACTTCCAGATTCCATCAATGAATCTCAAGCCAAGCTTTAATACATTGGTGATTTGTGCATGATGCATAATTGCTGTCAAATTCACCCAATGAACAGCCATATTTTGTTTAACACAATAACCCTGTCAGATATGTGAACAAATGCAGAATTGTGGCATTAAAGTTAAAAGGTAAACATGATATAAGTTGATTTTTCTTGTGGAAAAACACACTATTGTGCTTGAACAAAATATGGCTGACCATTGGATAAATCTAATAACAATTACGCCTATTGAGCAATCAGCAACATGTTAAAGCTTGGCTCAAGTTTGGATTGGTGGAATTTGGAAGTGGCTTCAAATGGAAATCATCATTGACATGGAAGCAAAATTTGAAAATTTAGCTGAGAAAGAGAAAGTTATGAGAGAGCAGTAAGATTGCTTCATACAATTGATTTGGATAAAGATAACAGAGAATTATCTCAGAAAATTAATGAAACTAAGCTATTCCTCTAAAGCAACATCATAGCATGTCTCAAAAATAATAAGGGCAATAGGCTGATTTTGTTAGACTATGATGATTATATTCAAAAACTGAACATTCAAATTACAAAGTTTCAATTTTAAAAAAATTAAACATGTATAATATGAAATATTTTAAGGATAAATTTGTGCCAACAATATTGAGGAAACTTTGTGATAAAATTAAAATGTATACACATTCAGAATACTTAGCAATGTACTTCTCGGCAGATTTACTATCATACATAATATTAAGCTGCATAAACAAGGCTAGCCATTCAGTCTCATGATAAATTTCAATATCGCATATTACTGCAAAACTGCAAAGAAAGTAGCCGATTGCTTGATGGAAGACCTTGGATTTGGCACATTACAATAAAACCAACTTTTGAGTGTATGGATAAAATTTGAAAAAATAAAAATTAATAAGATCCATAAGCTAGCCTCATTAGATATAAAACAACTTTACAGGTCAGTGCTTTGTAATAATATCATCTAAGACACCTTGTATCAATACAATTCATATAAAAAGAGTTTATAATAGAAGTCTTAAAATGGATTGACAGGATAATTGTAGCAGCAGCCAAAAATAAATTTTATAAAGTGGAGAGTGAATAGCCAATGTGGTTTGAGAATAATGTTTTGTCTAAATATTTAGCCCCTTCATCTGATAAAATTTATATGCAATACGTAGATGACATGTTTATATGTGCATTAGAGGGTCAGATTAACAATAAATGGCTGGAGCTAAAATACATCTCTTGATTATACTATTGAAGTAGAAGACATCAATCAATGGGATCGATTTTCTGAACATACATATCCAGAAAAATAAAAGTGAGCTCGACTTTAATAAAGTTAATCTAAAATCTAATACAAATAAGGGAAGACATTTATCTAATTTCAAAAGTCCCAATAAACACAAACCTTAAACATTTCTTATATAAAAACAAAAATCTATGCAAGAATGAGGCAGATAAAAAAAAGACATTAATGCATACCTTAATGATCTAATAGGGCCTGTTTATAATATTAAAACAGTTGGGAATTTTTATAACAATGTAAATAAAGTTAAAAACAATAATATCCCTAAAGCATGAATAAGCCTTCCTTACATCCCGTATCTTGCAAATAACCTTAGGAATATTTGCGCAAAAATGTACAGGGATAGTTTTAGATCATTGCCTGCTCTTAATAATTTGTTGAACAATATTAAAGACCAAGATACCTGTGGAACATGCTCTTCAGGTGGTCTATAAAATTGCTTTTGCTGTAATCTTTCCTGCAGCACTGTGTATTACAGTAAATCTAGTGCAAATAGACTCATGGGAATCATCCAACATGCATATTTGTGCAATAGAGCAAGCAAAAGACTGAATACACATTGACCTTTCTTGATCATGAATAGTCACATGTTTTCTTCATCCAATGTTAGAACAATTTGCTCTGAAAGGGTCGATAAGAAAAGAAAATACAAAGAGGCATGGGAAATTGCAAAGGATCCACATTCCATCAACAAAAAGGATTCATGTGTTCCATTGTATGAAAAATAGAATATCTAATTGCCTTATCTTCATATTGTATCTCATTTATATATTACATCACAAATTATTTAAGCACACTTGTACTGCATAACTTTACTCAGCACTATGATTCTGGCAGTGTTTTTGCCAAAAGCTGACTCAGTGCATTTAATTAATTTATGTTTATTATAGCTTTTCATCAGAACTCTAAGTCAACAAGTGCTTAAAGATTACATAGTTTCATGAAAAGAGCTAATACTTTGAGAATTATATTTTTTCACAAATCAGAACACCCCCCTTCCTCGTTTAAATTTATTTTTTTACGTTTCCTTTTGTTAAAAGTGTTGTTTGCAGAGTGAATTAATTTATTTTCAAAGATTGTTCATTTAAGATGATTCTGTATTTTATTTTATTTAAAAAGATTTATAGTAATTATGACTGATTAAGATAAGTTCATACATAGACATTATTTTTTATTTTAACAACAAATAATGCAAATCAGCGATAATTAGTATAGTAAAAAAGTATGAAAAAATTAATTTTTGGACATCAAATTTTATATTACTTTTTCATTTATTAAAATATTTTTTTGGTACTTGTAAGTTTTCTTATAAATCAAGATAGCAGCCTGTATTTTTAATAAATATACAGTTTTGAGGGTTAATTTTAGTTATTAAATTAAAAACAAAATTAATAAATCGATTGTTAAATTAAAAAAAAAGGAATAAATTCTGATAAATTTTATTAAGGGGCTTTATTTCAATTTTTTTATTTTTACTTATAATGTGGTAAGTCACGAGACGCTCTTAACATTGTCGAAGTTTGGTTCAATTCAGCTTGCTTCTTTTTGTCAGCAGTTTTTTTGATAAATTGTCATAATGATAAAAATTTGGGACCTTCTTGTCACAGAACGTAATGCAGTTGACTATTTCCAAAGGTACAAGATCTTGCCCTCCTGAAAAGTGTGCGTTAATGGTCATGATATGATTGCACGCTGCAGATATAAATAAGGTGTAAATATTATATATATACCCCCACCCCCCTTCTGTTAATACGTTAAAAGGAAAGAAGCAGTAAACATTGTTAGTAATTTTTCCACAATGATTTCTTTTTTTAAAATGACAGTAATAAAAAATAAAATGTAAATATTAAATATGATGTTTTCTAGCAGGCATTTTTTTTGTAAATATTTTTGGGGCCCCCCCGAAAGTAGATTTATCAAAAATATGGACTGCCATCTTGTTTAATTGGATAACTCACAAATCCCATTTTTCTTTTATAAATAAGATATATAATATTTAAATATAAGTATATTGACTATACTGAATTTAATGCAATTAGAAGGGATTTGAACCCTGACTTTCAAGTTCCCTACAGCTGTCCATTCCATCTTATACAATCGACATACACGACCACACACGTGTGAGAAAGATAAATGATCCACAATATACTGATTATATATATGTAGGAGATGATGATCTGGACCAACTGATGAGTGCTAATTCATCACGAAATATGTATATCGGAAATCATCTTTTTCACATGTATGTGGTCATGTGTATCGGTTATTTAAGATGGAGTGGGTAGCTGTAGGGAGTTTGAAAGTCTGAGTTCAAATCCCTTCTAATTAAATAGGATATGTATGGATTTTAACCACTGTCTAGAGTAGTATACTTTATGGCAATCAGTAAACTTTATAAGACACTTATCCAAATACTAATTGAGACTAACATTGCTTAACTTTATTATAAAAGGTGAGCAATGTTAAGGCTTGTTTTATTATCTTTTTTAAAAAATAAACGTTATTCATTTGCAATTATGATAAAAAAAAGTAATTACCAAAAAGATTATCAAATTTATATTATAGTTATGTATGTATGTGCGTACATAAGTATTCTGGTTGTTTAAAATCTTTTCCTAAACTTGCATTTTAAAAGTTTGAATTTTTTCAGAAAAGTTTATCAAACATTTAAAGACTGATGCGTATACTCATTCAATATTTTATTGTGTACATTTTCCGTGCGTTGTTTTCTAATTCATTTAAGACTAAATACAATTGCTGTGAGATCATCATTAATTCAGAATGGCTCATTATAAAGTCACTTTTTCTTTCGATTAAGGATAATAAAAATTTATTACTAATTTAGCAAATAATCAAGAATTGATAGTCGTTGCCTAAATGAATCATCAAAAGTGAGTGTTCCTTTTGAAGCTTGAATAATCCTGTACAAAGAAAAAGAAAAAACACATTTTAAAAATAGAATTATTAAGTATTTTTGAAAAATATTACTTATTAGTGAGTATTATTATCATCTTTTTATTATCATAATACATTAATTAACACTACTATTCGTTTTTAATTTTAGAAATTGGTTTAATATTTCAAGATACTAGAAGAATAATGAATGACTATACTATTAGATTTTGGAAGTACAGCGAATTTTTCTTTAAAGATATATATTGTATATGATAATTTATTAAAAATAAAATAGCGGTTTTACTATATTTGTAAGTAATATAAGTTTTAAAATTAATTATAAGAAATAGCCACATTTGTAAGTGCCAGAAAACTTTCAGAAATGGTTTAACTTTTTCTCATAAATACATTTTTCTATTTTAAAATCGTTCCATGTGCTTATTATTTAATTAGAAGGATACTATATAATTAATACAAACATAGCATTGTGAATCTGTGAGCATATTATCAACGTAATATAAAAATCACAATTCCAATAGAATTTTGTGATTTGCTTCTAAAATATATATTTTTAAATTCTTTAATAAATTATTTTCCTTAACTTAGCTAGGAAATATGCAGTGAATTGTTTTCCATGCTTAATCTGACTTTTTTGAAGTCTGAAATCTGTACCATAAAAATATTTTTTTCTGGGGCTGTTCTTCATTGTTTCATTTCACACTAACTAGCAGTAACAAAATATAGTTTCTACATAGTACTTTTATGATTGGGGAAACTCATTCTAGAGCAGATCAATAATGCTTAAAAATGATGATGAAAGTAAACTTTCCATTTTTTTTTTTTTTTTGGACTAAATGAAGATTTGGATGTCAAAGGGAATGCTTCATCCAAGAATCATTGATAATCATTTTTAAGTTTTAATTCATTGCAAATGCTTTTACATATATTTATACATCTTTTTTATTTGTTACTTTGATTTATTATATTTTACTCCTGTTATTGTTTTATTTTATTAAATAAAGGAGAATAAAATGAACTTAGAAGTTGGTCCTAACTTTGCTGAGATGCTGATAAAAAGAATAGGTAGATGTACATTGTATCTTATTTGCACACAACTTAATAATACAAAGTGGAAGTATTATATTCTACAAAGATTGTAATTTGATTTGAGGGATAGTTTGCATGAGATAAAAATCAAAGATTTTGTTCAGTAAATAATGAAATTAATTTTTTTTAAAATTTGTAAAAATCTTGTGCTTTGATTGTAAAGATCTTTTCATTTTTATTTCATTTGTAATATTAGAATCATCATCACTTTCAACCATTATCGATCCATTGCCAGATGATCTCTTGAAATTTAGCCGCTCTTCTCCACATCACGTCGGCACTCTTTCTTATTTTATCCCTTCGTTTCACATGTAGTCTATCTCTAGATCTTTTACAAATCTCTTGGAATCCAATTTATCATGGTTTTTAAACAATATATCTAATTACTGTGATATGCAACTGCATTTTACAAATAATAAATGTGGACAGTTTTGAAATATCAAGTCTGAGTTATACTTTACATATATTTAAATGAATAATCTTACATTGTCGTTTTCCTTTATCTATTGTTTATTTTCCTACTCCCTTGAAAAACAATTGAAATTTCATTGTATTATCATTCTAAACTATTGATATAAATGTTGTTTTCCTGAAGGTTTGTGATGATGGTGTTCTAGTTGTATTTTTATATTGGACTATTTCCATCATTTAATATGTGTATTGAATGTCTTTAGAAAAATTTAACTTTTATTTAAATATTCCAATACATTCAATAATAGCTCATCAAACAGGGTTAATATATGCACAATGTTTTGAGAGGTATTATTCTTCTCCTTTCAGATGTTTCTGGCCAGATCATTGACAATACTAGCATCGGATTCGAACCTAGGTCCCTAGATTCTCGATTATTGAATTTTAAAGTAACACTCTAACCTACTGAGCCATCCTGCCAAAGGCAACAGTCAGTAGAAAATTTCATATACTTATCTATGAGGTTCCTCCTGATTTCTCCACTTTTTCCTAAGAGCAAAGTTCAATTGGGAAAATACAAAAATATTGGATAGAGAAGAAAAAGTACAAAGAAGAAAATTTAAAGAATCTGCTCACATGATAATGACATAAAATTCCATAAGCCAACTTAGTGTGACTATACATAATGTATGGAAACCACTAATCAACTTTGCTCTTAGGAAAAAGTGGAGAAATTAGGTGAAACCTCATAAGTAAGTATATGAAATTTCTACTGACTGTTGCCTTCGGCAGGATGGCTCAGTTGGTTAGAGCGTTACTTTAAAATTCAATAATCAAGAATCCAAGAACCCAGATTTGAATCACATGCTTCTCAAAATGTTGTGCATATAAACTGTTTGATGTGCTATTACTAACAGTTGAATGTATTTGGAATATTTAAATAAAAGTTAAATTTTTCTAAAGACATTCAATACACATATTAGATGATGGAAATAGTCCAATATAAAAATACAACTATTGATGTAAAGGTTTTACTTATCTACATTTTTTGAGAATAATATGTCTAATTTTTAAAATAACAGTGATCTGTTCTTTTAAAATATATTATTAACATTTTTTTTTCCCCAATTAAACCCTTTTCCTTGAGGAGGTAAGTTCTATTAAGAGCTTCTATAATCATTTTGGCAATGAGTTAATTTCAAGTGCAATTCCTACGTTAAGATTTTGAAGAATGTTATCTATAAAGTTCTCATGTTTTATGAATCTATATTTAGAAAAATCTTAAATTAAATATTATCTTTACCATTTGCTTGCATTATAAATATTATCTACCTATCATTATGACAGTGAGTTCTTGTGAGATGACTTCCACTGAAATCCTTTCATATTTATGAATATTAGTAAAATTCCTGTCAAAAGCTGGTTTCAAAATGTTTCATTACTGATTATATTGTCTTTTATATGATCATAACTAAAGTCTGTTAATCTTGTTGTTTGTCTCATTGCTTTTTTATACATACTGCAATAAAGAAAAAGAAAAGTGAGATTTAAAAATTGTTCTGCATATAATTAAAAAATGGAAATATAATTTGCAATCTTATTATTACAGTTAGTATGGAGAAATAATTAATAGCATAAAAGGCACATGAAGACAAGACTATATTAGCCTAAATGATCAAAGATAAGTAAAACGGAAAGAAAATGAAAGACAAAGAATAGAGTAGAAACAAAAAAGATTGTACAGAAATAGTATGCTATTATCCTACAAGATATTTGGCGGTACTCTTAATTTGTAATTTCTTATTGGTTATCTACCATTAACTCTAATATCTGAAGTGCATATAACAAATCTTCCAATGAATTTCATCAGTTTTCTGATTTTAGCAGTTGACAAAGCAAAGAAAATCATTTTGTCTCCGTGTGAAATTATGCTGATTGTGCAACAAAAGGCCCTTGTAAATTTTAGTAATTAAATAAATAAAAAACTTATTGTAAAAGGGTCATTTGAAGTACAATGTAAATGACTACCAGTAGCTAAATTCCTACATTTGACATGTAAGAACATGCCAATAAAATATAATGGTTTTGAAAAAAAAAAAGTCTATAATCATCTATATATTTAAGTCCTTTTCTAAAGTTTAAAAAATATATTTTTTTACTTAATAAAAAATGATTTATAATAATTTCTATACATGGAAAGATGATTGTTGGGCTCCTAAAAAATTTGGCTTACAAAATAAATGTACAATCTTAAAATATATTATTTTCAGATGATTATTATGACTATTAAATTCATACTACTTCTAGATTCAACTAATGCCATCATTATAAAAGCTTGATAAATATTTAATAATTTCTTATGGAATATAACTATAAAGATTTGAGCTGATTATTTTCAAATTAACAGGTTTTTTATATATATAAGTGTGTGTGCACATTCATAATAATGAGTTTTCAAACTTCTTTTGAAAAAAGTATACATTATGGAGATTAAAGAATCTTCCAAAAAAGAAAAAAAAATTCAGTCAACAAAATTTGCATAGTTAAATAGCAAAAGTTGGTTTGAAACGATCGTTTATGTTATACAATCACCTTGTTGAAGTAAGAATTCATAAGAAGGTGTTTGAATAAGGATGAAGTAAATATTGATAAAATATTTCTAATAAGTGGAGATTTAATTATTCAATTAATGAATAAGTTAAATGTTCCAACAAGAAGCTCGAGTATGATTGTTAATGCATGGAGTGGATAAATATAGTGATACTCAAAAGCTGAATCGATTACCTGTTGAGGAAATTGAGGGGACAGCCGGGACTATTTGGTCAATTGGGTGGAGTTGTTGTGCACAACCTGCTTCCACATAGTTGCTCGAACATCACGTTCTTACTTTTGTCTGATGTTATTATCTGATTACATTATTATTTTTTTGATAAAATTGTATATTTATTAAATTTATTTAAGTATTTAACATTTATATACATACTCCTGCAGTCGACATGTACATACACAATTCAAGTTTTGAATCTAAACTTTAATTTTTATAAATGTCGATTAATGACGTAATCTGGAGATAAAATTCTGTTTTGTGCTAAAGTTTTTTTATAATTATTACTTTTGAGTAGGAATTATATTTTTCGAAATTGAAATTTTGATAGAATGCCTGTTTTATTTAGTTGAAAAGTATTATATGCCCCCCTCTACCCTTTTTGAAATTTTAATATTAAATTGAAATTTTATTTATTTATTTTTAAAAAATGTATAAAATTTAATGCCATTGTTTCATTGAGTTTAAAGTATTTTTACTGTAAAAAAATATATTTCTTAACATTTAATTCTTTACTATTATTAGGTCACATGACAAACTTTAATGAGCATTAATTTGAAAGACCGGTTTGTTAGCATCTGTAGAGCAGCTGTCACAAAGTAGTCTTAGTTGCTCTCAGAACTTCTTTGCGAGAGACTCATGACTTTATTTTGTTTGCAGGAATTGGATAATGTATCATCAAAATCATCTTCATCATCCACTCCGGGAGAGAAAGCTACCCCTTTATTGGACGCTCCGAAATTTACCATTGACAGTTTTAGATTCTCCATGGCAAATTTAGAAGGTAAGACATTTTTTGTTATTATTTCACATGTGTGCAATATATAGATATGTCGGTAATTCTGGGTATTTTTAAACACAGAAGCTACTTAAATATTCAATCTTATATTTAAGAGGGAAAAAAATGTCTGTTTGCTTGAATGCTAATTTTGATTTTTGAATATTTTATGAACTTTAGATAATTTTTTAAAAAAAATATTTTTTCACACTTTGATGAATCTGTGATCATATTTTATATTATACATATGTAATTGGGGGGACTTCAAAATGTTATTTGCTTTAACAAAGTAGGTTTAAATTGTAAAAATAGTAGCATACAAATAAGGACATAAATTATGCACTTTTTAATACAGTAAATTTATTAAACCGAATAATTAAAACGCTAAAGTCATTAACACTTTGTAATAAGATAAATAAATATGTTTGTTCTTTTTGAAGAATTTAATATAAAGCAATTTAAACTAAAAAAAAGGATCATATTTATATTTGCACATAATGGAATAAATTACATATATTTTCAGAAGCAAAAGGGAGGTTGCAATTATTTGGAATGAACATTTTTTTTAATAACTTTTGTTTTTATTTGTATAGTAAATATAATAATAAAAATCTAGATTTCCTTTCTTTATAAAAGTTTTTAATTTTTCTTTGTGTTATTGTTAATCAATGGTTCATTGGTCTATCTTGCAAATAGATAATGTAAATATTTGTCTTATTAGTAGGTTATTGTTTGCTCATTCATTCATATATACTTTTTCATTCACACTATTTTAAAAAAGTACTATATTCTTATACATGTTAAGGATTTTATGGTGGAGTGGTTAGCATATATGCCTGAATGTGGGGTAAATTAGTAAATATCTAGTTATTATTTTTAGTTAGAAGATAAAATTAGAATGAAAATCTAATGAGTAATATTATCTCCTTCATGATTCTTTATTGGAAGTATTGTTGAAAAATTTTGCCTTTTAGTAGGCTATATAAAGGCTATTGACTAGTTTATGAGTGTACCTGTATTTATTAGGTGCTTTCTAATTTATTTATTTTTAATACAAAAAGAAAATATATGGATTGCAACAGTATATCAAACAGAAAAATATGATTTTTTTTTTTTTAAATGTTAGAGTAAAGAAGATAGTTGTTTTGTTTTTTTTTAATTTTTTAAAAACTCTTTTGTCAAATATGTATATGTTTTTGGAATATCTTATGGAAACAAAATTTTCTCAGAATGAAATTTAGCAGGAGCACATATCAAAGTACTAAACTTGTTTTCTAAAGCATTGTTACTCATTGGGTGTAAAGAATTAAAAGCAATTGTAAAACAATATTTGTACCTTAGTTAATATTTATTCAATAATTTATAACTAGTAACCATTCACAAAACCTTATTTATAGCAATAGACTGCAATAAAACAATGTCATATATATAATAAAATGAGTTTTTATAATAAGTATTGTTTAAAAAAAAAGTAGAAAACTTTGTGAAATATTGAAAAATCAATTTTAAAATATTTATTCTTTAACTATTATTTATAAAGTAATTTATTCAATATACATCTGTTAAAATGCTAAATATATCATATCATAAGATGCTACACTTTCATTAAAAGAAAACATGTGGTTATTAATATTATTACAAATTGCAAAGTCATTGGTAACTCATCAGTCTTAAGTTAAGATAATGAATGTTGAAAAACGTTTTTAATTTTATCACAAAAATTGCCTCAGGAATAACTATTTTTTCACAGAGCCATATTGTAAGTTTATATAAGCAACACACATTAGATAATACTTCTATATCAAAATCCCCAGATTATTTTCCAGCTAATAGTTTTTATTAGTGAACAGTATTGATGAAGGCTAATAGCCAGAAACTAGTTTGAGGATTTGGATTGGCTGCACATCTAGAGTCAATTACTTAAGCCTATTGTCAGTAGCTGTGGATTAGACTTAATTATGAATTAATGCTCTTATTGAGCATGTGGAAAAGTAAGTGGAAAAAAGGATGTGATATTTTGATTTTTGTTACTAAATTTTTTAGTATTGATGTTCTGACTATCACTGATAATCATTTTAATAACTTATATGTATAAAAAAATTCAATTAATCCTAGATTATTTTTGAGAATAAATTTATTACACTTTGATTTACATATCAAACTTTTACCACTTGTAAAGTATTTATTAATGTATAATAATTATTAGATAAATATTATTTCAAAACTGTTAATCTTAACAATTTTTTTTTTATTAATTTAAACAAAAGAAAACTGGGAAATTCTAAGTTGTGATTATTTAATATTGTTGCTTTTAGGTTTTTTTTTTTTTTAAAAAAATGCAATGTGATTACAATCATAAACAATGAGTTCCCTATTAATATTTCAAAATATATTTTGAAACTTTTTTATTTTTTATTTTGATTTAATAATATATATACTGTAACGGTCGATTATTTATTCTTTTGATCACAGAGGACGCCACCAGATCTCTGCGTACCTGGAAAATTTATTTACCATGATCAAAAGTTAATGATGATGATGATTTGCACTGGTCAGAAAACACTAAGACAAACATTAGCAAAATTAAGCTTAAATAATTTAAAATGTTATTAAATTGAAGCAAAAAATAAAATAAAATATAAAATAAATCTAGCAAGCAAAATATGAACATTGATCTAGATTTATTAGCATATTCATCCAAGAGGGTATATGAGTTCTGAAAATATTAAAACATTAAATGTTCTGGCAGAAAAATTTATTCTCTCACCTACAATTTAACAGAGAATTGATAATATCTTCCTGTTGGCGATTTATAAAAACCGATTCTAGCTTCCTAATTCAGAGATATCAAAAGGATAGAAATGAGCCTTGTAGGATTCTCTAGTACCTTGAAACTAGAGACATCATTTGTCCGCAGGATAGCTCGTGATATACCACTTTTAAGGCAATTCACGGTTAATTTCACATGCAAGACAAGAAAACATAAGGAATGATTATGATCTTATGCGATCTAGAAAAGGAGAAACAAAATCTCCAATTTCAGAAAACCAGAACACTAAATACGATAAATTGCCAGCCAAAAGATTTGCGATCTGCAAGAAGTGCAAACTTAACTTATTTAAAATTAACTACAGGACAATAAAAGAGGGACAGGTGAGCAAAGCAAATTATGAAGATCTGCCAAAGTATTTAGCAAGGGTTAGTAAAATAAAAGGAGACATATTAAGCATATACAATATAATCTCACAATATCCTCTCAGATAAATAAATTTAAAACAAACCTGGGATCTTAAAACTAAGATTCCAGTATGCACTATAAATATAATAATAACACACAGGATAAATGCGCAAATTATTTAAATTGAACACACAAAAGATATTATAAAAATAGGTTACTTTTAAGATTAAGCTGAGATTTTAAAAATCTTGGAAGTAATAAAGGAAGCAGGTTACCTCGAGGTATAAATTTAAAACTGCAGATATCTTTCAGCATAGCACATATAGTTTGTTCTGCTGGAGAATTCTGGTGAAGACTTTAGATTTCCATTTTTGTTCAGAAGGCAGGAGGCAACGTTAGGGATCAGTTTCGATTTGCGCTTTTACGGCATGATTTTGCAGGGACAATTTGGGAGCTGGGGTTCGTCTTTAAGTTGGCTTAGCACGGCATGATATTGAGGCAATTCTTCATGGCTGGCATAAAGTTTTGGCATTATTGAGAATATATAACAGCACAGAAGTCTCAAAGATTGGTGTGCTAAAAGTTGCAACAAAAGTAAACAAGCACAATAAACATCAATAGCTGAATAATTACTAAACAAGCAGCATAAACCATAATAGCTGGAGAATAATTAGTCTGAAATTCCTGGGCTATTTATATGAGCAAGTCTAACATCTTTTAATTAGTAGTAGTTTGACCAGGGCAAATCTTTATCTCATTCTTAATCTTAATTGAAGATTCTACTCAGGGTAATCTTATTTATAATTAATTTTAAAAAAATTTAAAAACAAGTCTCAGCTTTAGTTAAAATATATTAAAAATCGATTCCTATCAAAACAAGAATGCAATTACAAAAAAAAAAAAAAACTTTCCAAAACTAAAATGCTTTGTTTAAAAAGGATTAACTTTTTTTTTTTTTTAAATTTAGAATATTTTTTTATAAAATTAAAAGTTTGCTTGCCTTTAATTACTTTCTTTTGCTTTTAGAATTAAAATTTATTAAAATATAAAAATGTCATATTTTAAAACTTAATTGCATACGTGCGTTAATACATGTACTCTTATAAACAACTTTTAAATAGCTTTTTTTTTAAACTTTATTAAAACCAAATTAAGCATTTGTTATTAGTTCAATACTTTTATTCAATTAAATAAATTTTCATATTCTGAGAAATAAATATTTCTTGTATGTTTTATTTCTAATATTCAAATATTTGACAGTGAAATAAAGTTTAGGAAATATTTAAAAGATATATTATTTTTTATATACTATAGATGAGTTGCATCAAATTCATTCATAACCAAGGATTACAATAAGTATTAGAGATCAAATTGTAGGCCACATTGCCACATTATAAAAATAAAAAAAACTCAAAACATACAAAATAACATTGTAATGTTCTTAATAAATTTAACACAGGAAGTGATCATCGATTAGTAAGGTGTAAGTTACGTGTTAATGTAAAACTAGAGAGACAAAAATTATTAAGAAAAACAATATTTACAGTTGATATTCCTAATCTTCAGAAACATTCTAATGAATTTAAATTAGAACTTACAAATAGGTTTCAAGTGTTAGGAGATTTTGAACATGATACAGATTTGAATGAAATTAATATGAAAATAACTGATACACTTTTAAAAACTGCAACAAACATAGCTGGTAGAAAAAAGCAGCAATTGACTAATAAAATTTCTACTGAGACTAGAGAATTTGTGAAGAAAAGAAGGAATATGAAGATATACAAAAATGATGTATTAAAAAAAGAATTGAATATCTCGAATTTTGTAAAATGGTACGGAAAAGAGTTGAAAATGATATAAGAAAGTATAACTGTGAAATAGCAAGGAAAGCTGTAGAAGAAAATAAAAGTCTCAAAAATGTTAAACAATATTTTGGTATTGGTAGGAAATTTATATCTGCAATAAGAAAAAAAGATGGAATTATTACTAAAAAGAGAGATGACATCATGAAATTGGTAGAAGATTTTTATCAAGAATTATATAGTAATAAAGAACAAGTACCTCCTATATCTATTACATCTTCCGAATTGCCCAGAATTTTAAATGAAGAAGTGAGACATGCAATCAAGTGTATGAAGAAAGGAAAGGCTCCAGGAAATGATGGAATTATAATTGATATATTAAAAGAAGCAGGTGAAGAAATAAAAACAATTTTAGCAAAGTTATATACCAAATGTCTAAATGATAAAGATGTACCGGAAGATTGGAAGAATGCAGTAATAATATTAATATTTAAAAAAGGTGATAAAGAAGATATTAGAAATTACAGACCTATCAGCCTTTTATCAGTTTTATATAAAATTTTTACCAAGATAATTACAACTCGTCTACAGAGAACTTTGGATTTCCACCAACCAAGAGAACAAGCTGGATTTAAAAGTGGTTTTAGTACAATAGATCATATCCAGATATTGAGAGAAGTCATAGAAAGGACAAATGAATATGAGTTGTCTTTATGTTTTGGATTTGTAGATTATGAAAAGGCATTTGATTCTATACACATTTCTTCAGTGATTAAAGCATTGGATCATCAAGGTATAGATCCAGGATATTGTCATATTTTATAGAATATTTATAAAAATGCAACAGCAACAATTAGATTACATAATGATACTGGAAAAATCAACATTGAGAAAGGTGTAAGACAAGGTGACTCCATATCTCCAAAACTCTTTACAGCAGTGCTGCAAGAAGTATTTTGTGGATTAAAAAGAATATTTATAAAAATGCAACAGCAACAATTAGATTACATAATGATACTGGAAAAATCAACATTGAGAAAGGTGTAAGACAAGGTGACTCCATATCTCCACAACTCTTTACAGCAGTGCTGCAAGAAGTATTTTGTGGATTAAAATGGGAAACTAAAGAAGTGAAAGTAAATGGAGAGTATTTAAGTCATTTAGATTTCGCAGATGATGTAATTGTTTTTGCAAATAATGCTTCAGAGCTGCAGGAAATGTTGCAGGAGTTAGCAGATGAAAGTAGAAAAGTAGGACTAAAGATAAATGTTAAAAAGACTAAAGTAATGTTTAATCGATTTGCTCAAAATATGAAAATAAAGATTGATTATGAAGAATTAGAAGAAGTTAACAGTTACAAATACCTTGGTCAGATTATTAATACAGATGGAAACATAATGGAGGAAATTAATCATAGAATTAAACTTGGTTGGAGTGCTTTTGGTAGAAATAACTTGATACTAAAAGGAAATATGCCTATGTGTTTGAAAAGGATGGTTTTTAACAAATGTGTTTTACCAGTTCTTACTTATGGATCTGAGACTTGGACACTTAATAGAAGAGCAATATAGAGACTTCAGACCACTCAAAGGAGTATGGAGAGGTGTATGTTGGGAGTAACAAGAAGAGATCGAAAACGCAATGTATGGGTAAGATAACAAACAGGTGTTACTGACCTTATTGAAAAAATTAAAAGATTGAAATGGAGTTGGGCTGGACATATTGCTAGAAGAGATGATAATAGATGGACAATTGAAATTTTAAACTGGATTCCAAGAGATTGTAAAAGACCCAGAAAGAGACCACATGTGAGATGGATGGATGAAATAAGAAAATGTGCAGGGGTGTTGTGGAGAAGAGAAGCTAAAGATCGGAGAAGATGGATTAAACTTGGAGAGACCTTCATCCTGCAATGGATTGATAATGGTTGATGATGATGATGTACAAAATACAATCATATTATAAAAATACATGAAGTACAAAAGTTTTTTTTTTTTCAACTTTATGTTATTTAAATAAAATTATATGATTTTTTAAAAAGAAACTTGGCAATGTAAATTTTATTAACCAAATCATCAAAATTTAATTGAATTTATTGAACTGTAATTATTTTTAAAATTGATTGCACATGCTGATCTAGTAATCTTGATTTTTCCATAGTTTTATTATTTTTTAAAGCTGAAAATAGTTATACTGAGCATAGCTAAGATAATCTTAATTGCACATAACTCATAGGGTAATATGTCAATTGATAAATACTTATAGAAATATGGAATCCCATATTTTTGTCTCAATGTATACTGAATTTCTATTAATTCCAGTTGTAAATTGCGCTGAATTTCAATTAATTTCAGTTATAAATTGTCATCAACATTTTCAACATCAATAGACAGAGAAGTAAATAGGTGAAATTGATTTTCACATTTCTTAAATTCCAAAAAATCTTTTTTCAGATTCATTTTTTAATAATTTAATTTGATTTTTTAATAATTTAATTTCAATTCAGATGATTTTTGTAATAATAATTGGCAACATTCAAAATTGATATAAATTTTCTTTTTGAATTTATTTTTGACCAGAATAATAATTTCCCCTTCTAAACATGGATATTATCAAATAATGTTATAACTACATGATAATTACTTTGTAGCTTAAGATTAAGTAGACTAAGATAATTGGTAGTATTAACTGAAAAAGTCATTTTCTTCTATCCATTGATCATCTTTTAATATTCTATATTCATAATTTTGCATTTCTAAAAATAATAATTTTGTCAAGTAATTGGAAGAATCATTTTAAAATTTTATGATTAGAAAGCCACTGAATTTCTCTAAGTAAAATAGATCAGCATATTCACTTTCTATATCTACTAAAATTTTACTAAATTGTTAGTGATTAAACCCATATACACAAATATAATTTATAATTTTAATGACACTTTTATGACATGTTTGATATTTAAAACTTTGGAGTATGATGTTTGCTGATGAATAATGAAATGAAAATATTGAAAAGTTGCATTATTTACTTCTCTCCATTTTTCTTTTAATTGTGTGATAACTCCTTTAATAATACCGATCATGACAGGACCACCATCCATTGCAAGAGAAACTAACATTTTTAACGATAAGTTGTATTCTTTCAAAACTTCCATAAGTACATTAAATGTATTAATTTCAGTAATTGTTTCATGTATTGGAATAATATCATGAAGCTCTCCATTTTCCTTTAAGTTCACATCATATCTGAATAAAAACAGCCAGCTGAATTTTATCCTATACATCTTTACTTTTGTCAATTGCAATGAAATAGGTCTCAAATGTTCTAATTATTGATTTCAGTTGATCCCTCAAATTTCCAGATATATCATTAATTCTTCTGGCAATATTTTGAGTCAAGCTTATATTTTTGAATGTTTATGTTTTATCACATCACATAAATGTTTCAGAACTTTTTGATAAAATGTCTGACTGTTACAAACTAAATCTGAGAGAAAAATGTCATTTACTTAATATATATATGTATAGCAATGTGATTGGACTTCACTTGCCAAGCTTTTTAGGGATGTGGTGAATTTAACATTTCAATTAAACTACTTATAAATTTGTGTGTTTTTATGAGATCAGCTTGCTTATAATCTGTTTCAAGCACTACAACTGTTTTCCTTGCTGGTTTCTATAAATGAAAACAGAATTTCACATTGAATGAACTTTTTAGCTATTATAAAAAAAAAAAAGACAAATACGCAAAACACCCTTTCCAAAAAAATGTGCTTACGTAGACCCATGATTTTACACACTAATGTCATTTGATAGATTGGTGCAGAAGGGTTTTTGCAAGAAGTATATAACAGCAGAAGTATATATTGCAACAGGTGCCCAACGCAGCAAATGATTATTTTTGGGTCTTCCCTCGCATATTATAAGTTCTTTCTTTTGAAAAAAAATGCTACATGGAAATTATAATTTGACTAATAGAAAATATTTATTTGAAGAGTAATGATCTTAATAAATTAAACATAAGAAGTAATCATCGATTAAGGAAGTGTAGGATAATATGTTAGTGCAAAACTGGAGAGATAAAAACTATTAAGGAAGTCAATATTAACCACTGATATTTTTAAGAGTTAGAAACATTTCAGTTAATTTAAATTAGAATTTGCAAATCATTTTAAAATATTGACAACGATTATCACTTGACATAAGTCAGAAAGAAGCTAAGATTATTATATTAAGAACTGCAATAAAGATAGTTGTTACAAAAAAAAAAGCATCAAGTTACCAATGAATTTTGAACTGACACATAACAATATATGAAGAAAAAAACAAATATGAATAGAGTTTTATACAATATTAAGAAAAAGTCATAATAATAATATTTAAAAGTACAATTATTAATTGGCAAGAAAAGTTTTTCCAGCAATCACAAGATGAAACTATAACTAAAAAAATATGATATCATGAAATATATGGAATAGTTCTATAAAGAATTATATAGAAATAAAGAATGCAAAAACAAAGTATTTTTATAATTGCTACATTTTCTGAATTGTCAAATATTTGAAGAGTTAGACATGCAATTAAAGCTCTGAAGAAGGAAAGATCTCTTGAAAATGATACATTTATTATAGATATTTAAAAAGAAATGAGAAAATAGAAAAATCATTGCCAAAACTATATATTAAATGTCTAAATGATAAAGATGAACCAGATGATTGGAAGAATGCAATAGTAATATTGATATTTATGAAAGGGGCTAAAGAATATATTAAAAATTACAGACCTATCAGTTCTATACAAAATCTTTATGAAAGTAATTACAACTCTTCTAAAATGAACTTTGGATTTTAATCAACCAAAAGAACAAACTGAATCTTAAAAGTGTTTTTAGTGAAATGCATCACACCCAAGAATTGGGAGAAATTATACAAAGGACAATGATGCTTTGGATTTATATATTATGAAAAGGCATTTGATTCTATAAGCATTTTCATGATGATAAAATTCATTGGATTATCAAAATATAGATCCAGGATATTGTCATGTTCTGAAGAATATACCAAAATACAACAGTTCTGATTAGATTACACAGTAATACTAAGAAGATTAACATTAGGAAGAATGTACCACAAGGTGACTCCATATTTCCAAACCTTTTACAGCAGTTTTATAAGAACTATTTTGTGGGTTAAATGGGAAGCTAAATTGAGATTATTTAAATTATCTAGATTTTTCAGATGGTGTGGTTGTTTTGAAAATAATATTTTACAGCTTCAGGAAATGTGGGGAAGAGTTATCAGATGAATGTAATAAAATAGAACTAAAGAAAAATGTTAAAAAGTACAGATAGAAATATAAAAGATGAAATTAATCATAACAAAAAGATCAAAGATGAAATGCAAGATAGAGAGGACAACTAGATCTCATTAACATTATTGAAAGATTTAAGAGATAGCTGGGCTGATATATTATTAAAAGAGATAATATTAGATGAACAGCAGAAATCTTGAACTGGATCCTAAGAAAGAGACCATATATTAGCTGGATAGATGAAATAAAGAAGTTTGCTAATATAATACGGAAAAGAGAAGCTAGAAATCAGAAACCCAAGCTAATTTTATTTGAATCACTTGTATTTCAATTTAATGATAAGATAGGTCATGGGTTTAGTACTTATTATGGTACAGTGTGACATTGTTCTTTCTAGTAAAATTTGTATTGTATATTTTATCCTGATATGATTATTTCATATGATTCTGAACTTTTTATTTATCTAAGTTTAGCTTAAGCCAAATCAGATTCTTTTTCTCATAAATAAAATTTTTTAAAAAGAATACCCAAGCAGGGCTATTCAAGTAATTTGGAAAATATTTACAATTTGTGTACTTGATAATGATTGGCTGTGGTTAGGTCATATATGAATCATCAATGTGTATATTGTAATGGACATACTTAAAAAGTATGTGTGAAATAAATATTTCTGAATTTTTATTCTTGCATTAATTTATTGTTTTTGTGTAGTCAAACTATTCTTAACTGTATTTAAAGGAATAATATTCTGATTACCAGATAAGATGAGTGTAAAAAGAAAGAGCTATTTGGACGAGTACAAGAAAGGAATGGGGGGGGGGACTCCCAGGATAAGAATCTTATACTTTTCTGTAAAGAAAGAAGTATTTGAATAAAAGTATAACACCTCCTGAAAATAAGCCCTATAATGTCTTTTAGAGCAAAAATTAATATAAAACTAGGTCTTATTTTGGGGGCAACATGGTAATACATATATTGCTAAAAAAAATGCTAAATATTATTTATCTATTACTTACTGAATTATATGTAAGGTTTTATAGAGCTTATGAATTCACAGAAAAAAAAAAACATGGATAGTCTTTGTATATATCCAATTTTGACAGAAATATATAAAATTAATTAAGATAGCTATCTTTTAGTGCAGTAGTTCTCAAAGCATGTTCTGCAGAACACTGATTTTCTATGAATCCGCTTTATGTATACAAATGGTATTGTCATTCATTTGTCCAAATATTTCAGAAATTTGTGAGAAACATGAAGCACACATTTCACATTAAATTTATTCTTTAGTTTATTAAAAGTTTTTAGTTTGTTTTCAATGATTCTTTAAATATAATATTATAATAAAACTAGTATGTTTATGTAAGTAATATTTACTAAGGCTATAAACTTCAAGAGTGTGCACATGAAAATGCATAGGTAGGGACCTCTACCAGTCTTAACCAGAAGCTTATGCTTTGGAAAAAAAGAGGGGAATCCTTCTTTACTTCAACCTACTTTCTATATAAATCGGTGAAGCTGAAACAGTTAGATCTGAGAGCGTGAAGCTATTCAATACTTCACTGATTAAGTCCACAATCCTATTACACATTAGTACTCACGAAATCTTTTGATTTATGAGTCAATGGAAAGATCTAATAGTTAGAAATCTATTACAATAATTTAAAGTTGTAATTATAAATTTATTTAAATGCATATTGATTAGTAAGTAATATTTACTAAGGCTATAAACCTCAAGAGTGTTAAATTTTGTATTATATGTTTTTTGATAATTAGAATATGCGAAAAAAAAAATCTTTTTATTCCATTCTTTCAAAATCAAGTTTAAGTTCTGTAATTGAAGTTTATCAAGTTATCCAAAAAATTCTAGATTTGTGCTTTCTTTATTAGTTTAAAAAACAATTCTTTTTAATTTTACAATACTTGAAAAAAAAAAAATCTTTATAAAAATATAAAAATGATAATTAATATTTTATAATTTAAAGGAAAAAAAAACTTCAAAGAAAAAACTTTCTTTCTTTTACTTATGCAATGTAAAATAACCTCAAACTCTGCTTTATAATACTTGCACTTTAGAAATTCTCACTCCCTCTAATTATTACTGTCACTTAGGAATAGAAGCAGCTAAAAATAAAATTTATATCAAAATTAGATTACAATTGTTCAGTGTATAGAGATAATGTGAAAAACAATTGCTTTTGGTGCAGCAGCTAAGATTTTTGAAAATGATTGCAATATCTTCCTTAGTATTGTAAGTTGATCTGTAAAAAAATTAATGTTTTTAATTTCATTGTCTTTATTGTGTCTCTCTAAGTTAAAAATAGCAATTAAAATCTTAAGAATCTAATAAGCTAAAAATCTTCTTAACTGATTCTTTTAAACAATGAAAACAAGTGGTAAAATATGAAGTTAACATAAAAAAAGTTTATGGTTTTTCTCCAATATATTTTGTAAATTTATTTATTTACAATAGTATGGTTGAAAGATTTATTTTTCAGAAAATTTGTAATAGGAAGAGGGGGAGGGGCAAAAAAAAGAATTTCTATTTGAGCAAATATTAACATGTCAGGAACACTAAATCATTAAAAATTATTGGAAAATGCATTTGGATGATTTTTTAAAATTTTAAACTAGATAATTTTAGTTGTAAAAATAGCATTTATTTTTTATTTCATAGATAATTATGTAATAGGTTTATTGAAATTAAACAATGATAAAAAAAATAGCCTACCTATTTCAAATAAAAAAAGAACATGATGTTTTTTTTTTAAATTTACGGTACTTTAGTACTTTTCTTGCTATGACGTATTACCACAAAGACGTACTACTCAAATCTTCTGATCTTTAAGATAACATCTAGTGATTTCCTGACAATGTTAATTGATAAAATGTGTTCAGAAATCACGTGGAGATGTTACGTTAAATATCGAAAGATTAGAGTAGTAAGTCTTCGTGGCAATACGTCATACCAATAAAAAGCAATAAAGCAGCAAGCCATCTGGTAGAAATCAGATGCCATGTTTGTTGTTTCTGAAAAAAAAAAAAATATAATAAAATGTAATAACATCGGTTGTCATAGCAATAATACTAAAAAGTACATCTAATAGCAAGAATAATACTAAAGAGGCTAACGGGTAAAATAGCAATAATAATACTAAAGAGGACATCTAATAGCAAGAATAATACGAAAGAGGTCAACCTGTAAAAATAGCAATAATAATACTAAGTAGGACATCTAAGAGCAAGAATAATACGAAAGAGGACATCTAATAGCAAGAATAATACGAAAGAGGACATCCAATAGCAAGAATAATACAAAAGAGGACATCCAATAGCAAGAATAATATGAAAGAGGACATCCAATAGCAAGAATAATACTAAAGAGGACATCCAGTAGCAAGAATAATATGAAAGAGAACATCTAGTAGCAATAATAATACGAAAGAGGACATGTAGTAGCAAGAATAATATGAAAGAGGACATGTAGTAGCAATAATAATACGAGATGACATGTAGTAGCAAGAATAATACGAAAGAGCACATGTAGTAGCAAGAATAATACGAAAGAGGACATCTAATAGCAAGAATAATACGAAAGAGGACATCCAATAGCAAGAATAATACGAAAGAGGACATCCAGTAGCAAGAATAATACGAAAGAGAACATCTAATAGCAAGAATAATATGAAAGAGAACATCTAATAGCAAGAATTATATGAAAGAGGACATCTAATAGCAAGAATAATACGAAAGAGGACATCTAATAGCAAGAATAATACGAAAGAGGACATCTAATAGCAAGAATAATACTAAAAAGGTCAACCGGTAAAAATAGCAATAATAATACTAAAGAGGACATCTAAATCAAGAATAATACAAAAGAGGACATCTAGTAGATGACATCTAAGAGCAAGAAATATATATATGACATGAACTTAAAAAATGATTTAAAGCAAAACTGCAAAAATTAGCACACAAAAAAAATGTCTAAAAGACCAAAAAATGGTAAATAGGTACTGTCAAATATATATAAGACATTCACTTAAAAATTGATTTAAAGCAAGACTGCAAAAATTAGCACAAAAAAAATAATTTGTCTAAAAGACCAAAAAATGGTAAATAGGTACTGTCAAATATATATATAAGACATTCACTTAAAAATTGATTTAAAGCAAAACTGCAAAAATACAAAAGAGGACATCTAATAGATGACATCTAAGAGCAAGAAATATATATATATATGACATTAACTTAAAAAATGATTTAAAGCAAAACTGCAAAAATTAGCACACAAAAAAAAATATGTCTAAAAGACCAAAAAATGTTAAATAGGTACTGTCAAATATATATATATAAGACATTCACTTAAAAATTGATTTAAAGCAAAACTGCAAAAATTAGCACACAAAAAAATAATTTGTCTAAAAGACCAAAAAATGTTAAATAGGTACTGTCAAATATATATATAAGACATTCACTTAAAAATTGATTTAAAGCAAAACTGCAAAAATTAGCACAAAAAAAAAAATGTCTAAAATACCAAAAAATGTTAAATAGGTACTGTTAAAAATATATATAACACATTCACTTAAAAATTGATTTAAAGCAAAACTGCAAAAATTAGCACACAAAAAAAAATAATTTGTCTAAGAAACCAAAAAATGTTAAATAGGTACTGTCAAAAATATATATATAAGACATTCACTTAAAAATTGATTTAAAGCAAAACTGCAAAAATTAGTACACACACAAAAAAAATTTGTATAAAAGACCAAAAAATGTTAAATAGGTACTGTCAAATATATATATAAGACATCCATTTAAAAATTGATTTAAAGCAAAACTGCAAAAATTAGCAAAAAAAAATTCTCTAAAAGACCAAAAAATGTTAAATAGGTACTGTCAAAAATATATATATATAAGATATTCACTTAAAAATTGATTTAAAGCAAAAATTAGCACAAAAAAAAAAAAAAAAAGAATTCTCTAAAAGACCAAAAAATGTTAAATAGGTACTGTCAAATATATATGCTTTCGCTTAGCTTGTCGTTCCTCAGCAAAAAAAAATTAATTACACACGCCAAAAAAGTACATAAATTAATAGTAATTTACTAAAATTATTATAAATTCAAATTGACTACAAAATAATTGACAAAAAATTTATAAAATTTTTTTATAATTTTAAAATTAAAGACAAAAAAAAAAAAAACATTTTTTCCGATATAGTGTGAATCTATTATACAGTGGAAATGGCGGACGTAAAAAAAAGCCATCTCAGCGCCATGTTTGTAGTTACTCCGAAAAAGCAAAATAATTACATGCGCCAAAAAAAAATTACATAAATTAATAGTAATTTACTAAAAATATTATAAATTCAAATTGAATACAAAATAATTGCAAAAAAAATTATAAAAAATATTTGTAATTTTAAAATTAGAAACAATAAAAAACACTTTTCCCGATATAGAGCGAATCTGCCATACCGTGAAAATGGTGGACATAAAACGTCCTAATTAAATCATATTACATAAAATTATGAAATTAAAAGTGTAGTCTTTTTTTAATGAAAATAAGGATAATTTATAATAAAAAAATGGAAAGTAGACGACCCAAAAGAAGCAAAATAAAAAATAACCGAAAAGGTAGTACATAAAATTATGAAATTTACAAATTAAAAAATAACCTGTAATGGCAATATATGTCTTAAAAGCTACTATATTTAATTATTAAGAAACAAAATGAAAATTACTTACAAATAATGACAGTGGAATTTACTATAATATCATCCAATCAACAGTTAAAAATTCACTCTATTTAGTAATATGTCCATATTAGATATGAAAATATGATCTAAAAAATCACTGTGCTCACGTCGATATCAAAACCGCAAAAGACAGAGAAATGACAAAATTTCCCATAGGTCTCTCGACTTTTTATACCTCGCGAGACACCTCGATCAAAAAATTAGTATTCCCAAGGATTAGTCTTGCCAGTGACTTTGTTGCTATGACATCGTTTATCTAATCTTCGATGAAATCTTACTGGCAAAAAACATGCTAAGTGTAAAATGTCATAGCTCATAAAATCCAAAACTACCAAATTTACTATCCTATAGATCATTTTTTATAATTTTCATTTAAAGAAGTTCCATTTAATTTTTTTTTAAATTTTAATTTCAAATTAAACAAGTTTATTGTTACATGTACAAGAGTTAGTATTAAAACTGCAGTGCAATATGTTTGTATGTGTTTTTAATATCATGATTGTTGATCAAACCATAGTAAAAATGTTATAATGGACTAATATATGTATATACTAAAAAGTAATTTAAGTATCATTGTATGCACTTTTAAGAGGCATGTATAGGATTGAATAATATTCTTATAATTACTGAAAATCAAATGAAATGTTGAAACCTGTAAATTTGTCAAATCTATCCTAAATTTTCTCATAAAATTTTGATCAAAGCTGTTCTTATTTGGATATATTATTAAGTGATGAGTTTCATTAAAAAAATTGTAAATGAATTTAATCAGTAAACAGTCAATAAAAATAATCAAATAGTTAGTCACGTAGGATGTTATATGGGATTTGAACACTGGAAGTGACAGATTGAGCATTGATCTGAGAACCTTTATAAATTCAATCATTACAGAAAAATCTTAAACTAGAATAGAAGATGGAGCATTCCAAAGAAATTCATCTACAATAATCCATCTAATGGCAAATGTCTGGTTTTTTATTTTATTTAATTGCACATCAGCAGTAAAAACAAAATTCAGTTAAAGGACCTGTGTTCTTATAAAAATATATCTTCCTAGTTATGATCATACACATATTTAACCAAACATGCTAATGCTAAAAACTATCTATTTGTATAATGAATGACTCGCTCAGTAATCATTTACAATATTCAGACAAATCTTTCTATCCAAATACTTATCTATTTATGCTCAGTATTTGTCTGAAGGTTTGTAATGATGGTATATTATAAGATGTGATATGTTGGAATATTTCCATTATTTTATGAGTGAATGTTGAATGTATAGAAAATTTTAAACTTTATTTAAACTTTCCAAATACAAATAACTTGTTAGTAATAACACACAAATAGACAATACAGGTTAATAATTACACAATGTTTCGAGTAATATTATTCTCCACTCTTCTTCAGGTGTTGCTGGCCTATATGCAGTGACAATATTAGCTTAGAAGTTGAACTCGCACCTTTAGATTCTTGAATATTGAATTTAAGGCAAATGCTCAGGAGAATAATATTACTCGAAACGTTGTGTAAGGCAAATGCTCAGGAGAATAATATTACTCGAAATGTGTAATTATTGACCTGTATTGTCTATTTGTGTGTTATTACTAACAAGTTGTTTGTATTTGGAAAGTTTAAAATTTGCTATACATTCAACATTCACTCATAAAATGATGGAAATATTTCAACATATCACATCTTATAATATACCATCATCACAAACCTTCAGACAAATACTAAGCATTAATTTTTATCTATTTATATTTAGATAGAAAATGAATGTGAATCCATTTTACATCTACAGTTAGGCCTTTTAAATAGACTGCAAATTAGGTATTCATAAATACAGGGTGAATCAGCCAACTGGAATAAGCTTCATTAATTTCTCAGCTGAATTGAAAATTCACTATTATCTTTATCTAATTTACTGCCTATTTAAACAGCCTAGATGTAGATAAAACAAAGTCTATTTAAATACAATTAACTTTGATAGTGGGTAGTGAGATTTGGCTGGATACTGTAAATATTGTTTGAGTGATTTGATTATATATATATCAGGAATGAAGTGTCCATGTATTGAATGGAATGACTTTTTCCATGGAAAATTCACTAAAATTTTCAAAAGCTTTAATTAAAATTCAATTTAAAAAATTCACTTCCAATTTTTTATCAACAGTTGAATTGTTTTTGTATACTGAAAGAATGAACTTGTCTAATGCATTCCCGTACATTATAAGAAGTTCAAATAATGCTAAGATCTAATTTACAGTTAAAACTTTTAAGAATGTTAAAAGGATTTTGAAGATAAAAATGTATTGATAATGTATTATCTGGTATTTAAACTAATCACAATTTGATTATAATAAGCAGTTCAAATTCATTATTTTTTTGTATGGAATTACTGTTGACTTAATTTTTTTATTTAAAGTTAAAACTTTTAAGAATGTTAAAAGGATTTAAAAGATAAAAATATATTGATAATATATTCTCTGATTTACAGATAAGAGAGTTTCAGATTTTCCTAGATGTGTGCAATATATATATATATTAGGCACTATTATATAAAAATTGTTGTGGCAAGTGAAATAAAAACACTATAAAAAAAGAAGTGTGCTTCCATTCCTAAAAAAGTCATGCTTCATCACTAATATATTGTAACCTCCCAAAGACCGCTGTACTATAAATGAATCATATCACGTTTTAGGCACTATAATCGCTACTGTACCATAGCTACAGCCAATCATCATGCCATCCTCATTGGTCAGCATAATCGCAACTGTAACCTGGCAACAGCCAGCCTTCATCTACTAAACAGTTATGTCATGTTGGCAAGTGCCATAATCACATCTGTAACCTAGCTTCCTGATCTAGCTGGTCACCAATGAATCATACCGCACATTTTAATGATTAAATTTTCTTATGGAACCTAACATACTCACACGATCAATAATATAAGCATGAAGAAACAAAAAAAAATGCAAAACTAACAAAATGATTCCTGGATTGAATAAAACTAGCATGAAACTGTCAATCTAAAGAAGATCACAAGGCGACTAATAAAGATAAAAACTTCTGGTCAAACCAGCCCTGAAATCCACACAAACAAAATGAGATGAGTTAACTTTGATATTCAGAAAATTAATAAAATAACTAATAATTATATGTCTTGAGTGATGATGAAATTAAACTTATAAATGAAATGATACATAAATTATGATGTAAATGACTAAATGGATGATGGAATGAAGTAATAACGGAATAGTGGAATGAAATGAATCTAAGAGTGAAGAGAAAAGAATGAATATGTATGAGAATAATGAATGATTAAAAGGATGATAGAATAAAGAGTTAATGAATAGTTGAGATGATAAAAGAATAACAGCTAATGTATGATTAATAACTTATGATAATGAATTAATGTCAAATGAGAATGAATAACTAAAGAATTGATCAAGATGAAATTGAAGAAAAATGTTAATGATGGAGACTGAAATCTTAAATTATAAACTAATATAATATTAAATGATAAAAAGATAAGCTAAATAAAAATAAGGATTTCAAGCTTGACACAACCAGAATATCTATCATAAAGTTAAAACAAACTATACATTTTATACCAAATAAAAAAATAATTTGCATATTAAAGCTTAGCTAACTTTCATAAAACAGTGAAAGTAATCTATTTTAAGTTCAACTATAATAATTAACAAGATATAAACTTTATTACAAACTTAAATTCTATCTTAAGACTTAACAATTAATCCTTCTCAGGGTTCAAACATTATAAATGGTTATACAACATCTATTTGGGTCAGTAAGAGGGATTTTACTACTACCCAAACATAATGCTCTCAATATAACTTAAATCAAGAATTCTATTTAGCAGTTCTAAAGAAACTTTATAACTAATATAAACTTTTAAATTTATGACTGGGAATGACTTTTTAATAATTAACATCAATAACTTACCAAATTCCTTTTCTTAAATAATTATAAACCATGTGATCAAGATCAGTGAATGATAGTTCTGCAGATTTAACTAAATCAAGACTATGTTTATCTTTTAATATATTGTTTAAAACAATCTGTACTACAAGTTATCACCATTTTGATTATTATGTGATAATGCATTAGATGTACCAATAAATTATAAGACTTACCAAAATTATTTTGATATAGCATAATATAGTTACTAGGACTATATTGGTTGAGGATGATTTCAATTTATAATCTTCTGTAGGTTGATAGCAATAACAATAATAGTGTATAGATGTGGTAATTAGCAATAAGACTACATGCAACTACATAAATTTTTAAATCAACAGACTTTATTTACACTATGTACAAAATTTTAATTTACAGATATGGCATGAAATAAAACTAATCTATTGAAATAATTTATGGATGGGACAAATACTTATTACCCCTTTTGACCATATACTCAGCAAATGATACACCCAAATAGAAAATAATGTCCAAAATATCATTTGTTGCTCTTTGGCATATTTTTAAAAATCAGATGATAAAACCTATTTAAGCTGCACTAGCACTTAAATTACATAATAGCAGTATATTTAGAACTCTAGGATATGCATAAAGTTTAAATTTAGAATTCCAACATTATAAAGTATTGCATTATCCCAAAGCCCTAACTTTTATCAGAATATGATAAAGGCAATTATCACACTCTGTGCAATTACTAACTTATTTAACTTTGAAATGAATAAGTTTAGTGCATTAAATGAATATGATTAAACATTCAAAAATCAAAGACACCTAGATCTCATTAAGCATTACCTATGTCCACAGCTCAACCCTTGAATACATAACTGATCCTACAATTCTATTGTCACATCATTATTTTATTATAATGAATCCATTTTGCTAATGTGCATCTCTTACTTTTACATTCTAAATTCTACAATTACAAATAGATTCTGGTTTGGTCTGTCTGTACTAATGATGATCCTCCAACATCATAAACACTATTTCAATTAAAAAAAAAAAACACTATGCTAGATCTATGTTCCTAGCTTTAACATTGTTTCCATACTTGCTATATGATTTTGACCTGTTACACTTCACCATACACGGTGGAAAAAACTATCTCTATATTATCATGAGGAATTCAACACTAAGATGTGAGACTTTAAAAAACAACAACATGACAGTTGTATAATAATATATGGCTGATTCTATACCTCTCTATGGGTATACATACGTGTGTGGGCCTTGCCTGACCATGAAAAGACTAGAATTCAAACCATAGATATCCTTTCTTTTTAGGATTATTTATACTAATGAGCATTAATTACTGCTCAGATTCTATCCATCTTTTCTCTCATGAAATTAGCCATAGGTGACACTTCATCAGCCTATGCTCCATATAAATATTAATATATTGGATGCCATTCAATTGGAACATCTTATTAACTAAAAACTGTCACTAATCATTCTCAAATTATAGCAAGATAAAAACAATACCAACAATAACAGTGAAAATCTACATATTCCATTTTATAATGTAAACTCATTACTGTATTAACAGCCAAACCAAAATACCTATGTCCAATGATCGTTAATCATTTTAGAATGACAACTATATTTTTATTAAAGAGAGCACAATGGATTTAAACAATAAAGATCAAACCTGTATTTGTATTCAAAGTGGACACGTTCACTTCTATAGCAAATTAAAAAAATGAAAAAGGTTTATATCAAATTTTCTTTTATATCAGAAAATTATTTAGTCATGCCAATATAGATATTTTTAATAAAATGTCTGTACATTTACCTTTTTATTAATATATCTTAACATTAGTTTTAAACTATGAGAGAAGCAAATATTTTATCACTCTCTAGATAAATGATATATATATTTTCTGGTTTTCTCTTAACTAAAAAAAAAAAAAAAAACATACCTCAAATAGATATATATTTTACACATTTTTCTTGAACTTAATATATATATATATCTTTCATGCCATTGTAAAACACATATGTTTAAAAACAAAATTTCTAAGTAATACATTACGTAAGTAATAACACAGCAATGATCAAGAAAAATAAAAGCACATTTTATCCATTAAATTTTATACTCTGTTCATCCCAGTTATTTATCCCGGTGAGTTAGAATAACAAAACGACTCTTAAGAATGAATATTGTGGTTAGCAAACATTCCACATAATGCTTATATATTTATCTTTTTATTATCTTGTTTGATGCTAATATATTTTGGGCAATATTCAATACTTCTCCAAAAGCTGAAATTATTTAATTGTTTCCGTAGCTATAATTAATCAGGCAATTAACATTCATGTTTTTAATTGTAGCAGATTTTTAAAAAAAAATGAATTTATCTACTTTGCTCTAGATAATTCAAAACAAATTTATTAAAATCTTTATTGATTTATTTTGGAAGCATTTCAAATAAAGCATAACAAGAATCATTTATTTACATTTAAAATCCAGATAATTTATTCCTTGGATATTAGTAGAATTTTATCACACTTAATATATTTATTTTTCTTTTTAAAGTTATTTATTGGTTTGATTTTCCCTCGTACAGTAATGTGTAACAACTTTCAATAATCCGAGCATTGTAAATATTTTAAAATACTATTACGACGACGACATATATTTTCCCAATACAATTTTAAAAACAAACATTTATTTTATTATACTTCCATTGGCAAAATAATAACTATCTACTAATACTAAGACGAATTTATCCAATTATCACGTTGACATATCTAGCATTTTAATCAGCTGATAATTGACTAGTTCTATCATTACATAGGTTCCCGCCCGATAAAATTTTGCAGACTATAGAGAATAACATTACGAAAATATTTTCATATTTACTTTATTAAAAGTTAGATTATTTCAAAATGACTTTTAAATTTATTTTCTATATATCATATATAACACTTGTTTTAATATTATCTCCATTTATTATTATTTTTAACTTGATATTTTAATTTACAAGCATATAACATCGTTCTGCTGGATAACAAGACTAGCGCGCGAAATATAAACATTATCAACTTTTTAGTCTACTTATAAATGATTTGCGTGTCATTTTCAAAGAAGATATTTTAAAAATATACATAACATAAAAGCAAAGGCTTACTTTTGCTTGAATTTTCCTGGGTTTAAAGCAGTACTTATTCAAATAAAAACTTATCTCCATGGTTTTAACTTCCTTATCCAGTGTGAATCCTAGGAAATATGCAGTCGTGGAAATGGCTTAAAATATAGCAAGGTTTTTAAGATTTCTTATTCAAACATCTCTAGACAGCAAGGTATTCTACCTCCATATAATTAGATTTCAGAATTTTGCTGATTTTTAATTTTTTTCTTATTTTAAATCAGAGCTGAGGTTTGTGTTTACTTGGTTCTTGTTTTTCTTAATTAGTCCACCCCTCTATAGCTATGTTAGAACATATATAGTTTTTATTATATTGCACTCTGGGAGAGAATTAGCCAATAATTTTGGTGTGCATAATTAGTATTACCCCCTCTGTCTTCATTTTTAATAACTACCCATTTTTATTTAAGACATTTCTAGTTCAGTACTAAAAAAATATGCTTAAGGAATTTACTATAATGATTTATTTTACAAGACTTTAACAATTTGATTTAATTATTTATTTATTTCAATTGCTATTCAAAACTAATAAAATAGCAATGTATTTATCTACCAAATAATAATATTACTTTTAAATTGTTATTTTAGTCTAGTCAGAGCCTAGACTGGGTTTGAAATCTTATCTCCACTCAAGCAAATTTCCCATTACATTCAAAATAATCTCTATTGAAAACCACTTTAGTAAGATTTTGATGTTAAATATATTAACATTTAAAATTTTGGAATTATTAACTTAGGGACCTAAATAAAAGGTCACAATATATATATATTGTGATCGGCATATATATATTTATTTGAACAAACCAATTATTCTGGGACCATTGCCCTCTTCTAGCTAGCTAGTAGTAATTCCATGTGCTAAGAAGTAGGATGGTCAGATGGTTTGGCCATCACTACTTGAAAAAAAAAAATTTTAATATTAGTCCAACCTTAGTTTGAGTACCAATCATAGACATGCCAAACTGTTGCACTAACTATTATGTATTTGCTAATTACAAGTGGTAGATTGATATCATTATTTCAACTATTATTGATTCACACAGGATGAAGATCACTCCAAGTTTAATCAAGTTTCTCTGATCTCTGTCTCTTTTCAACATTATACCAGAAAATTTCCTTATTTCATCTATCCATCTCATATGGTATCCAGGTCTTATAAAATTTCAACTATCTATCTCCTATCATTTCTTCCAGTAATATGTCCAGCCAACTTTACTTCCAATCTTAATTCTGACAGTGATCCTCAATAATACCTCTTTGTTCTCTCATCCATGATTTGGTTTGTGATCTCTTCTTATTACTCCTAACATTCCTCCATACTTCAGTAAGTAATGTGAAATCTCTGAATTGCTCTTCTTTTAAGTATTCATAAATAAGAAGTGGCAAACATTGAAAATGTTTCTTTTCAAACGCAGTCATATTTTTCTTAATATTAAATTATTTTGAGCAAGCAAAGGTCCTCCATCTAAATTAAATTGTATGATATAATTTCATCCATTATTTCATCTGTATTAATAATCTGACCAAAGTATTTGTAATTATTAACTTCTAATTCATCATTATCAATCTTTATTTTCGTTTTTTTGAGAAAACCTATTCAATATTACTTTAGATTTTAGCATTTCTCTTTAGTCCCGCTTTCTTACTTTCAACTGATAATTCTTGCAACATTTTCTGAAGCTATAAAGCATTATTTGCAAAAACAATTACATCATCTCAAAATCTAGATAACTTAAGTAATCTCCATTTACTCTTACTCCCTTAACTTTCCTTTTAATCTACAAAATATTTCTTGCAAAACTCTGTAAAAAAGTTTTTGAAATGTGAAGTCATCCTATCATACACTTTTCTCAATGTTATTCTTCTTAATATCACTATGTAATCTAATCATTTGGATGATCCAAAGCTTTAATCATGAAGTAATGCTTATAGAATTGAATGCCTTTTCATAATCTCCAAATCCTAATGGCAATTCATTTTCATTAGTTCTTTCTATAACTTTTCTCAATACTTCCATTGTTAAAGCCAGCTTGTTCTTTTGGTTAGTTAAAGGCCCAAGTTTGCTGTAGCTGAGTTGTAATTATCTTTATTAAATATCAATATTAGTACTGCATTCTTCCAGTCATCTGGTACATCTTTATCATTTAGATATTTGGTATATAACTTTGCCAACATTTTTTCTAATTTCTTTACTTATTTTTTTTTTAAGATATCATTGATAAGTTCATCATTATCTAGAGCTTTTCCCATCACAGATTTAATTTTATGACTCACTTTTTCATTTACAGACAATTCAGAAAATATAGTTATTGTAGGAGATACTTTTTTTTTTATAGTTCTGAAATTATAGCAGTCTTCCATACATTTCATGATGTCATTTTTTTGTCTTAATAATAGTTTCATCTTTTCTTTTTATTATTGAAATAAATTTCTTACCAATATTATGATATTGTTTTACAGTTTTGAGACTTTTATTTTTTTTTTTTATAGCTTTCCTTGTTAATTCACAATTATATTTTGTTATATTATTATTAACTTTTTTTTTTTTTGTAACATTTTACAAAACTGTAGATATTCAATTCTCAATAGATCATCTTTATATATCTTCATATTTTTTCATTCTTCATATATCTTATCTCATTAAAAAATTTACTAGTCAGTTGCTGATTTTTTGCATCATCTATCTTGTTGTAGCTCTTAATGGTGTATCAGTTATTTTCTTATTAATTTCATTCACTCTGAACCATTTTCAAAATCTGTTAATATTTTCAAATTCTAATTTAAATTCATTGAAATGTTTCTGAAGGTTAGGAATCTTAATTGTAAATTCTGTTTTTCTTAATGATTTTTATTTTTTTTAGTTTTGCATTAGCATGTATCTTACTTACATTTCATTAACCAATGATCACTTCCTGTATTGAATTTGTTAATATTATTGAAATAGATATTTTCTAGTAGTCAAAATATAATCAGTTTTTGCTGTATTTTCATTTAGATGTTAACATGATCAGTTTCATTTAGTAATTTTTTTAAAGAAAGAATTCATAATATAAAGTTTCTCTTTTTCTGTGAATTCCACAAGTCTGTATCCTTTTTCATTTCTGTCACCTTAATTAAATTTACCCATAGCACTTTCATTTTTCGATCAATTATCAATTCTGACATTAATGTTTACCATGACAATTTAAAATGTTACTTGTTCTGATCAATAGTCTTTTATATATTCATATAAAAATTATCTACTTCATCACTGAGAATTTGTAGATACATAAACCTGGAAGGTTCCAATTGAATTGAATAACTAATCTTGCCACTTTGTTTCATATACCATCAATCTCCACAATGTTATTCTTCAAACATTTTATTTATAATGAATTCCATTCCATTTGTGTTTCTAATATTTGTACCTTTGCATTATAGTATATATCCATTTTTTTAATTATATGCTATTATAAATATGTGTAAGAAAATATGCATTGAAAGTGTAATTCTTTTTTTTTTTTAAAGTAAACAATTAAGGAAGAACTAAAATTAGAAGCTAGTAGAGTGGTCTAAATAGGAAAAGATACAAATGACTTTACAAAAATAAAAAAAATTTATTTACACATATTTAAAATAAAATAGTGATGACAGAAACAAAACTTTTTATAAATAGAAAACTTGAAACCACATTAGAATTTTCATCAATATACATGTTGTAAAAAGGAAAGTTTTGTGAAGTAGTGAGTTTAATATTCTTAAACTTAAAGATCTGGGAATTGCTTTAATAGGTGATTATCTTAAATGAGTGAATAATTGCTAAAAGATTCTGTGTGTATTTTTTTAAAGTATTAATTTGAAAGGTTTTATTTTAAAAGCACTTGAAAGCACATCTAATCAATGTACAATAATATACATATAGTATATTGGCGAATGTTTTGACATGCATATATATATATATGAAGTTTAAATTTCCTCTGTTTTAATGGTTTAGATTGTCAAAGGTTTTATTAATGATATAGTAGCAGTATTTAATAGGTAACTATCCTTCAAATATTGAAAAGCACTTGTTATTATAACAAGGTGTTACTTCTCTTCTCTCTCAGCTCCTTTTTGAATGACCTCCTATAGATACTTTTTCAACCACCTTCATTGTTTTGATAAGTGAAAATTGTCATTTGTTAGCTGTCACTGCCTGAAGGTACCTCTGAAGAAATGTTATTAATTGAAGATGAGATCTTGGGACCACTTTGCTGTTCAAAGTTAATAGAAAAGCTGATGAAAGTTGGTTTTAAAATAAATATCAAAAAAGTGAAAAAGATATATTTTCAGAAGTCTTTGACAGTACTACGTAATTTATTTATTATTGTTATAGTTCTCTCTGTGTGTGTGTCTCGACTATGCCATGAAATATTTAGTATTTTTTGTTTGTTTGTTATATAAATGCATATATACTTACATCTCTTTTATATATATGATGAATATTTTGCTTACACATATATACTTCATTCAATTCACAATATGTCAACAAGAATATTAATTTTCCCTTTGTTATATATGTAATTCTTTTGCTTATATATGTTGTAATATTATGGTGCTCATCACCTAGTGTATTCAGCTAAATAAAATAAAGAATTGAATAATAATAATAATAATGTTATTTATTTCCAATTTAAATCTCAATTTTTGTGTAAGTTGTAAAAAAATTTATAAGAAGTTTTTTTTTATTGAAAATGCTTTTATTAAATATATATTATTTTAAATATTATATTTCTGACAGGTATGGATAATGAATACTCTGAAATTAACAGTTTACTATTAATAAAGTTTTTTTATTGTTTGCTGTTAATGAGTGAATGGAAGATATCTATCTTTTCTTCACTTTCGTTTTAGTTTTGATTTTTCATAGAATCTTCTCTTCATTATTCTGTGTTGTATGTGGAATACATTGCCAGTAACTTAACTTAAACAAATAGGATAGAGTATGTAAATATAAGACTTAAGAAAAATATGAACTTAGATCAAATATTAAAATAATATAAATATATTTGAAAGTAAATTATATACAAAAATAATCATAGAAATGTCATTGCTAAAAATCCCATTTTTTAATGTTAAATAAAATATAGTTAAAGAGAATTCTTGATATATATTATAGTTTTATTTCAAAAAAGCATAACTTATAATGTAGATTTTTAACTCTTTCAGCTTCAAGCCGCCATATTGAACTATTTAAAATACTGGCCTGACACACAATTTTCACAATAACTTCAGTTTTAATTATGTTAGAGCAAAAACAATTTCATTGTAGAAACTAGAAACATTAAGGAAAACAATAAACATAAAATAAATAGTGATAACTATATAAAAAATAAGGAAAAAAAGAAATTTTCACATCCGAAATACTTATTATTTTATTGTTTGTTCATAATATGATAAGTAACATTAACTAAAATTGAAAATACATCTTCAGTGATAATTTCTTTGCATTCCTCACAAAATTATCTTTCTAAACATGTATAACATGTCTTACCTGAGATAATCCACAGCTTCACAATCTCCAAAAGCAGTCGGATATGACTTCTTCATTTTTATCTTGTACCCCAAATGTTCTAAATGTCAAAGGCATCTATAAAGAAAAAGATTCATCCTAATAAAAGATACAAAAGAAATCATCATAGCAATTGGCTTCTTGTCTGTCTAAAACTAGAAATTGTAGGCTACTGTCTATATCACTATGATAAAATGAGTTTCATCTCTTCATTTTATATTTTTTGTGTACATCAGTGATGTTTATATTCTTTATGGACACCAGTTATGTTTATATTCTTTATGCACACAAGTGATTCTTATATTCTTTATGCACACAAGTGATGTTTATATTCTTTATGCACAGAAGTAATGCTATCTTATTATATTTATTGTACTACATAGATATAATTTATTTGCATATAGTGTATTTGTTAGCTATTGACTTGAAAATAATGTTATGAAACATATAGCAAAACCAAAGCATGAATCACGTATATATAATTTATTTGCATACAGATCATTTGTTAGCTATAGACTTGAAAAACGTAAACAAGAATCGGAATTATAACAAATTACTTATAAATCATATTATATTATATATACATAAACATAATTAATGATTTTCATAATAAATTATACTTTTTGAAAAACATTTTTATAAGTGTAGAACGTTAAAAGTTACATTAGATATTAATTGTATACGAACGTAAATAACTAACATACAAATTACAAACTAAAAATAATTAATAAAAATGCTAATTTAAATAAAAATATATTATTGTTTTATTAAAAAAATAAAAAAAAAAATTTTAAATGTTACTTACAAAATTACGTTGACCGGCTTCTTTCCACCATCTTTAAAATATAGTACTGGAGAAATGACATCTGCAGCCCCGTAAATTATTTTTGTCTTTTATCACTCCGTGATAAGTACAAAAATTAATAAAAAAGACAAAAGAATTAAATACTGTTGTTGATTAAAACTGCTGCCAAAAATTTAAATTTTAACCGATTTTTTTTTTTTTTGAAATAAACATTTTCTGAAAGCTACGTCATCAATCTTTCAAATAATCGTATTTTCAGCTACGTCACACTTATACCTTTTACGTCATAAGAAAGAAAACAAACAACATCTGAAAAACGCCTGAGGCGCGCGCTCGCAGCGCTCAAAAAGCTGAAGTGGTTTTCCATCAAATTAACATATTAAGTAAGATATGTTTCAGGTGAACTAAACAATTTAATGGCATAAGAATATGAAATACATATTTTAAATTTATTGTAATTCAGTATAATTAATTATAATTAGTAAATAATAATTACAGATTTTATTATATTATGAAGAAATATATATATATAAAACAATAACAATCAATTGCTTTCCAATGTTGTAAATAAATTGATATATCTATTGAAATGGGTTTGTGATTTTAATCTTTTTAAAATTCCTTAATTTTTTGGCAGCACCTAGCAGCCCATTTGGCTTAAATTTCCAACTTTGTATTTAAAGAATAAGTCTTTATTCTATATTATTATATTCTCATAATTTTCAAATTATTTATTAGAAGTATAAATTAAAAAATAAAAACCTGTCTTAAAAATAATTTTTCAATTTTGCAAATTTAGAAAAAAGATAATAAACTGAAATATATAATCAGAATAGTATAAAAATGTATTTGGAATGAAATAAATTTGAATCCCATATTAAATATGCAAACAAATTTTTGTAAAGATTGCATAAATCAACAAAATCATGTTTTAAAATTTCACTTCCAAATATTTTTAAAATGTAAAAAAATAACTGCTATGATGATTATAGAGTATTTCTTTTTTAGTTAATCATAACTTCCTTACATTATTTCTTTTCTAAAAACAAATATTTTTGAATAAAAAATGCTAAACATTTATATAAATAAATTACTTTAAAGATCATCCTTTCCAAGCTATTGTGCATGCGCTTTTTACGAATGTTAATAATAAATGAATACTTTCATTCCCAACACAAGATATAGTATTTATGAAAGAATAAAATGAATCCACTTATTCTTTCCAACCCAAATGCTTATATATGGGCAAATCTTAAGTACTGGAAATGAAAGCATGAGATAAACCACTCACTTTAAATTACTGTTTACGATGTCTGAATGAATGACGTTGACAAAATTATCTAGAATTTACTAAACATCACTCTCAACTGAAACTTAAACATATGTAAATAAGCATTTATTTTTATAGCGCTATGTCTTATAAATTGTAATGCACTAAAGATCAGCCTTTCCAAGCTATTGTGCATGCGCTTTTTATGAGTGTTAATAATTTCCAGTACTTAAGATTTGCCCATATATAAGCATTTGGGTTGGAAAGAATAAGTGGATTCATTTTATTCTTTCATAAATACTATATCTTGTGTTGGGAATGAAAGTATTCATTTATTATTAACACTCGTAAAAAGCGCATGCACAATAGCTTGGAAAGGCTGATCTTTAATGTATTACAATTTATAAGACATAGCGCTATAAAAATAAATGCTTATTTACATAAATAAATTACAGAAAATGTATAAATTTTTGTTTTTAAGATTTGAAAAAAAAAAGATAAGATTTCACAAGTACAATGACTACTTTGAGCAAAAAGAAACTCAATTAAACATTTTATATTAGATTCTTTGATGATAGTGGCATCTAATGATTTTTTCTTTTTTAAATTAATAAATGGATATATATTTTAATTCCAAAACTATCCAGGAAATGTTACAGATAACTGCAAGTATGAATTTAAGCCAAATGACTAAATGCCATCTAATGCCCTGCAATGGAACATATATCAAGTTAAATAACTTAATTTGTCCCTTTGAGCTGCAAGTGAATATTGTTTATCTATTGTATTATTACATGATTTTAATTTTTTTCTATTAAAAAAACAAAACAGTGGAAATGGGGTCAGGAAATAAACATACTAATTAATTTTTAAACATGATTTATTTATTTTGATGCTTATGTAAATATTATTTAAAAGTTTATAGAAACTTACTATAAGAAATGTGAAATAGTGAATGTAATGATATCTCAATAAGAAAAAGAATATAGAAATTGGATATTATGCACATTTGTAAACTTATATTCACTGTATATTAAAATTAAACAATTGTCACTATTATTTATTATTTGTTTTAAGTTTCCATCACTCTGTGTGATTTGATGATGTGATTTTGGTCAATATTTACATATTTATTATGGTATATAATTTTGAATTTAAATGTAGTTGTGTATCAGTGTACTGGGTATGAAAACAAAACTTTGTAATAAGATAATTTTTATCGCTAATAGGGAAACCCGTGGTTTCCTTTTTATCTTGCCATTGTATAGCATTTTGATGAATGCACCTTTATTCTGGATAGTGAGCTTAATTGGCTCCCCAAAATGCTTCATAAACTAAAATCTTAAAAAATAAGAATTACATTGAATTTCTATGGGATAAAATGAATTTGTTAGCTTAAGTTCAAAATATGTAAAAATGCAAATAAAAAAATAAAGTTTAAATTCAACATTTTATTAGGCATATCATTAAAAAGAAATACCAACCTGTGGATAAATATACAGTACAAAAAACATTTTCGTAACTATAATTGTTATTTTAAAAAATTATAATTTTTTCATTGAGAGTTGACCAATTTCTACTTGTTATGTTAAAATAAAGCATATAGGAAAAGCAAAATAACTAAAATTAACACTGCATATTCTAAAATTTATTTTGGCATATTTTTTTATTAATGAAGTAAGTTTGCATATTGTTTTAGAGCCTTTCCCCAATTATATGAGCTCATTATGGAAAAAGACATACTAAGAAGTACTTAATAATATAATGAAACTGTTTTGTCTAGGATTGTTGATACAAGGAAAATAAGTAGTTTGTATAATAACAATTTGGTTGAAGTTTTTTATGGACTATCATAGATCACTAATTTAGTAAAGAGAGAAATGATCTCGGACTTAGTAGATCATCATTTCAACTATTATCAATCCATTACAGGATGAAAGTCTCTCAAAGTTCAATCCATCTTCTCTGATCTGTAGCCTCTCTTTTCCATATCACCCCAGCGTACTTCCTTATTTCATCTATTCATTTCAGATATGGTCTTATCTCTTCTAACATTATGTTCAACCCAACTTCACTTCAGTCTCTTAATTCTCAATGATGTCAGTAACACCTGTTTATTCTCTCATCCATATATTTAGTTTTTGATCTCTTCTTGTTGCTCCTGTTATATATCTCTCCATATTTCATTGAGTGATCTGAAGTCTCAGTATTGCTTTTCTGTTAAGTGTCCAAGTCTCAGATCCATAATTAAGAACTAGTAACACGTTTATTAAATATCTTCCTTTTCAAACACATAAGTATATTTCCTTTTAATATTAAATTATTTCTACCAAAATCCCTCCAAACAAATTTAATTCTATGCTTAATTGTATCCATTATGGTTCCATCTGTAGTAATAATCTAACCAAGATATTTATATTTGTTAATTCATCATTTTCAATTTTTATTTTTTATTTTGAGAAAATCCATTGAAATTAATTTTGTTTTTAAATATTAACCTTTAATTCTACTTTTTATTTTCATCTAATAATTCTTGCAAGGGGGTCTTCAACGTGGTTGGTAGTGTCCATCAGTGGGCGTTTTATGATTTTTGATGGACAGTAATTAATTTAATATTATTGTATTTTCATTAATGTTTTAAAAACTACATTTTTATTTTATGATACTGACTATAATTTTTTTTTATTCGATTTGTATATTTTGAATGTATTGTCAGTATTTAGAATTTTATATTGAAAGTGTGTCATTATAATATACGTTCAATACAAAATTCTAAAAATGTGAAACATAAAAATCTGGTAGATGGTGCCACAATAATGTTTGCATAGAATTCTGTCAGTTCAATTGACTGTTTATTTGCAGAATAATTTTGTTTTTCCAAGTGTACCCAAATTTTCATTATGCCTCCTAAGAGAAAGTGTACTTATTTATATCCAACTGAATATTTGGTATATGGTTTCATCGAATTACCAGTAAATAAAATTACAATAATATGTTATTCTGTCAAAAATCATTTTTTAAAGAAACAATGAAACCATCTCTATTGCAACAACATTTTCATTTTAAACACAAAGATAAAAGTGAAAAATCCATAGGATATTTTAAAGATATTTATGACCAATTTAAAAAATATAATACCATTACCGTAACATTTGAAAAGTATTCAAGAAAATTCAAAGATAGATTCATAGCGAGTTATCAGATATCTGAAGTTATTGTTAAAAATGGGAGAGCCTATACTATTGGATAAAAGTTACTTAAATCATGTTTCAAAGCTCTGTACCGGTCAGAATTGTATGCTCATTTAACAAGGCTTAGAATCTAAGCAAAAGTACCCTAAGTCCACTCATGCCCAAGATACACAGGTCAGGAGCAATCATGGATTCTGCCCTATTTGCCCTTCTCTAAAACTATAAGATTGTGAACAACACTTCTGATGATAACAGATCAATTTTTATTCATTCCAGTCCTGGAGACACAGCAGAGAGACATGAGATCTACAGGATAATTATTATAAATAAAAAATATTAAATCTTAGCTCAATCAGATACCTTAAGTATAGGGGAAATTTATAAATTTAAATGAAATTCCAAACAGCTAGCTTTGCAAAAGAAACATGAATTATAATATAGTATCCATCCACAATGAGCAAGGATAGAACAACCCAGAGATAAATGTCCATTTAAAGTAATCGGTTATAACTTCTAAATACTAGTACTATTATAATGAATGCATGAGATTCAATAAGACACGAATGCATAAGTAATTATCAACACATAATAATTTAATGAACATAAAATGCATTTACTTGAGAAACATAGCACAGATTTTATGCGGTTAATGATTTGCATAGACCTAACAGAGGCCATGATCATTACTTTAAAGTAATGATGAAAGACATTTATAAATTAACCTCCAAAGAAAGGTTTATTTATTCTTTGACATAATAATTAAATAACTTGAGACATTAAAAGAAATTATTTCTTAGCATTATCATTGTTAATTAACTGTCTGGAATAGCATTCATTTGCTTAATTAACTGAACAGTTTGGCTTAACAACTCTATCGTCTATGAGTGCATTTGGGCCTATACAAATAAAGAAGGGGTTAGCTTAAATAAGCTTTACTGTGACAATCCTAAAATATTCTATTCAAGAGAATGGTTTACAAAAATCACTGCGCCACATCTTATAGATAATATGGGATTATACATAACAAAGAGAACTCACAGTGCTGACTACAATGATAGTGTTAGAAATGGAATTCAGGTCCATCTTTGGACTGAAAAGCTTTATCATATATGAATCCACTCGTATTTAATAACAGGGCGATATTTGAAGAGACGATTGGTAAGGTTTCCATGGTCCAACTTGCTGACGTTATTACACGCAGAGTCTCAACAACCTAATGTTTGTCCTGAGGTCAGTGCTACCGAACCTCATTCTTGGACCAAGTTACATAAATGAAATCCGGAACTTCCGGAGCAATAAGTATGATAAAGCCAAATACGAATTCTTTAAAATGATATCATAAGTAAGCAGCACGAATATAGCTTAAGTCTTAAATGACTAATACATTAATTCAAAATTCAACTAAAGTAATAATAATATCATGCGTAGCACCATGACAAAATATTAACCGACTCAGTGACGTACGTTTAATCCTGGCAAATTAGGTTGTCAAATATAAAGGAAAAATATTTCTTTTATTTAACAAGCCCAAATATTCTTAAACGATATTATATTATAAACAAGTTAGAATGCTCAATGGCATGAAAAGCAAATAAATAATTATTAAAATAGATTAATAATCAAATTTATTTAGAAAACATAAAATGCATTTAAAATCAATAGCGTTGCCTGATAGCTCTTAACTGTAATCAGTTGAGTTTTCTGAAGGCAGAATGAATGTGTATGAATGAATTTTTTTTTTTTTATAATAGATATTTACAATCACGACAGACAAAAATAAATCATGACCCTAAAGTCACCAGCTAAAGGTAGCATTTAGTGGCAAAGGTTGAGAGAGTGAAGAATATCTGGTTGTGGACTGATAACATTTTATTTAGGTATTTACAACTGCAATTCACTTTCAAGTGAAGGAAGATTTCAATAATTCTAAGAACTGTCTCATATTAAATGGAACATTATTGAACTTTGTTAAGTTAAAAGAAAAGACGAAGAAAAAATGATTTAAGAACTGAATTTGTACTGTATTACAAAGCCGCAAACATTGGAAGTACAAATGGAGTCGAATTCATTAAAAATAAAGTGGAAGAACAACATATAGAGATTGATAGGGTATAGGACAGAGTAGCAAGATCAGTTACTCAATTTAATAGCAGATATCAAATGCAGATAATTCAAGTTTATGCTCCAAGTTCTCATTGTGATGACAAAATAGAGGATTTTTATATGAATATACAAAGCTTTTGATCAGGCAAAACAATATTTTAAAATTGTCACAGGAATCTAAAATGCTAGAATTAGTAAACATTTGAATGATGAAAGTGGTGTAGATAAATTTGATTATGGTGATGGAAATGAGAGAGATCATAGACTGTGTAGTTTTCAGAAAAACTATATTATTAATGTTTGTTTGTTTTTGTTTTTTTTTTGAGAAAAATGTTAAATGGACATGGAAGCATTCAAATGAAAGTACAGCATAATTGGATTACATTTTGACTAACAGAAATGATCATCAATTAATGAGATATGTAATATACATGTTGTTGCAAAACTAAAGAGGCAAAAATTATTATGAAAAACAATATTTGCAATTGATATTACCAATTTTCAGAAACATTCCAATGAATTTAAATTCAAACTTGCAAATCGATTTTAAATATTAATAGATTTTTGAATATGATTTAGTAGATACCTCATTTAAATTGTCCAAGATCTAATTTAAAATGTATATATACAAAGAATTAAGTGTTTGTATATATGTATCAGCTGATGAGAGCCACCCAATGTAAGTAATTTTAAGTAATTACTAACAATTTGTAATGTTAATAAATTTGTACTCTATAAATTTTTGTACAGTTGTTGTCAGTTCTATGTTAAAAAATAGAGCTGATCGGTACATTCAAAATAATGGTGTATGCCATTTGAGGGTTTGTATGGATTTAGCATTAGTTGTTTTTTTTTTTTTTTAGTGTCTCTATCTATATATATGAAAGAGTTAATTTTTAAAATCTTATCTTTGGCTACGAAAAAAAAAAATTGTACTAAAGCTTGACATTAAATGAAGAGTTGTTCATATAGTAAGTTAAAAAATTTAAAGTTATGTATTGATATCATTGTTATATTTGTACTATATAACATTAACAATTTATATGAAGAGTTATGTGAAATGTAATAATTTGTAATATAACAAAATTAATTAATAATCTTTAAGTATTTACTGAAAGATGAATGTTCTTAATAAATGCATGTTAAAAATATATACTCATAAGGTAACATTGTTTATTAATATATATCAATAGATACAAAACAGCATTGCAAGACTGTGTAAATCTTATTTTTATCTGACACAAGTTTAATTAACTATGTTCCTAAGATCTATTAACGTAGTTTTTGCATTGACTATAACTGTGTTTGAAATAATTTAATTTAAAAATTCTAGAAATGTATATACACAAAAAAAAAAGAAGAAAATTTGACTTTCTACCAAGAAACCCCCCCCCCCCACCTTTTTATTTTTCAAACAATATGATCAAGACTAAAAGAATCCAATTTTTGTGAGTTTAAGCTGTAAGTCATAGGAAATGAATTATAACAAAAAAAATTAGCTCAGTATTGCTTCATAATTTTTCATATAATTAAACACATTACATGATTCATCTTTTGAAATGTTTTACATTTTTATTAAAGGCTTTTTCAATTCATCAAAAAAAAAAAGTATAGTTTTGGATGATTGTTTTACTTTTTTTTTAAAAAAAAAATCCTTTTTGTGTGTGACAAAACTATGAAAAAGAATGTCTAAGCTGCTGATATACTATTTTTAGAATCTAATAATTACTTTTTAAAATAACAATCTGGGCTTTTTAAATTTCTAGGAAGTTAAATAAGGATTATCTTTTTTTTTAATTAAATGGTAATTAACTTTGACCGATGAGGTGACATCATATTTATTCTGTGCAAGAGATTTTTCACTTTAAAGAAGGAACTGATATTTTAGATTGGGTGCTAAGATTTTATGTATATATTTTAATTTGTAATATCTTTTTTATAAAATTAATATGCTGTGTAATTAAGCTGAATGATAGACTTTGAGAGCTAAAGATTCCGAATTGAAACTCAGTTATGGTATTTTTGGAACTATAATATCAACTGACTTTAAATAATTTAAATTGTATTTTGTCAGATTTGTTAAGTACATTTTTTATTAGTGATTATTTATTAATAATTCAATAACATCTTCAATTTGCATTACAAACCACTTGCAAGCTACTATTAATTTTATTAATCTACAATCCAATATATCTTTACAAATACATTCAGTATTTTAAATTTATTCTTAATATAAATATAAAATCATAGAAAAACATTCTTAGTTTTTTATTTGTCTAAAACTTTTATACTGTAATAATATATGTATATATACTGATCAGTTTTATTGCTACAATAAATAAACAGTAATGTGACTTAATTTTAATACTTTTCCTTAGGAAACATTTTTATGTCATTGTAATTAAAAACACAAACATTTTCCAACTTTTTTTCTTGACACTTTTTGTTTAAAATATACTCTAATATATTTAATGATTTCGATTTTCCCCCATGTGACAAAATGCTAAGTTTTAACAGTTAATTTATTTTATATATAGATCCCTTACAGAAAGAATTTTTAAAATGAATTAGAATATAAAATTTATTATGTTGTTCATTTTAAAATAAAATAACACAATTTAAATTCGCTTATCTAACAAAGATAGAAAAAAGAAAATAGGGCCCTTATGTCAATTAAGTTTGTTTATTAATGTATGGATTTTTACTTGAATGAACTTTTTTTAAAAAAAAAAATTATCATAAATTGTATGAATATATTAATTTATTTACTATACTAATATTTTTTTTAATGCATATGTATTCAAGATTAAATAAAAGATACTTAAGTAGATAACTAATGTTAATTCAATTATAATCATGAAAATTCATAGCCTTTTATCTTTTTCTCAGAATGATAAAAGGATGCTGGATTAATGATGTTTTATCTGTAAAATTTGTATATACTTAATTACATTATTTTTTGTATTTGATTTTGTAAACTGGTATGAATTGCCACTTGCAATTTCATTCTGATATCTAATATGTTTGATATCATACATCCTCTTTACTATCGAATACTCTTATTATTGTTACTTTCTGCAATGAACAATATATTATTTGTAACAGATAATATAAGCATGAATAGAAAATGCCTGGATTAATATTTGTATTTTCTTTGTTATTAGTAATGAAATATACAGTATCAATTCAAATTATTTTGCATCAAAAAATAAATATATTTGCTTGCATATAGATAAACCTCCCAACATGTATTTCAGAATCTTTTTTTTTTTTTTAAAAAAAAAAAAGATTTAATATATAGAAAGAACAAGGTTAGGGACATCATAGTCTCATAAAAATGATCACGTAGAAGGCCATAAGTTAAGATTATCAGTGTTGCATCACCATTTTAAAATTTGAAAATATAATTCTTCAATTATAAAATATTACTATAGCTATAAAGGGGGAAAAATCACTCGTTGGAAGTAGATTTTAATAGAAAATAACATATATAAAATGTTACTTTAAATGCATAATTTCAGAAAATATTTATTTTTTTCATTAGTACGTAAATGATTATTACATTTGAAATTACTGCATTTTATTTAACCCTAAGTATAAACTTTATGAAGTTTATATTTATTCATATTATCCTTAATATAAATGCATGGTTTTCTTTATCTTTTAATTTTTTATTTGTTTGTTTTTCCCAATGTAAGCATTAGTTGTTAACATTTAGAAATATATGCAATTATAAACACCTACTTCAAAGTAGTATAAAACAATTTTAAAAATTATAAATTTGTGTAATTTAACATTTTTTAAATCAAATTTTAGTCTATCAAAAGCAGTTAAATAGTAAATAATGATGGATAACATAAGATCATAAAATATGGAAAATGTTTTTATCTCTTAAATTCTCTTTTTTAAAAAAAATTATAATAGAAGCATAATAAAAAACAATGTGCTTCATTTTGATGTTCAGGAAATGATGATTCTTTATAGGTTATGTGAATAGCTTTATTTTGTTTTTATGAAAGAACTTGATTACATTCTCACCATATAAATTATTGCCTTGTTGTTGCTGGTTTTTTAATTTATTTTAAAATTATCTTAATTTCCCTCTTTCACATGCACAAATGCCTGTCTGTTATCACTGTTATTAAAACCGAAATGAAAATAGTAGCAAATTTATTTTTTTACAAATCTGTAGAAATAATAAATAATTTAATAGCAGAAATAAAATAAATTAATAAATTCACACAACACGTGCACATGTATGTGTTTTTTTGGATAAACATGTAAACTTATATATATCATAAGTAAACGGTAGATTTACATGTTATGATGCAACACAGGTTCTAATGTGATGCTGTTGCTTTAAAAGTTAAAAAGTATTGCACCACAGAGAAATAACTACTGCATTTAAATTAGCTATATATAGAACTGTTATTTTACCAATTTATTGTATGAAAGTTAGTCTTGAGTATCCTATTGAAGAAACATAAAAGTATTATACATTTCATTTAAGGATGTTCTGTAAAACTTTTAAAAATATAATGGCAAGTTTCTTCAATTGAATATAATACATAAATTCTGCTGTTGTAAAATCTCACATTCATTAAATTGGACATGTAAAATTAGTGAACATTGCAAGACTAAGTGTTTCATGGCAAATCTTGAGCATGGTTTTCATGGAAAAGATAGATCCTGTTTATGTTATAAATATTACTTTAAAGATCTTCTAAAAAACTGCAATATTGTCATTGATAAAATATGAATAGAATACATTGGAGAGTTACAAATAAATATTGGGTACTTTATTAGTATAGCTGCAATGGCTTTTGCACTTCCATAATAAATGTATTATTTTCACAAGAAATACATTTTACTTAAATTTTTGCAAAACAATTAAATCATCATTCTAAGTGTATTTATTTTAATTTCATTTTGTATAGATTTACTTTTTGCTGCAATTATTGATTTTGAAAATGAAAGAGGGGAGGGGGTAAAACTTTATTTTGATATAATTATATAAAAAAAATTTCATTAAATGTTTGTTTGTCTTTGAATTTCGAAGGCAAATGAAACTTTTTTTATATATTTACATCAAAATAAAGTTTTAAACTCCACCCTCTTTAATTTTCAAAATCAATAATTGCAGCAAAAATTAAATCTACACAAAATAAAATTAAAATAAATGCACTTGAAATGATGATTTAATTGTTTTTGCAAAAATTTAAGTCTAATGTATTTCTAATACATTTATTGTGGAAGTGCAAAAGTCACGGCAGCTATACTAATAAAATACCATATATTGTTTCAAAATAGTTTAGAAAAAAGTTTTTATCAGAAGTAAAAAGACAGCATTACAAAATATGAAGCAGCAGGTTCTATATATGGATATATTTGTGATTCACCTATTAGTTTATATAGCAATCACAAAATTGTGGTACATTTTTTTTGTTGTTTTATCTTTTTATCTTGGAATTGAAATGATTATAGTTATTTGGAATGATTGCTGCTGCTAATGATGAATGAATATATATTTACAGGCAAACACCATTTTCAATGATTTGTATATTATGAAAATGAAATATTACTTACATTCTAAGTATTTGTGTTTCTTTATTTTTTCATTCACCTAGGTATATTGTAAGCTTATGAATAATTGAATTAAAAGATAACCAAAGCACACTTTTTTTTATTAAATGCATCAAAACAAATTTTGATTATGTCCATTTTTTCCAATATGGGCATTAATTGCTGAGTTCAAAATAGACATAACTGAATCATCTTTTTCATGTCAATAAACATCTTCTCAATTTTTATTTAACATATTGTACAAAAAATAATTTTCTAAATTTACCTTTAGAAAGAATAGTCATGTAGAGGTATCTGTATTTATATGTTTAAATTCCATGTGTTAACTTTTTTTTTTTTTTAACTTCATGTGTTTACCTATATTTTTTAAGCGACCTTGATCTTATTTTCAAAATAGTTCAGAAGAATGGCTCTTTGTTAGTTAATTCCTAAATTTAAAAAATCTGTCAAAATTGAGACAATTAGTATTTTACATAATTTTTCTAAGCATTTAAAAAATGCTTTATCATCAATATATTAAATATGCATTGACATTTAGTATTTTACTTAAGTTTTACAAAAGCATAATCAATAAATGCTGCTCCAACTAATATTAGAGTTATAGATATTTCCAATACATTGACTCTTGTAATTCTTGGATTTACTATGACTTTTGATGATACATCATATGAACTTCTTTTAGGAAAACTTAGTTTTATAGGATTAGATAATCATGATATCAATTTCTCTCAAATTTTTTTTTTAAACAGAGAATAAAAAATCAAATTAAACCAAGTACATTATGCATAGTGACTAAAATCATACCTTTGGGAACTCTTTTTATATCTTTGTTTTGCATTATTTATACTTTTTTGATGTAAGAAAATTATTAGTTATTATGCAGATGATAATTATTGTTTTAAAAATGATTTGAGAAAGTATTTGGAAGTTTACATGTGATATTAATAGTAATATTGCACAGATGTCTGAATTCTTTTATATCTATCGTCATACTTACTGAAAGTAAGTACATGTTAGTCGTATTCATACAGCTCTATAGATAATGTAAACTGTATATAAAAATTATTTTTTATAACTGATTCATTGTGAATCTTTAGCTCTCATTCATTTATTGCAACTGATTATAGTTATCTTTAATTGCATAATTTTAGATTACCATTCACAGCCTTAAAATTCATGTCTGCAATTCTGTTACAACTTATGAAAATTTGATTCTGTATTTCCATCTACCATTAAGTAAAAAAAAAAAAAATGTATTTAACATATAATAAGTTAGTAATATAATAATTTTCACTGATCATACAAACAATAAGACTCATTCAGAAATCATTCCAATAAGCTTGTGTATTAATAACTTATAGAATGCAAATACTAAATATTTACATTCTACACTTATTAGAAAAGTCAAGAAAAAGTTTTTCTTATAATGCTGTTTAATCCCAGTTACTTGACAACAAAAAATCCATCAATGCATTTTAGATTGAAATGAAAATATATGTTAAAATTTTGTAATATTCAAAATCAATGTTTTTCCAGTAAAAATGCAACTTTTACCAGTTGTAAATTTTATAATTATTATTTATTCATGGGTAAATCATGTTTTAGAACTATGATTTTTTTGTTTTATGTTAAATATATTATGACAATAAAATCTGTAATTTATATTATTTTATTTAAACATATGTATCCATTCATCTTCCAATATTATTAATTTTTACTTACAGTTGTTACACAATTCTGTAGCATTAGTATATTCTAAGTCTGACTTGAAACCTTTTATTTTTTTGAACAGAATTTGAATTGACTTCAAAGGCATTAAAGAAATTGTATTAGATTTATGTAGCTTATTTCTAATAGATATAGTTTATTAGAAATGTTAGAATTAACTTATTTATTCTTATCCATATTTTCAATATTATGCTCATTTTCATCTCTAACACCAATGTCTCCCCAATAGAAACAATTGATTTAGATTTATACTTAATAAGTTCTGATTGCAACTTTATTTTGTTTTTATTAATAACCTCTTTTTGAAAGAGAAATGCGAAATTAATTGTTATGAATAAAAAATATAAACCAATATTTGGGAAAAAGACAAAAGAATAAAAATTTTAGAAATTTTTAAAGAAAATATAATAAACTTATTTTTGTTGGAAATCTATTGACATAAACTAATGTAAGATAAAATTTTACACATTTTGCTGTGCTCTTTTGATCTAAATCCTGTTCATAATCTGTTGTCATATGGGAATAGAAAACAATTTCTGAAAAGCTTTATCATCTCTATGAATATCTACCTCTCTTTTATTCCTGCTACTTTTTTCATGAAATTCCAATAATAAATCTTTTTGAGAATTTTTAAAGCATTAATCATAGTTGATATATACCTATATAGAATCAATGACCTTTTTGTAATGAATTAAAATTAAACTGTAAGAATCCATAGATATTGAATTAACAATATATGTATGTTTGTGGGTGTTTCTGTTCATTTATAATTGTATAATTAAATAATATCCTGCACAGACTATGTAGTGGAGTTTCATCTTGAGCAATAAACCCTTGATTATTTATTTGTTAAATAATTATTTTTTTTAATTTTTTATTTAAATAACATTTTAAAATATGTAAATAATACAACTTCAATTTTGTGTTCATTTATTTATCTATTGTTTGTAATCCATCTTTAAAATTAGTTTGTATATATGTATGTGTTAAATTCTATTTCAGAAGTCAAGTTGAATAAATCATTATTTGTGATTAATGTATTAGGCATCTAGAAATTCAGAATACTTTAGTCATAAAAATAAATAATAAAATTCTTTCATAGTATCTCACTACTTCATAATGTAGATTACTTTTTTTGTTTAATATTTATTCTTTTAAAATTAACCAATGTCTTATTTTTTTTAATGAGATCAAATATAAGTTTTTATTCTTTATTTTTGTATTCACTACTCTTAGATTTATCCTTTTAATTAATTCCAATTTTATATAAAGATATTTATGTGTGTGAAAAAAAAAAAGTTTTTTCATCTGTAAAATGGGCTACCAATATAAAATTGTTTTATTATTCAGTGTATATATTTATTGACATATATACTATACAATACTTACAGCTATTTCATTGGTAAAACAAATTCTTACCTAAAAAAATACTAGTTTTGCTGCTTGAGGCTATAGAGAAGGTTAACTTGGCTGTTAACTTCTTCCACCTTTAAGTATTATATTACTACAATTGATCTACCTTTTTTATATATACAATGGCTCAAATATAAAATTTAAAAATAAGGTTTAAGAAAATTTTATACATTTAATTTTTACATTTTTCTGTTTGAGGCAAATTAAATATTTAATTAAGATTATAAATAAATTTAAAAAGTCAAAATTGTATTTAATATTGTTATTCTTTTAATTAAGTGACCTCAAGCAATTACTACAATCCATTTTTTCTGATGTTTTATTTTAAAAATATATTTTTATTATATTGCTTATTAAATTTATTTGCTTAAGAAAACAAAAAAATGTCTAAATACTTGCACATTGACCTACATGCAATCATGTGGATATATTAATTGTTCAGTTACTTAATTCAGTTATCAAATATTACTATACATGCTAAACTGCTTTTTGAAAATTTATATACACATTATATTAGTTTAGCAAATATATTTATCTTATTTTACTTCAAAATGGAAAATTGGTAAAATAAATAATATTGTATATATTGAAATAATTGAGAGAGTGCAAATCTCTCAAGTGCTTATGACTACAACCAGCCAATCAAATCTTAAGCACTGGGACACAGAATTTAATAAGAAAAGAGCGGTTCCACTCTCTTCCTTACTTGTCTTAATATATATCCAAGCCAGTCCAAAGTACTTATATTTGAAAGTGTGAATCTTAAATATCATCACACTTACTTCACTGAGTTCAAATTATAAACATACAGAGTGAAATCTTGTAATCAAAACTTTTATGCATAGCTTTTTTTCTTTAAAGGTGCATTGTTGATGGCTAATCTTAAACTGGTGATTGTCATCACCAAAACAAAGATTTGCCTAAGTTTATTTCTACACTCTATAGCCTTCTCCAGAGGACTCCAATAAACTCTTATTTCATCTATCCATCTAAGATTTTAACTGACTTCATTGTCATCTCATCAACCTGTTAAGTCTATCCAGCGTAACTTCATTTCAGCCTTTTAATTTTTTTTTCATACAATGATGCCTGTATTCACTCATGGGATCCAGTTTAAGACCTCATCTGTATATCCATTGTCATCTGTTTTAACAGTATGTCCAGTTCAGTTTCATTTCGGCCTCTTAATTCTTTTCACGTGTCAGTTATACCTCATTGTTCTCTTATCCACATATTTTTTCTTTAATTTATCTTTATGTAGTCTAAAGTTTGTATTTCTCTTTTATTAAGAGTTCAAGTTTCACATATATATGCAAATACTGCTAAGACACATCTATTAAAAAATCTTCCTTTTCAAATACATAAATATATTTCCTTTTATTATTAAATTATTTTATCCATCATCTTTTCATTTCCACAAATAATCTGTCAAGGTATTTGTAATTTGTAACTTCTAATCAATGATTATCAATCTTTTATATATATATAAAAAACATTGAGTATTATTTTAATCCTTTTATCATTTATCTCTTGACAATTTTTGTAACATTTTCTGAAGTTCTGAAGCATTTTCATAATCAACTACATCATTTGAAAAATCTAGATGGCTAAAATATTTCTATTTTTATTTCCATAATCCTTACATTTGAATCATAAAATTCTTTGTATAAATCTGTTGTAAAAAGTTTTTTTTTTAATCCCCAGTGTTAATCTTTATAGTATTCCATTATGTTTTCTAATTATTGTTATATTTTGATAAATATTTGTTAGAATTCAACAGTATTCTAAATCTCTACTTGATGTTCCATATTTTTAACCACTGCAGTAATGCTTAAAGAATCAAAATGACTTTTCATAATCTACTATTTCAAAATATAATGGCATCTTATATTCATTGGTCATTTCTATAACTTTTCTATTTTGCTAAAACCACTTTTAAATCCAGCCTGTCCTTAAGTTGGGTTGAGTTCAAAGTCCTGTTAAGATGAGTTTTAATGATCTCATTGAAAATCTTGAATAGAAGATTAATAAGTTTGTAACTCCTATTATTATTTTTTCCAGCTTTCTTAAATATCAGTATCACCATTGCATTTTTCCAATATTTGATATATTTTTATCATTTAGAAATTTAGTATATAGCTTTGTCAACAGCTTATTTTTTCATGTATTTCATGATATTAATAATAAGTCTGTCATTTCCTGGGGCTTTCTTACTCTTTGTAGATTTAATTGGATGTCCTAATTATAGAAACTACTTTGTTTTTTTTTTTTTTTGTTCTTTATTACTATATAATTTTTTTTTTTGTAAAACTTCAATCCACTCTATTAACTCTCATTTTAATAATAGTACTTTACCATCTTCCAGTACCAAAATGTTGAGTTATACTTATAAAACTTTTATTTTTTTCTTATAACTGCACAATTATATTTTTTTAAAGCTTATTGTTTTTTGTATCATCTTACAAAATTTCATCTATTCAATTATTCCAAGTTAATATTTTTAAATGTTTTCATATTTATTTTTTTCTTAATATGTAGCCATGTCTCTCACTTGCAAAATTGCCTGGTGAATTAGATGGCTTTTTGTGTAACTGACCTTAGTAAAGTAACATTTAACTTTTTATTAAATTCATTCAAGTTTTAATTTGTTAATATTTTAAAGTGATTTGCATATTTTAGCTTAAAGTCATTAGAATATTTATGAAAGCGATGGTGTTAATTGTTAGTACTTTTTAAAGATTCGCATTAACATGTATCTTATCTCTCTCATTAATGATATTTTTCTGTCTTGAATCTTAAATATATTAGTCTTAAAATGCATTTTTTTTTTATTAATCAAAATACAATCTAACTCTGCTCTACCTTCATTTGGATTTTTCCAAAAGCATTTTGGATTTTTTTCAAAAAAGAGAAGAGAAACAGAATTCATAATCAGATTTTCTTTTGATGAGCAGAACAAGGCAGATTGGTCTGGTTAATGGTGATAATTATGGAACCACTAAACATCACATGATCACTATTTTTTATGCTAGCACATTACTGTTATTAAAACAGGCAATTTCTGGTAATATATAAATCAAATAAAAATGTTTTCTCCATTAAGAATATAATTGCTTTTAAACTTTCTTTTGCAATCATTAACTACATGTGTTGATATTTCAGTTAATTCTTAATGGGCTCAAAGAAGTACAAGTGCAAAAACATGGAATGGCAAAATAGAGTTGCTAACAACCAACATACAAAAAAAATGTTACAGATGTACTCGCTATTTTCACTCTATTTTATTTTTAAATACAATTTATCCAAACTTCAAACATAAAGAAAAGTGTGATTTTGGTAATATTTTATTTTTAGTTGAATCTTTAAACATTACTTCGATGTCATGAAAAATAATATTGGGATGACTGATAAATGTAAGATTCTTTTGATTTGGAAAAGGGATTTATAATAATACTATTATGTAATTTACAAATTCAATATGTAATCTATAACCTCTTATTACTTTCATTAACAGATTATGCTTTTTTTTTCCAAACTCTTAGTATTATTTATCTTTTCAATTTCTTATTTGGTTTTGAGAAAATGAGGGATGGCAGTGGAAAAAATATGGGCAATTGTAAGTTTTCTAGGTTTATTTTGATTTCTCATAATCATATCTAATATTGACTTAGAAATTAATTTATGCATAATTTCAAACAATCTCTTCTTATTTGACTTTAAAAATTTGAATTTCTTATTTGGTTTTTAGAAGGTGAGGGGGAGAGAATTTGTATTGTCGACTTTTTTGAAAACAATAATTGTCAGCTACATTCAATACAAATTACAAATAAAAATGAATTAGCTGGCTTTGTTTTGAAACAACAAACTTAGCTACTTTGATGAATGTATCAGCATATCAAACTATGAATAGAACCTAGCAAATATTTCGTTAAACAGTATGCCTTATTACCTATCCAAAAAATTAGAAAAATATTAGAATTTTATTATTAAAAAAATGATATATTTACAATTAGTTATTATCAAAGAAACAAAAAAAAAATTCTAAAAGTTAATTAATTATTTATTGTTATTAAAATTTTAAAGAATATTTTATTTATGGTCTTCACAAAAGGTTTTTTTTTTACCCAGTAGAGGCTGTTTCTGGTTTCTCATAATATACTTTCTAAGAGCAGTCTTTTTAAAAATGAAATATTTTCAAAGACTACTAGTGTTATCATTTTTGGTTTGATAATGTCTTTTACAAAAATATTGCATCATAATCATTAACAATTACTGAAAATCACATTTTTAGTCTTATTTAAACCTAGGGTAAAACAATTTAAAGTATCAGCCAATCACAAATCTTGGTTCTAAGCCATCTCTCTCATAGCTTTGTCATAACAGCAGAAGTGCTCAGTCACACAAAGGTTTGTAAAGGTTCGTTTTTTTTAAATTAATACATTAAAATCGTAGAAAAGTAACAATTATAGCGCCATTGGAACACCTAAAAAGTGAAAAGTGCACATACCACAGAAAATATTGAAACCATTAAAGATTAAAATCAAACTTGGATGCCCACTGGTTGATAACTGTTTTCTTCCCCCAGAATTGCCGCTTCATATGGATAGAATAATTTTCCAGTTATGATATGGATGGATAATGCAAAATTGCTCTAAACTCTCCCTTAATCTTAGCTTTCTTTTCTTCATCTTAGATGACCTGAAATTTAAATGAAGAATGTAAGGAAGTTTATTTTATTTTATTTTTAAAAAATAATTTAAGCAATTTAAATGAATAACTCCAAGTTTTAAGTTTACATTTCTTTTTCAAATAAAAACATTTTAACAATATCAATGAAAAATACAGTTTATTTTTAAATTAATTTTTAAAAAGTAAAAAAAAAAAAAAGAATTTATTTTAATATTCTAGAAAATGTTTTATTTTTATCTTTTATATAGTGGATTTGAACATAGACTTCAGCCATCCATTCTATATCATACAACCGATACACATGATCACACGTGAAAAAGATAAATGATCTCTAATATACGTATTTCATGCTGAACCAGCACTATTCAGTTGGTCCTGATCATTTCCCACACACATATATAATCAGTGCTCAGTTTATATTATCATAAATAGCAAACCTTCACACTTTTAATGGTTAGGCTTCAGTCTATTCCGCCTTCCAAATCTTCAGCCATCCACATGATTGAAAATATGAATCCCTTGTTAATAACATGTCAATATTATTGCCATGCCCATGTTGACCTTAAATCACTCTGATGCCTATATATAGGACCTTATATTTTTAAATACACAGAAGAGGGGTGGATGTTGCAGGCTACAGAATGAATTTATATTTTAAATGCAGGTATATTTTATATACATGGGGTCTAAATATAATATATGGGGATCCTGCATATATTACATCTAGATTCCAGGTATATAAAATATACTTATATTTAAAATATTTTTATCTTTACAAATCTATATTTTAGCTATGTTAAGTACATGGATTCTTAATTTTGTCGAGTAATTATCCCAATTTTATTTCATGGTAAACAAAGTAGAATGTAAGTAGCCAAATACATAAATACCAAAAAAAAATTATATGTTAGTTTGCTTCTGAATCAACAGAGGAGATTTAGGGGGTAAAAAAGTAAAAAAAAAAAAAAAATCATTAAAAAATTGAACATAATCAATCATATGATGATTTTTGCACAGAAAATCAAAATATTTTTCATAAGATTGTAAAATCCATATCATAATGCAAGTTAGTAACCACAAGTACATTAGTACCAAAAAAAATCCATATGTTAGTTACCTTCTGAATCAACAGAGGTGATCCAGGGGGGGAATCACAAAAAAATTGAACATAATCAGTCATATGATGATTTTTGTACAGAAACTCAAAAATATGGGAATTGTCTATACAAGCAACAACTTCCATTAATTTTTTTCTTTCATACTGTCTTTTGTACTCTAGTCTTTATCTAAACAGAATTTGCTTTAAACCTTTTTCAGTGGTCATATTATATTTATTTAATTTCAACTCTCCAGTTAAAAAACAACAACATCATTATCGAATCTGTATGAATTTCTAGGTTATCACTTGTAGCAAAATATATTCAATATAATTCCGAATAATGCTATAGACTTTTCTATCTTTTTGTATAACATACTGTAAATTTAACTATTAAAAATATCAGGCAAAAAAGAAACATTTCATTTTTAGTTTAAAGTGATCTATCACTTTTCTAATTAATAGAGGTTAGAATGTATACCTAATGCATCCAGGACTTACAAGTAATAAGTTGTTTTTAAAGTATTGTATTTTAAATTTTTTTTTTTTTTTTTTAAGAATGAAAATTCTTCACTTTTTTTTTCATCTTTTGTTGGTGATGTGCTGTTAATTTTGTTTATGTTATTTTAAATATTTTAAAACTAAAGCCAAGATTGTTATAATAAATAATTATGTGACTATTTTTTGTTGTTGGAAGAGAAAAAAGTATCAGCAACCCTATTATACATTAGATTACTATAACAATTTAGTCTTATACTATTAATATATTCCATGAAACCATGATGAAAAAAAATCAGTAATCATACTAATACTAAAATTTTTCTTGTAATGGATTGTCTGTCAGCTTTTGCTTAATGGACCATTCATAAGTCTAAGTGCTTCAGTTTTATTTCATTTATTAACTGTCACAAAGTTATACATATATTCACTGGAAATAATTATATTTTGGGTGACTTAATCCTCAGAGGCTATAAGCAATATGTAATACTAGAAAATATTCATGTCTTAATTTTATAGAATTTTATAAATTGAACAATTGTCCATTTTAGTTCTTTTTTAGAAGTATATGTATTTTAAAAATTTGCTCACATAGTATAAGTTTTATGCTACTTGGGGGGCAATATCTCGCACTGCTATAATCTAAATGTACAGTAATTTTATTTTTATTTTTCACAATCTTTACAAATATAATAGTTATTGTAAATAATGCTTACAATAATAAAAATCAAATTTATTTTTGTTTTTCTTAAAAAAAAACTACCCAGGTAAAAGCTGTATTGAATTATTCTAAATGAAAGTAATTTATTTCATTTTGTAATCTCTGTTTATTTTTTTTTATTATAATATTTATTTGAACTCAGGCTTTCAAGCATCTTTTAACTATTCACACTATCTCATATCACTGATACACATGATCACACACATGTAGAAAAAATCAATAATCACCGATACACATATTTCGTGCTGGACCAGCACTCATCAGTTGGTCCAGATTATCATGTCTCACATATATATATAATCATTGCTCAGTTTATATTAAGATAGCAAATCTTCATACTTTAATGGACAGGCTTCAATCTATTCCAACTCTTCAGTCATCCATCCCATTGAAAATCTGATGATGGAAAGCCCAAATCCCATGCTGATGCCAATATTATTGTCATGCCCATGTTGACCTCAAGTGACTCTGACCCCTCATGTATAATATGAAGAGTATCCATATTTCAAATCTTACACATTAAACTTGCATCTTGCCCATCCCTCTTCTGTGTATTTAAATGGATATGGTCCTATACATGAGGGGTCAGAGTGATTTGAGATCAACATGGGCATGACAATAATATTGACATCAGCATGGGATTTGGGCTTTTTATCATCTGATTTTCAATGGTGTGGATGGCTGAAGACTTGGAAGTTGGAGTAGATTGAAGCCTGTCCATTAAAGTATGAAGATTTGCTATCTTAATATAAACTGAGCACTGATTATATATATATATATATGTGTGTGTGTGAGGTGATAATCTGGACCAACTGATAAGTGCTGGTTCAGCCCAAAATATGCACATTGGTGATTATTGATCCTTTCTACATGTCTGTGATCATGTGTGTCAGTGATATGAGATAGTGTGGATATTTGAAATGTGCTTGAAAGTCTGAGTTCAAATCCCCTATATTTACAATTAGGCTCCAGGTATATGAAGAGTGACTGTGCTTGTAATAATAAAAATCAAGATTGTTCTCTTCCCAATTGATACCAGGTAGAACCTATATTGGTTTATTCTAAGTGAAAGTAATTTTATTTCTCCATTTTTTACAATCTATGTTTTTTGTTGTTTTGTTTTTTTTTTACTTTTTTATGCAAATATTGTAATACTTATTTGTAAAGTATTAAAGATTTTAAGACTTCTCATTCGATAATTTAATATACAAAATTAACAAAGCGTATGCCACACTTGAATGAGAAGCTATAAAGATACACAGAAATTATTACACTCTAAGCGCTTTCGAGGTCTTTTGCCTCATATTCATAGTGGTACTGTGAGCTGCAGAATGAAAAAATAGGGCAAGGGAAACAAAACAGTATGCAAAGCATATGCAAATGAACTAGATAGTCCAACGTTTGGAGATGTCAAAGCAGGTATCTCATCTATTGATGGAGTTATTATTGCCATTAATAAAATATGCTTCTCTGATTTTCCGCCTGATATCACCCTTCTCAATACAGACTATTTTAGGGCTGGAAGGTTCAATGATAATTCATCAACATTTTTAGAGCATTCCAAGAAGACAGGACATTTGTTTGAACCTTCTAGCCCTAAAATAGTCTGTATTGAGAAGGGTGACATCAGGCGGAAAATCAGAGAAGCATATGTTATTAATGGCAATAATAACTCCATCAATAGACGAGATACCTGCTTTGACATCTCCAAACGTTGGACTATCTAGTTCATTTGCATATGCTTTGCATACTGTTTTGTTTCCCTTGTTCTATTTTTTCATTCTGCAGCTCACAGTACCGCTATGAATATGAGGCAAAAGACCTCGAAAGCGCTTAGCATGTAATAATTTCTGTGTATCTTTATAGCTTCTCATTCAAGTGTGGCATACGCTTTGTTAATTTTGTATATTAATACTTATTGTAAATAATGCTTACAAGAATAAAAATAAAATTCATTTATTATTATAATTTTACTAAAACAAAGCAACAAACTAATCCCAGTTAGAAGCTCCATATTGTGGGATCTATGGTTATATCTTTTTCTACTTTTTTATACAAATATTTTAATGTTTTTTGTAAATAATGCTTATAATAAATAAAATTATATATATATTATTATAATAACTGACCATTAGAAAGCAATTAACTGGTCCCATTTAGAAGTTATTCTAAATGAAAGCAGTTTTATTTCTCCATTTTTTTTTGCAAATTATGGTTATATTTTTTAAAAAATTTTATGCATATATTAGAGTACATATTGCAAAAAAATGCTTATAATTTTAAAAAGATCAAATTTGGAATCTTAATTATTATCACAAAATAATACTTTTCTCATGAGTTGTTTACATTATAGAAGCACATTGTAGCTATTGTGGGTTAAAGAAGATTTTGAAATACAGATATGAAGGAAAATTGATAGAGCAAAAGATAAAAAATAGAAATAATATAAAATATAGAAAAATATAATGGGTACATTTTTTGAAATGGAAATTTATTAATAGTAACATTAATGAAATCAAGAAAAGCATATAGGAAAATGCAAGATACCATTAATTTGCTGGTATAACAAAAAAATTTGTTTTTATAGTAGATAAATGTGACTAAATAATTGTGAGCAATATTATAATAGTACAAGTTTTACATTTCCATGATAGTGGAATGTATTAGCAAGGATTGCAAATATCATAATATTGTTATGTAAATGTTTTCCTTATCAAGCATTGTCATAGATATTATATTTCTTTTTTTTCTTCATTAGTTATGAAATTTATGATTGTTATTGTTATGCTTTATGATTAAAACTAATTTCTGAATTCAGATTTATCCACTTTTATTGATTTAATATTTATCAATTTTAATATTTTGAAAAGAGGAAGAAAATATTGGCTTTCTTATGGTTCTACATATTATTTATTAATTTAAAATCTTTATTTTCTTTTTTTTAATTGTGATTTCAAATGTATTACCAATAAAATTAGAATGTTGCTTTAATAAATGTTTTAATTATATATATATATTTAATTTATTATTTTACAGATAGTCCAGATGTAGATCTTGATGCCATTTTAGGAGAATTATGTGCTCTAGAGAATGAACTTGAAAATGAAAGTAATAAATCAAGCCGGTCTCTACGTTCAAATAGCCTGGGACATACAAATACTGTTCACAACCAGTTCAGACGGTTAACACTGCCACATTCTGGTTCAGAATCATTAAAAATGCCACAAGCTCCTACAATCGATATCACCCCACATTCAGACGGAGGCTTTGAAAATGATGAGCCTACACGTTTTCCTCAACAAGAACTATGTGTGCCCTCTGAAAGTCCTGATAATGATTCAGCTTTTTCGGATAGTGTATCTATGGTGTCCTGTGAATCATCGGCATCATCAGCTGCACGAACAGATTCTAGTCACAGTACTGTTTCATCAAAGAGTAGTAGTGCATCTCTCACAGTGCCTTCTCCAACACAGGTAAGTATCATTGATATGTAATTTTTTTTTTACAGTCTTACTATTAACCTTATAGAAGATACTGTAACCACCCTTTAATATTTTTTGCTTGATTAAACAAAGTCTAAAAATAAATTAACATATTGCCTTCTATAATTTGTTGCTTGGTTTATCATTTTTCTCTCTCTTTCTTTCATCAATTTGTTAATTAAAAACCAATTGTAATCATTAGGTAATTATTTTGAATAGTAAAATTTATGATAAAATACTTTACAAAAAAGTAATATCTCGGACAAACTCTTAATTGATAAGTGCGGTAATGAAAATATTGTAAAATCTCTATCTGGCAGGTTCCTATCCCCAGACCAATTGGTTTCAAGCTTATGGCTCACCTCAGTGAGGAACTAGAACATTCAGACACTAGATTTGAATAAGCTTGACACTAATTGGTCTGGGGATGGGAACGTTCCAGATAGAGATTTTAAATATTTTCTCTTATAGCACTTATCAATTAAGAGCTTGTTTGAGCTATTGGTACCTCTCTATATTATATATTTGTAAATACAAGTTTATAAAAGCAATGTCATGCCATATATGACTTGCTTTTTTTGTTTTCTATAAAAAAAAGTAATATATTATTGAGAAATCAAAATTGGAATCTTTTTAAGTGCTGATATCTTCTACATAAGACAATAATTGTTGGTCCAGTAAGAATTTGATTAATTTACTCCATTATGTTTTCTACTTCATATGAATATAAATTTATTGAAGAGCTTAGCTCTAATTTGGATGATACTTGAAATTTTTTTTAAGTAAGTGAAAATTTTCAAGTCGGTTTAGTTTTTAAATCAGCTGACTGACAACTGGTAAAAATAGTCAACCATTTATTGATTAGGAAATGAATATTTAGCTATTCTTAGTTAAAAGATAAACAATAATAAAATAGCTATAAACCTTCATCACCCAGAAATTTGTCTTTTTTTTTCACTGCCCTTTTATAGAAAGAAGATTATTTAAAGACATTTGGCATGCAGTGTGTTATTTAAAGGCAGTTTTCTTGGATATTATATATTGATAAATGCTCTCTATTCTTTAAATAAATTATTATTATTATTTTCATCTTTAAACATTCTTTAAAAAGAAAAAAAAAGTTCTTAATACTAGACTTCTAAGTCATTAAAATTACTTTTTAGCACATCTTTTAATATGCATATAAATTTAAATTATGTTATCTCCCATGAATAGAGCCAGCAAAACTTAATTAATTGAGTGTTCTCTAGTAAATTCTGCAGCAATAGTGTTGATAAGAAGCTCTTATTTTTATTGATTTTGATACTGATAATATCTATAATACTCTCATAAATGAAGAAACATATCAGTATTAACATCTGTTTGTTATGTCAATAACAATGGGTTTGAAATTAAGCCTAGTAAAACTTGGATTTTTTTTTTTCAAATTCTAATCGCACTTAGAAATATTTTTTTTCTAGATCTTCACACTCTCAAACCAAGATGTTTCAGATTGGCCTATATAAATCAGAATTTAGGTAAAGTCTCTATATTATGTTTGGATTTGAGAGTCTCCTCTGTACTCAACATGATAGCATTGAGTTATTATAAAATCAGTAAAGCGCATGCATATATTAAAAAAGGTGAAATCTTTCTTTTTAATTTCATATGATCTATGTGCTTAATAAACAAATTTGAACATTACTAATATTGATTTGTAAATGGTTGTAAAGCTATTCTTAATTAGATATTAAAACAAGGATTGAAAAACATTCAAACTTTTACCACTTTGAAATCGACATGTCTGTTGAGAAAAGGTAGTTCTCATTCACTGTTTCTCTGTAAGGAGCTGACAGTGAAAATTTTGCCCATAGTAGGCTATATAAAGGCTACTTTATCTTTATTCTTATGAACTATTTGAAAACATTTTGACAGAATTCCATTCATATTATTAGTAGGAATGAACAAACTTGAATAACAATAAATAAAAGCAATATATTGAAAATAATCTTTTATTAGAATGAAAATATCAATTGTTAATGAATTATTTTTGGATTATATTCAAAATTGAAATAAGTCAATTTCAAAATACAATTCATTTTCAAGCTTTTTAAAAAATAGGTATTAAAAAAAAAAACCCCAAACACTATTATGAATAAACCAATAAATATGTATATAAACTTTTGTTTTCAAATTTTAGTCTATCAATTATAATGGATGGTAGAATGAAAGTCATTAAGGATGAAAAACTTTTTATCTTTACTTTTATTGCTTTGAATTGAATAAACACAATCATTAGAAAATGACTATGAAAATTTTATTTATTTATTTATATTTCAGAATTTGCTCTTTTTGATTACAATTGCACTTAATATCAGTTTATATGCAAAACTACTGTTACACTTGCGATTTGTGAATACAAAATATGAATTTTAGAAATTACTACTAATGAGTTCATAACTCACTAAAATTAAAGTTTATCATGTATTATAACTTCAACGTGATCACTGGAATCACACATCAACTTGGCATCATTATGCATTTTATAAGCCATTAGATTTAACATTTATTGAAAGACTGAATTTGATTATTATATTGATAAAGATTTAAAGTCAATAAATATTATTAATTCTTTGTTTAGTTTGTCTTAGTTTTGTAATAATGATCAAATGTTATCTCTTGTCATAATATTCTGAAGCCTAAATAACTTGTCTTCAGAAATATAGAGAACTTTTATATATATACTAAACCGAAGATTTTTATAGAAATGAAAAATTATCCTAATACATCTGTGTATAATTTATTGAATATATATATACTGATGTCTCTACCAGGTCACATTGGTTATCAATTGTGGAACATTATAAAATATGTAGAGGCATTGTAAACACTGATGTATTACAATAATGAGTGTTCTATTAATAGAAAATAGAAATAATACTTATGAGCAATTATTCAGATTTAATGAGTTTTTTTTAAAAGAAATTTCCAAATAGAAAGTAATTTGCATGTATCATCACATTTGTTGATACAATCTGGCCTTTTAAAGATTTCAATGGCTCTCTGTCTATTATTGTTGGAGAGTGTCAGATCTGGATAGTAAATCAATACTGTGACCTGTATCTGTAGCATGGAGAGATAGTGGTGATGATGATGAGTATTTTTTAACTGCATTAATATGTTCATCTCTTCTACCATTGATGTGATGATTATACTTATATAGGAAGCTTTACAAATGTTACATGGAATTTCATAAACTCCATGTGCTCAAAGAGGGATTGAGTCTTTAGGCTTGGTTATAAAGCTATTAATTTTTTGATAAGTAGTATATGTTGTCTTAATATTATAATAATATTATATAAGAAATATGAGCTCTAATAGTTGTTTCTTCTTTTTGTTTTTTATTTTGATTGTTTATATATAAACAATATATATATATCTAGTAAAATGAAAATATAATATAATAAATATGTTGAAAGTATGCTAGGCAGTAATAAAGCTAAATATTAAAAAATATATATATATATTTTCTGTATTTTCATTTTACGATATATTAAGTAGGTGCAGAAAAGAAAATTAATAACAATTGAAATATATACATATTTGATTGTTTATAAACATTGAATATTTTTTTTACATTTATATATATAAATGCAGAAAAGATTTTTACTTATGGATCTTTTAATAGCTAGATAAGATGTATATTGTTCCATTCATTAAGTTTATATAACATTTTAATAATTTTTTATTATTAATATTCAATGGTCTGATATAAGGTAATTTTTTTGTCATATATGATTTATATATTTTTATTGGTGATTTATTGATATTTGGTGTTGTAAGATTTATTATTAGAAAGTTGATATTTTAAAATCAAAATATAAAATGAATGAGATCAATATTCCAGAAAAATTAACAAATTCTTCTACTTTTTTTTAAGTATCTATTACTTGCAAAATCATCCTTATACTAGTACAAGGTTCCTGGCTTTTTAATGATTAGTGATTTTGTTGTATTAAGAATAATTTTGCAGTATCCCACTCTCTTATTATAAACCTGCCATTTGTTAAAGTGCTATTTGTTGCTGAAAATGTAAACATATCTATGTATATTTCACCTAACATGCAATCTATATATTTATTTTTAAATACTTTTAAAGAAATAAGTAAATAAAAATTTACTGACTGGTTCCACACTTTTCTCTTTTTAATTGTACAATTATTATTTTTTAAATGATTGCAAATTTAAAAAGTCAACTGATATAGAAATAAGTTTTCTACTTCCAGTTCATTTTTTTTTTTAAAAATAAAAATTGATTAAAAGATAGTCTAGAACATAGAATGCATCTCAGATTTATTAATTTACATTCACTTACTCATTTAAATTTGGAAAAAAAATATCCTGTTTAGTGTAATTAAAACAGATCTTTTTGGAAATGGATGTGCTGTAGATCCTGGTGAATTATTTGCATAGATCTAAAACAAAGTGGTGATAAATTTGGTTAAAGACTATTGAATTTTTTAGTGTGTATGTGAATATATAGATTCATGATCTCCACCTGCTCTTAAGAATGCTTTTATTGTTCCACTTTTGAAACATAATAGGGATAAACAAGACTTCAATAATTATCACGGAATATCATTGTTATCTTGCACGGTAGAGATAGTTTCATTGTTAAATCAATTGCTTCAGATATAGAATAATAATGTCTGTTGCTTTAGTCATAAAATAATAATTTTCAGAGATTCAGTGTGATTTTAGTCAATTGCAAAATATTCTTATGGTTTTTGATTTCAGGAAAATGAAAGAAAAGTGTTGGGAACAAAGATATGATATATCCATCATTTATGTTGTTTTTTTTTTTGCAAATTATCTTAGTCATGTTATCTCTAAATTCTATTTTTGAAAGCATATTATTTATTGTCAAAGAAAACAAAGATTGAAATAATACAATAACAAAAAGCATACTTTTAATGCTATCAAATTATTTTTTTTAAGACGAAAAGAAAAAAATGGTTAAATATTCTAATGTATTAAACTTTTTCTAATTTTCAATCTCAATAATAAAGATTCTAGAAAAATATTTAATTTAATTAACTTGTTCATAAAAAGTTGTCATATTGAATTTTTAAAGAATTGATTTGAGATACAATTTTCAGAATAACGTAAGCTTTAACAATGTTAAAACAAACTGTTATATATTGCCAAAAAATATAAATAGCAAGGGAAAAAATAAGGCTAAGAAAAATAGTGATTACCATTAAAAAACTAAGGAGGAAAAAAAACAATGTCAATATCCTAAAAATTATTACTTTATTGTTTGTTCAAAATTTTTAATTTATGATAATTAAGTTTTTAAATTACATTTTTATTGATAATTTCATTATATTTCACATAAAATTCTGATTCAAAATATGTATACTATTTTTTATCTGAGATAATTCATAGCTTCAGTATACAAAAATAGTACAGTGAGAATTCAGTTTTTTAAGTTAAAAAATCTCAAGATGTCTATATTTTTCCCTAAATAAAAGGCAAAAAAATAAATATCAATTAAGCAATAATCACTGTAAATCAAATATTATGAAATTATCTTTTAACAAATTATTATAAGTAAAATTAAAAAAATTAAAATTCAATCAGCATGACATTGTAAAAAAAAAAAAAAAATTGGAAGGGGATGGGGTGATAAATCACCCACTGATATTACTTACCACTATAAATACAATAAAGAAGTGAAAAGAAATATAATTTGTAATTCCAAATAAGACATCATGATAATATACATATGTATGAACATCATAAAAGTGGTGTGGATATATATATGTATGCATCGCGCGAGTCCTTCTGATAAATGTTATGAAAACTTGATAGCCTGAAAAATAAGATAAACTACAGATTTGAGCTCTTAAGTTTACCATTACTTACTCAAAACTATTTTGATTTTAGACTTTTGATAAACTAAACTTGTTTAAAACAATATCTTCATATTGAATAATCATCACCAAATACACAAAATATGATAATCCAAATAACATTCATTCAAATGACAAAAACAGTTTATAAATGTAGAATCTGCAAGAATTTCTCATTTCAAAAGGCAATTAAAGATTTTTAGGAAAGAAAAATATGTAGGTATATATATCTTTTATTTTAATAATATTACATTTAGAACTAAATATATATTTATTTTTTTACTAAAAAAGTTAAACATTCTAAGTCACCTATTTATAAAAAAAATAAACATAGGATTTATATTCAACCTCTTTCATGGTGTGAGTCTTGCAATTGAGCATATTTGTTCATACTGTTGAATATTGTTATTAATAAAAGACAGTACATTTCAGACTTTCAGTTTACCAATTGGCAAAACTAATCAGAAATAAAATTGATCACAGCATCCTAATTTACTTTGCACAAGTAATGAGGCTAATTTTATAGATACGGTTTTTATTATCATTAAAATACAGAGGCTAATAAATTATTAAACTTTTTGAGAATCATTATATCTGCAACTCACATGAACCTTGCATGAAATTCCCAATATTATACCAAAAACGCAGATGACTTGCAATCTGATACATTTTCCCAATTACAATTTTTTTCTTTAGCAGCATATTTATTAGTTTCATCAAAAATTTTGCCACATATTTTCTTATCAAAAAGTAGACAAGACATATCAAATTGAATGCTCATTTGTAATGGGAAACTTCAAATCTGGAGTCTTCATAAAATTTACTTATATTTACCTATTGTTCTATTACGTTAGGTGACATATTACTGATTTTTCAGGATGAAGGGTCTGAGTAATGCTAACTTCAGTAGGTATATATTGTTTATATTTTCTCACCTTTTGTCTGATGATGGAGTTTTTTCTTTCAAGAACAAATTAGAATTAGATGATTCATTTGGTTTACTGGATGAAAAACTATCTTTGGAATTCAAAGGCCTAGAAATTGCAAAATCTTTGATGATTGCTGAATCTATTTCTGAATCCATTTGTTCCATTACAAAATTCATGTTGTGTTTTTTCTAGACAATCTAATAAACTGAGGGTGGGGGAAAATTAAATGAATTTATTAATAAAAAAAATTACAAAAAATCTGATTTTTGGCAGAGGAAAACATGGCATATGCCATTCGAAGAGGACAAAAAAAGCACAGAATGAGAATATTGGTGCATAGATAGTCTGTTTGGATTCCCTGCAATTTTAAAATAGACAAAGAAATTACAATTTAAAAAATGAGCAGTGTTTATGTGATTTGATTAGAACTTATTAAAGAAATTTAAAAAAAAAACACCTATAAGTTATATTTATCAAAAACTAAAATTACTTACAAAATAAGAATTTTAAATCACTCTAATCTACTGCTTTACTTAAAATCCTCACTTTTTTTACCTACATAAAATCTCTAGAAGAACATTCAATTTAAAGAAATTAAAAAAAAAACAATTATAAGTTTACTTTTATATATTTTAACAAAAACTATAAAATTACCTTTAAAATCAGAATTTAAAATAATCTCAATCTAACACATTACAATAAAATTATCATTTCCATTACCTACTTCCTTTACTTATGATTTTATATATAGGATAAGATATATACTTGTGCTCATAAGCAACTTTGCTTCATTTACACTTTTTAAATTATGGTTTATATTATTAATAGAATATAAATATTAATTCCTGAAGCTTGAGATTATAGGAAATAAAATTTTAAGAATATTTATATGATGAAGATTTATAGTAAGTGATTAAAATAAATGACTACAGGCTGACTGTTGTTTCTTTTATTTCTTTATAATTTTTTTTTTTTTTCTCTTCTGAAATTAAATTGTTGAAGCATTTGAAATAAATTTCTGATTTTGTTTTGTTTGCCATTTCATAAAGTCTATGATTTTTTAAAAAAAAATATAGACTAAAGGCAATCACATTATAATAGAAAGTATTGTTCTTTTATTATCTTATTATTTTTATGTTTTGATAAATAAAATTGTACTTATAAGAACTCTTGATTAATGTATCCATCTCTTTTTATTTTAAATAAATTGAGATTATTTTTTACTTAAATCTATAATTTTTTACTTTCAGTAAAGGATACTTTTTTTTGTATGCCAACTAATATTAACTAAATTTGAATTTTAGTTTTAGACAATATACATTTTATTTATTCATAGTTGAAATTGGAGTTGTGGAAATTGATGATCTTGAATCTTTTATAAATTAAAATTTTTGCAACTATTTTAATATTATAACATTTATAATCATAATGGATTCAGGAGGTGACAAACTGAAAATATTATACAATAATAGTATTCTTGGTATTAATGAACTGTTAGTTAACAGCAGTTAAAATATTGGAACATTTTAGTGAAATAAAAATAAGGTAGTATTACTAAATACATAGAGTGGCTTAATTAATTGAATTTTTTTGTCTTAATACATACGTTTTATTTAGTTGTTTGACTATATCAAATAAGACAACATGGTTATCGGGTCTAAGAAAGCATGTTATGATGGTAATATGATTTACGTTAATGTTGCAAAATGCCCAGTTGTGATACAGATGCAAAGCTGTTTAAGAATATGAACCAATAATCCTTTTTTTGAGATTTCACAAAACTACTATTTAAAGATATTGAAAGTCTTGAACTTTTTGCGGATGCTGTTTCTGAAAATTACGCAAGCTTTTCTATTACTAGGACCACAAAAATGCTACAAAATATTCTGATAATTCCACTCGACAATATCTATGGGGTTTTGTAACTCCTTCAAATGTTTTTTCATAGATAGGTTTCTTATATTAGAAATCACAGATACTTCATGCTCACTATATAATTTCCTGAGAGAATTATTATATGAAGCACTCAACAGAAACAATATGTGGGATACTGTTTTAAGAATAGCCGACCACCCGAATTTTTGATATGGAACAAAAAACAGATTCAAAAGACAAATCAATACTCTTGGAAACTAAGCGCTTATTAAAGTAAATCAGAATAAGGAAAATATCCCAGAAATACTTAAAAATGCCTATCTAAACTATTCAACAAATGATTTAAAAAAATTAATGGAATCATTCAGTAACATTTTGAGTTTACAGCCACTACTGATTTTGGAAATAGCTATTAATTTAGAGTATTGCCACATAATTACTGTTAAGCCATATAAGATACCCATGCAGATAATCATTCAGGAAGTGACATTATTGATATTTATTAGAGGCATTAAGCACAATGTTTCCAATGTAGCGACATTTAGCCATGAACTGTTCCAGTACAAAATGTAAGGATTGTAATATGATTAATACACCAAGACATCAATGCACTTTAAGTAAACTTCAAATTGATACAGATATTACTGCCATAATCTCAGAGAAAGAAAATATTCCAGAAATAATCAACAGTCAACCCCATAAGGAAAATAACCTCAAAGAAAAACAAAATGAGGATTGTGTTACAAGTAACTCAGTGATGTCCATTACTATAAACAAAACATTAACAGAGATAAATGATAGCTTAACATCGTGAATGTTAAAAGTATTAACAATTACAAATAGTGAACTGATTAAAAGAAAAGTGGGTCATCCACCCAGTAAGAAACATAGCTCAAAGAAGCAGATTGCAATTGAAGAAACCAGTGAAAATGAAGATACTTTTTCAGAAATAGGACACCCAAAAAAACTTTAAAAAAGTATTTTGAATACAGATGATGAATTTACAGATATCTCTGAAATGACACAGCAGATTTGAAAATAGTAAGTACATTTTCACAATAAAAACAACAATAATCATGTAGCTTATATGACATCATTTGATAGGATTGGTTATACACGTACTAATAATATCTCACAATGATATTTTTTAAAAATAGATAAATTAAAATTACATAGATTTTCAACTGAAAGTTAAAGTTACAGATATAAATTAAGTAGACACACACGGTGAAACTTAGAGTAAGTATGCTAAATATTAGAGGATTAATACAATCCCTAAAAATTTCCAAGTAGTGAAATGGCTAGACATTGTACAGTCTTATATATATGATTTAGTGAAAACAAAAATTTATAATCCATCTCAGATAGATCCTTCTGTTTATATTAATAATGTGCTATTCAGCTTTTTCAGTGATTGCATTAACACTTTCAGGAGGCATAGGAGTGATTATTATGAGGTTATGTCGACTTAATTCATTTAGAATATTGTATATAAATGATCATTTGCTACTTACCATATATCATAAGACTATAAACTTAATTATAGTGTTTTTATATATTCATCCAAACTATAAAACAATGAATAGAATCATTCAAATAATAAATTTATTGCTTGTATTCTCTTCACTTTCTATTTTGCTGATGGGAGATTTCAACATGTCATACAGTACATTTGTATTCAAGTGGTTATATCTCATTAATATTTCTCTAATGAGTGGTGAAGGGTTTCTGCTAAATGATGTAGTTTTATTTAACAATAGCAGATATTCATTACTAATTGACTAAGTTTTTATTCGCATTTACTTTATCACTCAAAATCCAACTAGTCCTTGCTGCATTCTCAGACCACCCAGCAATTCAAGATCTAAATTATACTTTCCATTCAATACAACACAATAAAACAATAAGGATGCTATTTCGTACATGAACTACAGAATTTCTATACAAAGATAGATATCATTCACACAAATAATTTCACACTATAAACTATGCTACTAGATCTACTACATCTTATACAAGACTCATTCCTCTGATAAACTGCACAAAAGAATTTTAAAGTGTGCATCCATGTCAGATAACAGTCAATTTATATTAAAATAAAATAAAAAACTTATAAATTAACATGTAATGTACTAAAGAAATATATTGCCACATAAAAAATCATAACTTTCTCATACAATCGCAAACTTCGTCATGATAATATATTGGATGGGCACTAAGTCACTCTCTTACATCTTACTGCTTTATTAATTGATAACATGGTTGTGACTGGTAATAATATGCTAACTTCTAATATATAAAGGTAAATTACAGAAACATTTTTTAAAACATATAACTACACTTTGAAATAACAGATGAACAAGGATTGTTCTAACTACAAGATTTTTTACAAAGTTTGGAAAACATGCCAGACCTACCAGGCGTACCAAACTTTGTATTTGAACACTTAAAGACGATTCACTTCAAAATATTTGCAGACATGGTTAATTTCCTATCAAAGGAAATGGCTAATTTCATATCAACGGAAATTTATGAAATTCATAATTTATATCCAATAGCAAATATCCCATTCATGAGGAAAAATATATCTCCATCTTTGATGCAGAATATAAGACCAATATCCATGGATCCATTAGGGGTAAAATTACTTGGAAAGGTATTAAAAAACAAGATGGAGACACATCTATTATCATTGTTGTTACAGTCATAATTCATTAAAAAAAAAGGATCATCAATAGTGCAAGCTACATTATTATTAGCCATTGATATGGTATGAAATGCAAAGAAATACAGCTCAATAGTAGTATAGTTCGACATTATTTTCATACAAACTTTGAAAAATACTAACATATCTAATTCTATTTTACATGTGCTTACTAATTTACTTATAAACAAGGAAATACATATTACTTTAAATGGAAAAATGCCTCCCTTATTTTACCCAAGTCAACCAATACCTCGAGGATCACTGCTTAGCACTTTATTATTAAAACTTACATAAACCAATTCCTCAGCAGCATAGAAAAACATCTTCCAGGCATCTATATTCTCATATTGAGTCATACTTGCATAGCATACATAGACAATATTGCAGTCTTTCTTACAACAACAACAAAAAAAAAGAAATTTAGATATTAGTAAAAATCATGAAGGAATTTAATAACTCCCAATAATTTGAATTCAATCTTGATAAATCATGTGCATGCTACATATACACAAGTAATTTCTTGGCTTACCAAGTATATATTTAGGTTTTTTTTTTTCTATCTGAGCAATATGATTATGCGAAAGCAAGTACAAGATAAATTGTTGCAATCAACAGAAAACTTTCAAAGGCATAACCTCTCACTCTATTCTAAGGTAGCTCTTATCAACATGCTTATCATCACAAAGATAATGTACTGCTTACCTGTCATAATATTTACAAAATCATTTATCTCGTATGTTTATTCATTGCACAGAAAATTTGTGAAGAAAGAAAACATTTGCACTTTCACTCAGAAAATTAGTTTCATAGTACTCAAAATGGATTAGACTACACTCAATTTACATATATAGGATCCAAAAATCTATTAACCTTATGTCAACCTGATAAGATTATTTCCACATCCAGAGTCAATACTTGAAGTAACACCAACAGATAAGCCTCCTCCATACACAAAACATCTTCAAACTATTCTAGTACCAATTAACCTAATGACAAATATTAAGATAACATTTCCACAAGAGCAATGGCAGTATGGGAAAATTGATGCTTTTTTTATATCCAAACATAAATGAAGGAGCTGTTTTTCCAACTGATAAGATTTAAGTATTGAGCCAAATATTTCGATTTTATGCTCAAAATATGTGGATTTTCCCTACATTATACTTTTTGAGGTATAAAAGAAATTTTGTCAACACAGAAACTATATGTCAATTATGTTTCAAGGAAGAAGATCTAAAACACCTTTTTTAAAAATTGTAACACCTACAAGATGCCCAGTCATACTTCACAATAATAATTCAATTGATAATTAACTTTTCCCCAAAAGTTTGCTTTGCAGAAATAAATACCATCACATACATACTTTATACCAGGGGTTCCCAACCCTATGCCCGCAGACCATTTTACGTGTGCCCGCCACTATCCGAACACGATAAAAAATTATTTATCTGATACAAATAAATTTAATTTTTAAAATTTCTTATAAATTATTATATTATATTGTAATCAAATTGTAGGGCATACTATACTTTTACAGTGTAAAAATATAAACGTTAATTATATATTAAAATTTTATTTTTGAAATAAATATTTTTTTTGTACATTATGTGTATTATTAACAATATCCAACTATAAATTTATGTTGAAAAAATAAATGGTGCTCACCACCTGGTTGAAAAAAATAAATGGTGCCCGCCACCTGGCCGGTATTATAGAATGTGCTCTTAAGTGCAAAAAGGTTGGGGACCCCTGCTTTATACTCTGTAATGTATAGATGCTTATTTTTTTACAACAGTAATACAAGAACACCTAAATACATTTAAAAACAAACTAGATATAATTAAACAGAGATTTAAAAAAAATTATTCCTCCAGATATATTTTGGCTACATGGTCACTTATTCATCAGTGCTCTAATTTATAGTGAGGTGTTATAATTTCTCAGTATCTTATTTTTTATCTGTTTTTTTTTTTTTCATATGTCAAATGTGTTGACTGGGAAGTGAATCTGTGCCATCTACTTGAAAGGCAGCTATGCTAACCATCAGGCAACCAACTCTTGACTTTTTGTCTGATATTTTCATTACAATATTGTATGTTTAACAATATGTAGTGTTTTATTTTTTTTAATTTTAACAAAACTATAAATAAATAAAATTCTTTATGTTGTGTTTTTTTTTTCATTCCTATTGTAATATACTAACTTTTTATCAATAAAATTTCTTTTGAAATTAAAATATTGAATATTTTAAACAAAAACAAAAAAAAAATCATTATTGCACAGGCTTTCTTGTAAAGTAATTTTAAAGATGTCAAATAGTGATTTTTATATCTGGATAATAAAATCAGTAAGGTTGTTGACACTTTCCAAAACTGAACAGACAATAAATATCTAGCATTGTTAATCAGAAAACTGGTTTTCTTTCATAGAAAATGTCAGACCACAAATTTTGAAAACTTTCACTACTTAATAAATGTGTTATCTACCTCAAGATTTCTCTAATTCGTTAGGCCTCACATATCTTTTTTCTTTTTGATGATTAGAAATCTTACAGATAGAATATGAAAACTTTATATGGGAAATATACATTTAACTTTTTGAATATTCATAAATGTACCCATTGTGAGTATGTGTAGTCTTCCAGAAAACTTTAAATGCCCAGAAATGCTTTTATATATGTTTGTCTAATAGAATATGTGGCTTTCTCTTTTTTTTCTTTTGGATTTGGGGTGAGGGGCTTGTCTAACAGAATGTTTTTGTAATTTTAACTAATATCATATATGTTTAAATGGAATAGAGATTTTCCAGATGAATTTAGCCATTTTATTACAAGTATGTTAAATCCTCCACAGTAGCCAATGTAAGTAAGTAATAAAGTATTAGACTAAGTAATAGTCTTCAATAAATAGCATGTCAGTTTTTAGAATAATTGTACTTTGTAAATTTTTATGACTATTCAGGACCTGAATTCGTGTTATGGATTTAAGCGAAATCTAGACATGATTTCAAAACAGCAAATATTTACAAAACATGGCTTTTAAAATATTAATTTCACAAATTGAATATTTATAAATAAATTAGATGATTTTCTTTTTTATTTCAAAATATTGTTTTATGAATATTAAATACTTTAACAAAAACAATATACAATCATTATTTATCATTTTATGTCAATTTAATATAATTTTATATATTGAAATTACTTAAATAAGTAATCGAGCACTAATTTATGATTAATTTCCAATAAATTACTTTACTGATGTGACATATACATCAGAAGCAACAAAGTTTTTTTAATATAATTAAAAACATAAAATTAATTTTAAAATACAGAAAGCTAAAAATCTTTTGTGCAATTTTAGTTTGAACAAAAATATTTTAATAATGGAAAAATAAGCCTTATTTTAAAAAAGAATGAATTGTATAAAATTGTATATATATATATATGGCATTTAAATGATTCAAAATGTTAGTACTTAAAGTTGGAATCTAAATATTAAGAATTTTCTAAAGATTTTGAACAATCCATATTTGTTTTGTTTTTATATGAGTGATAAATTAATTTAATGGATAAAAACATTTAAGTAAATAGAAATCCAGGATTGTTTGGAGCCATCCATTTTTTTCTTCTGTTTATGAAAATGGTGTGCAAACATGTAAATCCAAACTGTGAATTCTTCACTAATAGTTTTACTATTATGTTAAGTTTCATTCTATTTCCATATTTTAGTTCATCTTCTTTCATTATATAAATTATATGAATCTCTCATGTTTCAATGTAACATTCAATCTTTTTTTTTAAAAAAAGGTCAACAGTTATATTTACCGATGCTTATAGATTATATCAGTGGTCTTCAACCTTTTCACACCTGCGGACCAGCAAAAATAAGGATAAGATTTCGCGGACCGGCAGAAATTTGCAGATAAATTTTCTTAAAGATGTAACCTGTTTAGCCTTAGATGAGCATAATTGCTTACCTTCACATGCTGAACACTCTTTCTCGAGTTGCGCAGTCATACTGCTACAGAAAACAGTACAATAACAATCATTCTCATTAATGTGCTTGCATTTCTACGTTTATTATTTCATTGTTAAAACATGCAAGAATAAAATGTTATTCACCTGAATGTTGGGAAATATCACAGCTAGTGTAATTACATGACAATGATTATGATAAATGTAATATCTGTATTTAATGTTAAATATACAAGATGAAGTTATATATATATGGAGGTTGTCTTTTGATAGTAGTAAGGGCAAAATAGAAATCACTTGATTAAAATCACGGTACAGCCAAAAAAAAGTCACCATATTTTAAATCTGAAAAAATAAAACGAAACGTGTAAAAGTCTGAAGTTTTGATGTTATTGTAATTTTTTTGCGTGCTAGTGTGTTAAAAGGTTTAAAAAATGTAATTAATAGGAAAAGATTTTTTAAAAAATGGCAAAATAGACATCGCATAATAGAAATAAAGCCAAAAAAAAAAATCATCGTATAGTCGCCGTCTTTAAAAAAAAAAGACAACGAAAGTTGAAAAAGTCAAAAGTTTTGATCTTATTTTAATTTTTTTTTTGGGGGGGGGGGGGGGGAGTGGTTTGAGAAATACTTTGTTTTCACTGAGACAAAAGTTATTTTTTGTTTGTTTTAATTTTTTAAAAAGGGTAACAGAAATTGGTTTTAAAAATAAAAGTTTTAGTATATTCGGTATACAAATAAAGGCAAAAAAAAAATATCGCGTTATAGGCCAAAAAAAAAGTGGGTGCATTTTTAAACAAAAAAAAAAAAAAAGAAAACTAAACTTGAAAAAGTCAAAAGTTTTGATCTTACTTTATTTTGGGGTGGGGTGGGGTGTATTGAGAAATACTTTGTAAAAAGTTAGAGACAAGTTATTTTTTGGTTTTTAGCTTTAAAAAAAGATAATAAAAATTGATTTCAAAAATAAAAGTTAAAGCCAAAAAAAAAATCGCCGTATAGTCAAAAAAAAAAAACACTAAATATGAAATATTAAAAGATGGAGTAGAAAAAATTTAAGAGATCAAAAAAAAAGTCACCTTATTTTTAAAATCGCAGCCCAGTAACATTACATTTTATTGTTTTAACACGTAAACAATGCCGACAAGCGGCTGTGATTGGCTATCAAAACACAAATGGAGTTTGTAGAATAAAAAACTTTTTTTTTTAATTTTGAATTTTTTTAGAAAAATAATAAGAAATTTAATTCTACCCCATCCCCCATAAACATCTGTGATAAATAGAAAAACTAATTTATGTATGATTGATTAGATTTTGTGTTCATTCTGTTTCTTTTTTTTTAATCGGGTAAAAATGCGATGAAAAATAAATAAAATTTGTTTATATTAATTAAAAGTTTAAAATCTTATTATTTTGTTATTACAAACTTTTTTTTGGGTCTAGCATGGACCGACAGAAAACTTCTGCAGCCTGGTGCGGGTCCGCGAACCGGGGGTTGAAGACCACTGGACTATATTATCATTATTGATCAACTATTAATTTAAAGTGTATATATTATATCATATAAACACCTAGTTGGTTCATGGGCATTTGGTTGCATCCACTACATACACATTCTTCATTATGATGACCAAAGGTATTCTCTTCTGTACTATTTAACGAAGCCTAATTATATATATATATTTAACTTTATAAGCATTTAGCCAAAAGATCACTAAGTAAGAAAATTTTTTAACAAGATCACAAAGTAAGAGAAATTTATAACTAAGGAGAGTGAGCCATTTTCTATTCCTATGGTATTCTCTTACCATGTGATTCTTAATTACTACCCATAAATGCTAGCTGGTAATTTCTCTTAAATAATTGATATTAATTTTACACACACACATAATAATAATTCATAAATAATTTGACAAACTGTTAAAATAAGATTATAATTTAAAAATTAATAATAATAGTTGTAATAGTGTTCCAATTAATACCCTTTCACAGAATTTTTTTTTACACCAACAATACTAATAATCATTTAAAAAACATAATAACAAAAAAAAAAAGTATAAATTCCTTTTAGATACAAACCCATAAAATGTTATTCTCATTTCAGGTTTAAAAGTAATTTACGTTTTTTTTTTCCTCTGTACTTGTGGATATGTAGTTATATGGGTATGGAAATATATAAACATGGAGATAGGGAAATAGGGAGATTATGTGCACACATATATATATTCAAAATCAACTTTCATAAATATCACTATTCAGGCATTAATATTCACTTTCCTGGTAATATAATTTCTAGTCACTACACACATATATATTATAACAATATATTTGTTTTTCTGTTAGGACTCTAATAAAGCATTAGCCCATAAGGTTACTTCTTTCATATGGACTTCATTCTTTCTGCTATCAATGTACTATTTAGCAGGACGTTCTAGGTAAACTGCAGCCATCTCTGATTAAAATATGGTCAACACCTATAAAAGTTGGCATTTAGCCATTCATATTCACTCTTCTGTTATAAAAATTATTATCTTCAGTTTCTCTATATGAAAAGTAGGCCTTACATTTTAAGCTTAATAATCAACAGCAATTTTGCAATTTATAACAATTCTTGAATCTTTTCCTTTTTTTTTAAAACAGTTTTCTTTTTTAATCCCATGTCAGATGCAGCAAAAAGAACACAATAAATAAATCTACTGGCATTTTTATAATCAATACTTTCTGAATATAGGATCTGATTTACATATATCAAACCAATCAACTTTTTTTTTTAAATTAATCTAATATTTTGTTTTTATAAAAGAAATAACTTACCAGATCTGTCATCTTATTACAGATCTATTTATTGCTAATAATAAAGTTCACAAAGTAAGAAAATGTTTAACTTTCAAATAAAGGAGAAATGTTTCAAATTTATTTTTCTTTTTCCAAAGTTTAACAGCATAAATATTTTGTTGGATAATATCTATTGCCGTGCAGAACTTTATCCATATTTTATATCATTTTACACTATTAATCATACATAGAAAAAAACACAATTTGAAAATCTTTATTAAAGAAAATTTTCTTTTAACTTTTATTGAAATCAATATTGGAAGGATTCAAACTCATGTCCCAACATTCTGGTACATATATATTTATAAATAGATTTTGTTTTTTGTTTTTTTGTATTTCTTGAACATTAATTATATTTGAATAATAGATCTATCCTTTTTGGTTATTATTTTGAATAATTGAAAGTGTGTTTATATATATTTAGTGTTTTGTGATGTAAATCTAAACACCATATTCAAGAATAAATTCTGCTAAGAATTGATGAATTTACGTATAGTTTTTTTATTTATTGGGAAAGATGGTTGTCATTTTTATTGTGAAGATTATTAGAGAATAAAGCTGATGATACAATACAATGAAAAGCTACAATTAAATAAATTTTAAAGTTTTTCGGAAAGACAAATTTAGTACTAAAGAAATTAAATAAGATAACACTGCAAGGTGTCAAACAAGTTATTTATATAATCATCCTAAAATCCATCTTTAACTTTTGTATTTAGCTTTCAATTTTTGTTTAAAATTAGAATGCTATACTCATTAACAATTTACCAATTATTTGCTTTAATATTTTAGAATAAATGAGTTCTTCCGTTTCAGTTTTCATTTTTAATGCAGTATTAAATATTTATTTTAGTGTCATATGATATTTTCTTTTTATTGAACATTAATTATTTGACCTATTAACCTAATAAATTTTGTAAGCTTTGATAATAAAAAAACTTATATTATTACATAATTTCAGTTGATCATTTTCTTTATTAAATATAAATTAAGCAATTTAAAATTTGTAAATCTAGTTTATACTCCTGACTTATATAATAACATTTGTAATTGATACTGCACATACAAGTGTATGCATGTGTATATTAATTTTTAATGGTATGGTACTTGGGGATTAAAGTATCAGCATTGTTATATTGAAAATATAAATCATATGTGTACACTTTTTGAATTAATAAGAATTAAGATTATTAAACTTTTATTATAATTTCTATATTATAATATATATGTATATTTTGTAAAACACTAAACTTTATTATTGAATCTAAAATATGAGGCCACTTGTATCACTTAATATTTTTCAATGTCACAACATGCCCACATATGATTGTCATGAGGCTGGGAAGTTTTAATGCTTAGATTAGTATTTGATTTATATTCGAGTCTCCATGATAAAGCTTAGTATTAATTTTTATCTCTTCTGGAAATTTACCTATATAAAATGTTTGCTTTATATATACTTTAAACTCTTAACTTTTTAATTATGTATACATAATTCTGAAGAAATCTTATATCAACTAGTTCAAAATTTCTATTATTTTACTGAAGTTCCCTTCTCTAAATTTTTGGTAAGACAAAATCTTCCAAATCCTTTGGTCAGTTTTTGTTTTACAGCAGTTTGAAAAATTGATGTGGATCACTGGTGTTACCATCTTCTAATAATGCTTTGATTGGAATAATTTTCTTTGCATGAGTGTTGATTTATATAATGATTTCTGGCAAAGTGTTATTACTACATTCTGATGAACTAAATTCAGCAAAAGTATTAATTGATTAATATCTTATATGGTTTATATAATGATGGAACTCTTGGCCTCACTATACAGAATTGTTATTCTTTTTGGCTTGAACTTTTTTGTAATTCTTTTCACTCATATTACGTTTAAACTGTCTTGCATTTCTCTCAAATTATTATTTTTTTCTTTTCTATTATAACTGAAAATTCAAAAGGCATCGAGTATTAATTTGTTATCTTCTCTCCATGTATAGTTCCACTGAGGTTCAATCCTAATGTAAAACAATATAAAATCTTATTATATGGACTTTTGACACAATGTTTAACATTCTAGAATTGCCATTTCCATAACACGATTTGATTCTTTGGTCAAAGGTACAACTTTTAAATTGTTTAAAAACTTTTAACTGTAAAGCTATCAATTAATATATTTGTCTCATTATTAACATGGTAGGAAAAAGTTTTAGACTGTTTTTAACTAGCCTTTATTCAGTCCAACATGGATAAGAACTGTCCAAAATAAAAATATTTTCTAGGAATGAACTGATATGGTTTAGATTTATTCTCTGTTATGATTTCTAGGGTTCAAACCTTGCTTTGCATTTGGCATTTATCACATTTAGATTATGCATCTTAATGTCATTGTTTATCTTCAATCACAAGACAAGATTTTTATTAAAATTTTTGCTCTTATTATACTAGGTAATTTTTATGGAGAAATTTAATTATTTACAAAATGGCAATGGAGGGGGGGGTACCAAGACTTGTATAAAGTAATCAAATACAATTCATATTTATTCATAGTTTCCTTGTGAACACAAACCAAATGTTAGATTACCTTGTGTCTAATCAGGCATCCCCAGAAATTCAATCCATGAACTTCTATAATCTTTTTCTCCCCTCTGGTACAATTAATTTTTTTTTTAATTTAATACAGTTAAATTATAAACTCATTTTTGGGTCTGCCAGAATATTTTTTTAATCTTGTTATTTTTGGCTTAAATATAATGAGATGAATATTTTGTAACAAAATCATTTCAATACCAACAAATAAGTTGCCATGTCCATTGAATTTATAGATTATGAAAAGGCATTTTAATCTATAAGCATTTTATAGCAATTAATGCTTTGGAATATTAAGATGTATATATACATGCGCACCTACGTTAATGTGAAAAAATACTCACATAGAGTTTAAATATAAAATTTAATAATATTTATTGTACCAAGTATACTTTCAATAATCCATGGTGAGACATTAATTTTTTGCTAATTTGAATGGTACAGTAAATATTAAATTTTATATTTAAACTCTGTATGAGTATTTTTTTACATTAATATTTAGAATAGCAGGATATGGAAACATAATTATATGCATACTTGTATGTATCACCACAATTTGATCTACAAGTGTCAAACTTCCTACATTTCCATCTTAGACAATATGTATTTTAGATAAATATATTTCTGATTATTATTCATTTATTACGTTAGACATTAGCATATCATTCTTAGTCCAGATATAAATTGTAAACTCAATTAAAGATTTATACAGTTGTTTTTTATTCAGCATAATTCTGTGATATCATTGATCAAAGCAAACTTCTCTCATTTTTCCTTATGTATTATCTTTTTTCATTTTGTAATCTACACAATTTTGATATCTTTTTCAGATTTCTTTATTCATATATTTTAATATGTGGAGAATTGAAAGTTCTTACAAAAAAAAAAAAGCTATGAAAATAATTAATCGTCTTTAATATAATTTAAGTTGTGGTAAAAGTTCATATATACTTCTTTTTAACATCTATTAATTTTAAAACATTTTAAAGAGTGACAAATATAGATATATATTATTCATACAGATGTATTGTACATATAATATGAGCTAACTATTATATTAAAAAAAAGATTTAAAATAAAGTTTTATAATACCTTGATTCCTTGGGGGGGGGGGGGAGCTCTTAATACTTAATAATTTAGTATTATGGTAGGCATTAGTACCTTTTCAAATCACAAAATGGTTTAGAGAGCTAGTTTTGTAACAACTGTCTTTTGTAAATATGTTTTCCAATTCTAATAAATCCATTTGATTCTTATTACTATTTTTCAGTCAAAACTTTATTAAAAAAGCATGAAATATGCCTTAATTGATAAATATATATATATAAGTACTATGAATTTGTGATGTTTATATTGTAGTCATTATATTTCTGTATGAGATTTTTTTTTTTTTACTTTATATATTGATTTATTTCTGATTTCATGGTTTGAGTTATAGTTGGCTCTTTGCAATCTTCATTTTTTTGTATCATGTGCATTGTCCACTTCAAATATCTTTACTCTTTAATATTTAAACGAATGTAATATCAGATATAATTTGTATAAATCAACAATAAGAAAAAAAATTAAACTATTTTATTATTGAAATTGAAAACTTAAGTTTGTTTATTTAACAATATATAATATTTCAGAAAAATATATAATATTTCAATAGTTTAAATATTTTTACTCCTGCATTATCCATTTACTTAAATCATTAAATTTTAAGATAGATAATTTATATGCATTATCAATAATTATTTATTCAATATTTTTTTCTTTTTCATTATATTGGTACTGTATGACAGGTTTTTAAATTATACTTAAACAATTCAAAATTAATGTCACTCAAAAATATCAGTGCAAATGCATGATAAACATCAGTACTAAATATCACATGACTTTTTCAGCATACATTTTGATACCACTCTTTTTCCATTCTCGATGCCAAAGTAAAAGCATTTAGAGAAATGAACAAATACTAATTAATAATGCAGATAAATTCCCACAATTACTTTTTTTGCTGTATGATTTTCTGGCAGCAAGCTAAAAGCATGTTAGATAAAAGAGATGACCTCTAGAAGAGTTCAGTATTCATTATTTCATATCAGAAATTAAGAAATCAGACAGCAGTTGTGGAAATCTGGATGTAGTCTTTTAATATTTTTTGATTAATTTAATGGCCACTTGTACTTAAATTTAAAACAGTAAGAGAGATGCAACCATTGCCTAATAAATAAATAATAGCATTATGTTTTCATAAAATTAGAGACATAGTCACACCTTAGAACACTATGAAAGGATCATTGAAATAGTTATACTTTAATATCATTAATCTGGTATTTTCAGTTTTTCATTATTTACAGATTATGTTAGTTGGCATTGCAGTAGAAAAATGCTCTTATTCTAACCCCAGATCAATAATTTTGACAGATTTATAAATTAGTAAATAATAATTATATATTATTTAGTACAACAGTAATTAAACAAAAATTAAATGATTATCCCAAATAATGTTGTTTAAATTTTTTTTATTTATTAAAATAAAAATTATTACCTTAATATTTTTTAAACATTTCACAAAGATGGTTGAAGCTGCTATATGAATTTTGATTTCTCTGTTGTGTGTATATATATTTCCATCAAGTATTAGAAATATATAGTATAACCCTCACATCTGAGTTTATAGGTGTTGCTTTTATGTGAATATTTTTCTTTATTATATATATACAAAATATTAGGAGTCATATATATAAAATAAATTTAAAGTATTTTGAAAATGATAACAAAAAGTGTAATTCTAAAATGTATTATAATTTTTTTATTTTAAAATAATATTAATATGTTAAATAAAAAGAACATTGCTATGGGAACCTGCAGTATTATCTGCATTTCCAAGAAGGGAGGGAATAATTGTTACTTTTTCATTATGACTTTTACTGGAGAGAAGTCAATAAAATTTGTAAAGATTCTTGGAATATTATTGGAGTAGAAAATTCTCTAGAATGCTTTTCCTGATCTTTCCAGCAGTGTAGCTGAATATGGAGCTACAAGTAAAGAAATACCTTAAAATTAATTTTGATCCTGCCATTCTGTTCATTACTTTCTAATGCTAAAGCTGAATATTTGACATTTACTTGCTATAAGAAGAAAACTAGCCATCTAAATTGATTATCACATAGACATATTCTTCTATGAATTTGTCTGTGAATCTAATTATTTTGATGCTCATAGCAAAATTGCAATGGAAATTCTCATAGGAAAAATTGCCACGGAATGAATCAAAAGAAGTTAAAATGTTAATATTGCTAGCAGATATTTAAAATTAATGATTTTAATGGTTATATATCCACATTTAAGGAGATTGAAATATACATGAGCTAACAAAGATAGCAAGATAATTAATTGAACATTCTATTAGCTTTTCTTAATAAATTATTATATAGCTACAAAGATTTTTTCTTTCTCATGCGTGCTTATCATATCATTTTTAAGTGTAAATGTGTAGATGCATTTTGTATATTATTATATAATTCTATTTATTATTTATATTTTGTATATTATTATATAATTCTATTTATTAATTAAAGTTATTGTTATTGGTAATAATTTAATTGTTTATCATTTCTCTTCCGAAGTTCAAGCTGATTATTTATTTTGTTAATTTAATATTAGAATTAGGTGGAGGGGGATATCGATCAGGAAATATAATTGAATCTGCATAGAGATTTGTTTTTTTATGTGTGTTCAATTTGATCATTGCTTGTAACTATTATAGATTTATCAATTAAAATAAGTTGTGTATAATCACTCTACCTTGTACATGGTTACCTGTTAGTAATATTCTCCTAGACAAATTAATTTGCAAATATTGTATTTTTCATTTTATTGTTAACTTGATTATTACCAATTGTTAAAAGGGCGGTTACTATTATAATACTTATGTGTATATATGAAAAACTGCTCATAAAGGTTTGATAAAAGATATATAGTGTTTACATTTATATCTTGAAAATTAAATTAGAATGAGCGAAATAGATTTTAAAGTATTTTCAAATAAAATAAAGATTTTGAATATTTGCTTGTTTTTTGTATCAGTAATGCAATGAATGCCTGCATTTAAGTAGTTCTTAAACTTTATGTTTAATAATAAATAATGAATTATTAATAAATACTAACTATATTTGAATGTATAAAAAAGTGTACTTACCTTTTTTATCAAATTGAATTTCAAAATTAAAGTCAGATATTTATGAATTATTCTTGTTAATTTTTTATTAAGATATTTTTTGTTTTTTAATGAAAAATGAAAGTAAAATTGAAGTTTTCTAGAAGCAAATATACAAATTATGAGACATTTATCAGCATTAACAGAGACCAACATTATTATTGCATCTGAATGATAAAGGCTTAATAAAGAAATTATTATCACATTAAAGTAATAAAATTAAAATATAAATGCTGACAAGAAAATGTTTTTTGATCTAATTTTTCACACACCATTTCATGTATCTGTAAGAATGGGTGTTTGTTTATAAGAAATAATGTTTAATGCTCAGGGATATTTTTGAACATAATTTTTGTCATGTTTATATGTACATATATAGAGAAAGAGACTAAAATGTATTACAACATAAAATATGTAAAGTTGATAATTGCAACATTTTTTTTTTTCTTGTTGATCACTGATCTTTTATTTAAACTTTTAAAAAAAAAAGATTAGATAGTGTTATATAATCTAGTTATAAAAGATTATTAATTTATTGTTTAATTATGCTCATGGTACAACTTTAAATATCAGAAAAAAGAAATATTGGAATATTAAAAGAGAATTGACAATAAACTCACATCTATATTTGAATTCATATTTTACATTAAATGATTATAAAACATTAAGATTTTAAAATATCATGATATTAATACCAATTGCAATAAAAATTTATCAATGTAAATAGTACTTTTTATTGCAGTACAAAATATCTAAATAAATTATATTATTTGCTTATATTTTTATTCATTATGACAGCTTACCTGGATATTAGAAGTTGTAGCTAGATTAATGGTATGTAGTTAACAGTCCTCATATTTATAATACTAACTACCACTTTTATACATAGAATGGATAGTTTTTTTTTCTTCTGGCAATTGTACTGATTTTGGTGATACTATCAGTAAAAACCACTGTTGGTGGAGAGGCGCTATTTGACAACATATAGTGCCAAAGAGGTTTTAATCTCATGTCACTTTTTAAAATTGATATATCTAATGTAAGTGAAATGTTTTGATTTATATTATCTATTTGAAACCCCTACCACCATCTTATTGTGCAGAAAATAGCAGTATAATTATTTGCTTCTGTTTTGAAAAATAACTGACCTCTAATGTACGTGAGCAGTTGTTAAGTAAAAATGATGTGAGCTTTGAAACAATAATAGTGGGTAGTATTTTGATATGGACTTTCAAGCACTAATAATATTTGCTTTCTATACAATGTATCAATATCAGGATTGAAATAGAAACCATGGAATTAAAAAAAATATGAGATTAAATACTCATATTTAAATTTGGTCTTTCATATTTAATGAGATATTACATTACTTACCATGTAATAGATTTTTACTAATAATGTCATATTCTAATATTATAATTATATATTGCTTAAGTAGATTTCATTTTAAAGTATTTGATCTTTTTTTTTTTTTTGATTTTGATGTAAAATGTTTATGCAATTTATGTTTTATTTTTGTAGAAAAGTTATACTTTTCATTTGATTCATACATTTTTTTTTATTTTTTACTTGATTAATCTATAATGTTTAATATAAATTAATATATCTTAAATACATTGAATAGTGATGATGTATGACTTAAAATTAATTGGATCAAGTTTAAATTTCATTTTACTTGTATTTTAATCTGAAACTAAATCTAATAATTATTGTTATCTCAGTTATAAAGACCAGCTACTGTATTTTTTTCTTATGAATGGAAAACTTTATTCAAAAGAACAATTAATATTTATCCAAATTCTTTTAGCCTTTCAGAATTAACTACACATTTGTGTATTTATATGTTTTGATTATAAATTTCTTTCATTCAAAGGGAAAAAGTATGCCTTGGTTTGTCTTCATAATTGAGTTTATGATTATTCTGTAAATGGAAAAACATAATAATAATGAGATTTTACACATAAGAGTTATTTTTGCAGTTTATTATCTACACATTCATTAATATTTATCCATCTTTACATGTAAATTATTATAGAACTTCAAGTAAAATATTGTTGTTCTTATTGGCTTTGTAGAAACATAAATAAAAATCTTGATGAAATAATAATCATTAGTTGTAATGATATAAAAATTAATTATTTCTAAGTGTGATTCTATGAGCTGTTATCTTCATTTAGCATTTTATGTGAACAGCAAGTCAATATATAAATGAAAATTTATTAATAATTGACAATAACAAATAGTAATAAAAATTGAATTGTTAAGGCATCACAATCATTTAAAAATTTGATTTATTTATTAATAATTTTGTACTAATGGTAATATGATATAGTGTATTTTATTTTAACAATACAGGAATGCAGTACATGAGTAGGTAATCAGCTTTTCTTTAAAAAAAAAAATGTTGCTATTATTATTCTTGAGATCAAGTACCCAAATAAAATGAATTATCATGGCCATTTTGGAATTCTCTGTATGATGAATCCTTATGTCAAATAGATTTAGTAGTTTATCAAGTTATTTGATTTTATTAAGATATTTATATTTATTTATAAGGAGTTTTGTTTGATACACTTAGGTAAATTACAAAGATACATGTAAATTTATCATGTTCAAATTAAATTGTATTACAATAATTGTGATTATTCTTTCAATAAGCCTTCTTCAAAGTAGTATATCTTATTTGATTTCCCTATCTGCTTTGAATTATAAAATAAATAGGGCTGGTAATTTTTGACTAATTCTCGACATACTTGATTTCAGAAAAATGAAGATTAGTGCTTTTTTTAAAAAAAAAAAAATTACAAGCCAGTTTTTTATTTTGTTTTAAATGTTTCTTTTTACATAAAAAGAATATTTCAAGCAGAAATCCTGTCTTGCTATTAAGATTTTAAAAAATAACAAATGTTTATATATATATAAGCTGATTGTATATAAGCATGTATGTGTCAGTATGTATATATATATTCTTAAGTTTTGAGCTTAGAGATATGTGTATATATTTTGGCTTTATAGTATTAATCAATTGTGAAGCCTTAATGTTAAACTTTCTTTAATTGACATAGAAAAAAAAATGTTTAAATAAAAAAAATCCAAGCATTTTAAAAAGCAATATGTCTTTCTGGTGTATGTAAATTTGTTCTTTGATGCAATTTGGGGAAGGGATTCAAAATGGTTTGCACCTCTGTATTGAAATAAATACTTTTTTTTTTTTTTGCATGTAAGAATATAAAAATTTCATACTATTCATAATTACAAAAAATCTTTATTACAAGTAAAAATATTTTAAAACTATAATTTTTTTGAAAATAATCACTTTAGATTAATATTCATTTGTAAAATGCATTAATAGGGATAAATATTCATATAAGTGTATCATTCAATTATATGTGAGAAAAATATCAAAGAAACTGCAATAGCTTTTTGATTATTGAAGAATTGTGTTACCCATACAAAATTAAAATGATACTTAATAACCAAAATTAATTTTAAAAATATAATGATTGAGATGAGTTTACAGAAATCAATCTGTTTATTTTGATAATAAGTTTTACTCATAAGGCAAGGAGATGACCTCTTATCTTGTTCATAATGTTCACACTTAGTGAATATCTTACACTATAAACTATATTAAATTTATTATAATCATAGCTATAGTAATAGATTATTGATTAAAATTAAAATTTTGTTAATGGCATAAATATTTATATAGAAAGTAGGTTGAAGTAATGAGGGGTTCCCCCTGGGTTCCCCTCTTTTCTTCCAAAGAGTAAGCTTGTGTTTAAGACCTGTAGAGGTCCCTACTTTCGCATTTTCAAGCGCATATTTTTGAGGTTTATTGCCTTAGTAAATATTAGTTACGTAATTAGTTAAATAAATTTATAATTAATGGCATAAAGTACATTATATAATTTTTAATGTTGATATATCTATTTTAAAATAACACTCTTGTTCAGTTGGAAAAATAAAATGAATTTAAATATCAGTTTCAATTTAAACTTCCAAAGATTTTAAATGCCAAAGGATGCAGTATAAATTAGTATTAAATCTGTAGAAAATATGTTATGAGAAGAATAGGATCTCATGATATAGTAGTTAGTGCATTTTAACTATAATGTCTTATAACCTGGAGTTCAGTCAAATGAATCATGGAATCTTCAGATCATAGGCAGACTGGATTTTTTTTTTTTTCATTTAGATTTGCTCATAATCAGCCCAATTAGTCATCTATAATATTCAATAAATGAGTATCTAGCTATTATTATCAGGAAATTAAAATCTCAGAAATAGCATTGATTACATATTCGTTATAAAAACAATAAAAAATATGATTGTAATGCAATGCAGTTTTCTGGAAATCAATTATTGGAAGTCAGAGTCTATAAAAAATAACAACTATGACTTAATGGAAATTTTAATATAATGCATTGATATTTTTTCTAAATAAGATGCAATTCAAAATCTTAAAAATTACTTAGCTCTGCCATGTGATATGTGTATCATGCTATTAAGTAATACATGAAATATACATATAAAAGAACCAAAGGTGGCTCCAATGCCATAGTTCTTTCACTCCTGAATGGAAGTGGTGATAATTCTAAGAATAAGCTCAGAGTTTATTTTCATCTTAAAATATAAATAATTACTTAAATGTGTTTTAAAAAACCATCAAAATTTTGTGAACATTACAGGTTTTACATTAGTTTGTTAAATTTTTTAGAAAATAGTCTTTGTATAATATTTTTAACTAATTGTTGATAACATTTTTTGGTGTTTACAATTAATCATTTCCCAAGGAAGTCAAATTGTTATTACATGTATAGATTGAGTATAATATTAAATTATTAATTTGTCTTGTAACTTAAAATCTGTTACATTTTGAAAATTACTATTAAGGAAAAACTTCTCTGCAATTACCAATGCATTATATAGATTGTGTGAAATTGTAGTTTACAATAAACAATAATTGAAGGTGCACAGATTATTATAAATCTTACAAATAGTGAAGAAGAAAAAAGTTAATAGATTATTAACTACTTTTCTAAATCTTGACTTTTTCAAAAATGGAATTTTCTAAACAGGACTGGTGATTGCAAATTGTAATTCTAAATTGACCTTTAAAATAAAATAAAAATATTTCTCTTAGATCAGCATGTTTTTGTGAATTGTTAAAGTATATCTTAGAGAAATAAATAACTTATATTATGATTGAGTACATAGCAAAAATAGAGGATAAATAGCAGATTCAGAGAAATTCCTAATTTCAAATAAGATGATAAAATCTATTAAGTTTTCACATTTTTTATGTCTAAATTTCAAATAAGATATAAAATCTAATAAGTTTTCTAGTAGAGAAAATTTGTGATAGTCTTCTAGAAAGATCTTGTGCTACAGTAGAAGTTGGTTTGATTAAATCAGAAATAAAAATTATTTGACAGTTTGTTCAAAACATCCTCAGTTTAAAAATAAACAAGAATTTGCTGCTATTGAAAGTCGATCAAATAGTTTAATATTTCATTTTTATATACATAAAAAATTATTAATATTCAGTGGTTATATATATATTTAAAATCAAAAGGAAATGAAGAGAGGGAGAGTTCATTTTGTAAAATTTTGGTCTAAAATTATTAAAATTAAGATGAATTAAGTATTTTTAATTGTTCTCATGGTGTGGAAAACAGTGCATCTTCCTGCCCCATGATCTAGATTTATTATTATTATTATTATTATTATTATTATTATTATTATTATTATTATTATTATTATTATTATTATTATTATTATTATTATTATTATTATTATTATTATTATTATTATTATTATTATTATTATTATTATTATTATGATGATGATGATGATGATGATGATGATGATGATGTTTCAAAAAAGGAAGTTTATTAATCAAAGAAATACAGAGTTTTTTACATTGATTTTACATTGATTTTTTACAGTGACTTTTCCATTGGTTTTATATACAAGCATTTTTATAGTTTTCGGTTACATGTTTTCAATAAAAAGTTATCTAATTTTTACATAAAAATTATTTATTGTAGAGAGAGGGAAAAAATGTTTTTTATTTCCATATTTATTGTTATTGAATTTTCAGTGTTCTTGAATTTTTGGCACTTATAGCATTGATTGTTGTTTGATAAGAGACCATGTAGCTGCATAAATATGGGGATTTGCTATTGTCTTGTCTCTATTCCGTATTTGGTTTAGTTTGTTGTAGAAGGTGGATGGATGCCTTCTGGGGTTGTTGCCCATTAGATAGGTACACCTGGTACACCAAAAAGCATATAGTACAAAGGTTGCTGCCCTAATGCTGGGTATTGATCTGCCTTGAAAAACCTTAATTATTTGACAAATGGTCATGTTTTGTTGGTGGTATATTGCACCCATCATTGTTCTTACATTGTGTAATGCAGTACATTGATACAATAGGTGTTGTAGGGTCTCTTCAGCCTTGTGGCATAGTCCACAAAAAGGGTCTATTGAAACATACATCCTCTTATGGTGTAAGAAGTATGTTGTTGGCATTGCGATGAGATTTACTTTTAGAATGAAATCAAAAAATTTGGGTTCTAGTGACCACTTTTTGTATTCATGTAGTAATTTTCTGTTGTTTATTCCGAGTATTGTGTTATCGTTGTTTAGGTCTCTTTCCTGTTGAATTTGTTTGTGAATGTTCCAATATGAATATTTGTGTGTATATTGCTCTGTTCTGTTAAAAGTTGTTTTATATTGATGGATGATTGATGATATATATAGACCTGTTGGGGGTGGTTTGTCAGTTGGAGTAATTTGAATTAAGCATTTAAGTTTTGGAAATTGATTCATAATGGAAATTACTAGATTACTTAATTTTTGTGTATAAAAAATGTCAATATTGTGCAAACCTAGACCATTTTTAATAAGGGGTTGATTTAGTCTTTTTGTTGATATTGCAACCACTTTTCTTGACCATAGAAGTTGGTTACAGATGGTTTTAATCTTTGCTTTGAAAGCTTTTGAGAATTTTATTATTGGTAAATAATATGTTATTTTTGTCATTATAAGTTGATTTATTAGCTGGACCTTAGAATATATAGAGAGATATGTTTTTGATAGGGAGGTGACAATGCGTTGTGCTTCTTCTTTTAATCTATTTTGGATTAAACACCTCATTCCGGTTATTCCCAGATGAAATGGGAATCCTAAAAAAACGTGTTGGTTTTGCTTTGTAAATGGACATGCATGGTTTTCCAGTAAACATAGACCAAGCAGTAGTCTTTTCTGGATTAAACTTCAATTTGTATTGTTGCGTATATTCTTTAAGAATTTTTTGTAATTGTGGTAATTGTTTTTTTGAATTGAGAAAAGCAGTGATGTCGTCCATATAAGCCAAGCAAGCTATATATGGTGTAGTGCCTGGTACTTGAATGCCAGTAAATATTTTTTGGATTTTTTCTATTAAAGGATTAATATATAGAATAAATAACAGTGAACTGAGAGGAGAGCCTTGGGATATGGATTGGGTGGGAACAAATGATGGAGAATTTTTTCCATTTAATGTTATGTGTATTTCTCTGTTGAGAAGTAGATTTGCAATGATGTACAGATGTGTCTTGGGGATAGATGTATTTCCAAGCATGTCTAGCAATATGGAAATGTCTACTCCATCGAAAGCTCCCTCAATATCTAGTTGAACTGCTATTGGACTATATTTTTTTTTCTGTCTTGTTGAATCCAGGATTGCTTTGAATAATGCTGCTGCTTGAATTGTGGAGGAGTTCCTTTTGGCAAATTGAACTTCTGATATCAGTGGCATTATATGTGGTTCTATTGTTTCTTTTATTATTTTTTCAAGAATTTTTATTGGCAAAGATTCCATGGAAATTGGTCTGAGTTCTGTGAGGGATGGGGGATAGTTTTAGCTTTTTTGTTGAATGGCACTATTGCAATGGGATGAACTCCCTCCACATCCTGAATTTCTTGAGATAGGTGGTTTGCTAGGTTGCACAGATATTGTGCTGTGTATTTACTTAGGTGTTTTAGTATGAATAATGGTATTCCAGGATTTCCTGGATGGCATGCATTTGGTATTGTATTTAGTTTTGTCAGGAAGTCATTTGTTATGAAAGGTTTTTGTGTTTCTGCTTGTCCAAATAGCTTGGAGTGTAATTTAAGTGGTATTTTAGATTGGAGTTTGGTTTTAAAATGCTCAAAAATAGGAAGGATCATATTGTGTCCTATATATGTGCCATCTTTTGTTTCTATTGCCATTGGAACTTTGATGATTGGTGGGTTTCCCAGTGCCCATTTAATGTAATCTCTGGTCCATGTATGTGGTTGGGTTATGCATATTTTGCTTTTTTTGATTCTCAAATATTCTTTTAGTGTTTCACATGTTTTGTTGTATGTCCTTGTTAGACCATGTATATACTGCTGTGTTTGATGTGATGGCGTAATCATGGTTATTCGCTTATGAATTTCATTTGGATGATGGTGGTTGATTTTTTGTCACATGTGAGATATTGAATGATAGAATATTTATGTATGCCAGATATTGTTGTATGGGGTTGAGATTCATATCTTATTTTGTTTAGCATTATGTATGTTTCTGAGAAAACAAATTCTGGTGTGGTTGTTGGAAGTAGTACTCTGATTGTTCTTGTTAGTGGGAGAAGTGATGTCTGCATTGGTGTGAGGTTTAGTGATACTATTTGTGCTGAATGGTCTGATAAAGCTGTGGGGGTTAATTTTATTGCTATCTGGTGGTGCAGCATCAGGGAGTAGAAGCATAGATCGATGAGTGATGAATGACGACCATTGTGAAAAGATATTGTATTCATTGGTAGGAAGCCTTCACCACTCATCAGTGGTATGGATATTCGGTGAAGCCATTTTTCTATGAATTTCTGATACGACATGTTGCAATCACCAATCAATATTGTTGGGTTTGCTGTACTTGCAAGTATAGAGTTTATGTTCATTATTATAGTGTTAATTCGGCTATCTTGAATAGGCAGGTAAACCAAAATTATATTGAGGTTTATAGTTTTATGTTGAAAAGTTGTAATTAGTAAGTTAGCATCTATGAATATAATTTTGAAAGCTGTGAAAGGGCAGTTTGTTGAAATAAGCATGCCTGTGCCTGCAGAAGGTGATGAAGAGTCTCTGGAACAGGCACAGAAGCCTTCTTTGGTTAAATATTTTGCTGGATCAATTTGTGAGCCAGCATAGATTTTTGTCTCCATTAATCCGAGTATATGCGGTTGTGTAAGTGAAAACCATTGTTTAAGTTTTGTAATTTTTTGGGTCGAGTTTAAACCCCTAACATTCAATCCGCCAATTTTTAACTTCATTAAATTGGTGTTTGGTGGTTACATTTATTTTCAGGTTTTGAATTGAGAAAAAATTTGTTCTATAGTGTCTTCATAATTTTGTTCTGTTTCTTCATCTATTGAGTTATTTGATTGATTATCTTGTATTGTGTCACTATCATCTTCTTCAGTTTTAACTCTCTTGGCTGTCCTATTCTTTTTTGGTGGCCGGCCTGGTTTTCTATTTGGAGGTGTGGTATTTTTGGTATTTGTGGAAAGCATGGTGTAGTTAAGTCCATAATAGCTTCAGATGTTTTATTTATAATTCTTGTTTTTTGTATGTGCTGTGCTTGTGCTGTTTCCTCATTTCTATTGCTATCTATTTCATTGGTGTTTTCTATCGATTCCATTGTATAATTTTGTTGTCTTTCTTGATTCCGTTCTCTATCATTTATTTTTGTTTTAACAGTTAAATCCAAAATGTGATCATCTTCAGTTATGTTTTTGTTGTTTAGTTCCTCTAATTGTTTGTTTTTTATGCTCTCTTGTGTTTCCATTTTTTCTTGAATAGGTGTTTGGATCACTTGATTGTTGTTTGTAGTTAATTGGAGTTTGCTTTTGTCTGTGTTATTTTTTTGTTTTTTCTTTTTGCTGCGATGTGACCCCGCTCTCCACAGATGAAGCATTGTGGTCCTAGGCCCCTTATATATATATATATATATTTAGAATTGCTTCTTGGTCTAAGACTTGTGTGGGGATATTCTCTGGTGCTATTGCTTCATTGAGTTTCATTTTAAAAGTAAAACTATTACTGCACACTGGAATAGGTGTATCAGTAAGTAAAATAGGTTTTAAATATAATACTTTGCCAAACGCTTTCATCATATTTTGAAAGTCATTTATATTATAGCCAATATAAGTATTTTTAATAGTGTCTGTAATAAAGTTTTTAAGGTTTGGATCTACAACTATTAAAGCATAATTTCCTATTGTTTTGATCCGAGTTAAAAATTTATTTTTTTGATAATCTTCAAAGAATTCTAATGCCATTGAGGTGTTCCCCTATGCTTGAAATTGCTTCACAACTCCCATTTGCTGTTATAGCTTCATATAACTTTTCTCTTGGGAATTTGTAAAGCGTTAGGTTTTTATCAGCCGCAGCCAGGACAATCGATCTGTTTGAAAAAAATTTTTTAAATGTGTTGAAAAGCTTGTTCGGTATTGTATTATTAAATTCTGTGTTTATTGTTATTAATTCTTCCTGAGACCAAATAGTCGATGGGGGCTCATAGTTGTTTTCATAAACTAGATTTAGTTCATTCATATCATCGTTGGTTACTCTTCGAAATCTACTAGCTGCAATCGAGTTTGAGTGAGTTGTTATAACTTTATTTTGAAAAGTAGCTTTTGTTACATTAGCATAAGTTTTTAAACTATTATTTATGTTTCCATCGTTGGAGTTTATATTGGCACCATTCACATTTGAATTTTTTAGCTGTGCCGCCGCCATGTTTGATATATATTCGACGATTTTCAATCTGTGTATTTATGTTGTTTTTTTTTTATTCTCAATCATCATCATCATTATCAACCATTATCAATCCACTGCAGGATGAAGGTCTCTCCAAGTTTAATCCATCTTCTCCGATCATTAGCTTCTCTTCTCCACATCACCCCTACACATTTTCTTATTTCATCCATCCATCTTACATGTGGTCTCCTTCTGGGTCTTTTACAATCTCTTGGAATCCAGTTTAAAATTTCAATTGTCCATCTATTATCATCTCTTCTAGCAATATGTCGAGCCCAACTCCACTTCAATCTTTTAATTTTTTCAATGAGGTCAGTAACACCTGTTTGTTCTCTTACCCATACATTGCATTTTCGATCTCTTCTTGTTATTCCCAACATACATCTCTCCATACTTCTTTGAGTGGTCTGAAGTCTCTGTATTGTATTGATCTTCTATTAAGTGTCCAAGTCTCAGATCCATAAGTAAGAACTGGTAAAACACATTTGTTAAAAACCTTTCTTTTCAAACACATAGGCATATTTCCTTTTAATATCAAGTTATTTCTACCAAAAGCACTCCAACCAAGTTTAATTCTATGATTAATTTCCTCTATTATGTTTCCATCTGTATTAATAATCTGACCAAGGTATTTGTAACTGTTAACTTCTTCTAATTCATCATAATCAATCTTTATTTTCATATTTTGAGCAAATCGATTAAACATTACTTTAGTCTTTTTAACATTTATCTTTAGTCCTACTTTCCTACTTTCATCTGATAACTCCTGCAACATTTCCTGCAGCTCGGAAGCATTATTTGCAAAAACAACTACATCATCTGCGAAATCTAAATGACTTAAATAATCTCCATTTACTTTCACTCCTTTAGTTTCCCATTTTAATCCACAAAATACTTCTTGCAGCACTGCTGTAAAAAGTTTTGGAGATATGGAGTCACCTTGTCTTACACCTTTCTCAATGTTGACTTTCCCAGTATCATTATGTAATCTAATTGTTGCTGTTGCATTTTTATAAATATTCTTTAAAATATGACAATATCCTGGATCTATACCTTGATGATCCAATGCTTTAATCACTGAAGAAATATTTATAGAATCAAATGCCTTTTCATAATCTACAAATCCAAAACATAATGACAACTCATATTCATTTGTCCTTTCTATAACTTCTCTCAATACTTGAATATGATCTACTGTACTAAAACTACTTTTAAATCCAGCTTGTTCTCTTGGTTGGTGAAAATCCAAGGTACTCTGTAGACGAGTTGTAATTATCTTGGTAAAAATTTTATATAAAACTGATAAAAGGCTGATAGGTCTGTAATTTCTAATATCTTCTTTTATCACCTTTTTTAAATATTAATATTATTACTGCATTCTTCCAATCATCCGGTACATCTTTATCATTTAGACATTTGGTATATAACTTTGCTAATATTTTTTCTGTTTCTTCACCTGCTTCTTTTAATATATCAATTATAATTCCATCATTACCTGGAGCCTTTCCTTTTTTCATACATTTAATTGCATTTCTCACTTCTTCATTTAAAATTCTGGGCAATTCGGAAGATGTAATAGATATAGGAGGTACTTGTTCTTTATTACTATATAATTCTTGATGAAAATCTTCTACCAATTTCATAATGTCATCCCTCTTTTTAGTAATAATTCCATCTTTTTTCCTTATTGCAGATATAAATTTCCTACCAATACCAAAATGTTGTTTTACATTCTTAAGACTTTTATTTTCTTCTACAGCTTTTCTTGCTAGTTCACAGTTATACTTTCTTATATCATTTTCAACTCTTTTCTGCACCATTTTACAAAATTCGAGATATTCAATTCTTTTTAATGCATCATTCTTGCATATCTTCATATTCCTTCTTTTCTTCATAAGTTCTCTAGTCTCAGTAGAAATTTTATTAGTCAATTGCTGCTTTTTTCTACCAGCTATCTTTGTTGCAGTTTTTAAAAGTGTATCAGTTATTTTCATATTAATTTCATTCAAATCTGAATCATGTTCAAAATCTACTAATACTTGAAACCGATTTGTAAGTTCTAATTTAAATTCATTAGAATGTTTCTGAAGATTAGGAATATCAACTGTAAATATAGTTTTTCTTAATAATTTTTGTCTCTCGGACGTGTGCTCTTCCGATATCTTACCCCTTACTAATCGATGATCACTTCCTGTGTTAAATTTATTAAGAACATTACAATCTTGAAATATGTATTTCCTGTTAGTCAAAATATAATCCAATTCTGCTGTACCTTCATTTGGATGCTTCCATGTCCATTTCCTTCTAACATTTTTCTCAAAAAAAGAATTCATAATATAAAGTTTTTCCTTCTCTGCAAACTCCACAAGTCTATGTCCTCTCTCATTTCTATTACCATAACCAAAATTACCTACAACACTTTCATCTTTCATTTGTTTACCAATTCTAGCATTAAAATCTCCCATAACAATTTTAAAATGTTGTTTACTCTGATCAAAAGCCTTTTGTACATCCATATAAAAATCTTCTACTACTTCATCACTGTGAGAACTTGTTGGGGCATAAACCTGAATTATCTGCATTTGATATCTGCTATTAAGTTGTATAACTAATCTTGCCACTCTGTCTGATACACCATCAATCTCCACAATATTGTTCTTCCACTTTTTATTTATAATGAATCCTACTCCACTTGTATTTCCAATATTTGTGCCTTTATAATAGAGCATATGTCCACTTTTTAAATCAATTGTCTCTTCACCTTTTCTTCTAACTTCACAAAGTCCAATAATATCCCATTTAATATAAGAGAGTTCTTCTTCTAATTCTTGCAATCTTCCTTCACTTGAAAGTGATCTGCAGTTGTAAGTACCTAAATAAAAAGTCGTCATCAAATGGCAGCCTGGGTCCGCCTCCAGGATATTCTTAGCACCCTCCGCCTTCGGCCACCAACCGCTGCCTTGGTTGGTGACTTTACAGCCTCCTGGGATTAAGGGCCATGCTTTATTTTTGTCTGTCATAATTGTATAATTGGGAAAAATCTTTATCATTTACACAAACATTCATTCTGCCTTATCAGGCACTGAGAAGAAAGACCATGGTGTTTCTTGATCTTAAACTCAGAGGTAAAAAGCCAATAAACTCACCACGCTGGCTAATGCGTGTTGGTGAGCAGCCCATCCATGTTCGTGTACTATATGAATAAACATATAGTAATAACAGCTGCAACGACAAGAACGTATGGAGTGGACATTAGGAATTTGCCCTGCTCGGTTCCTTTAAGGCCTCCAAGAGAAATCAAAGGGTCTCCTTTCAGTAAATAGCAAACTCCTTTCTGCAGCCTTATTCTCAATATTTTCTTTTTAAATACAATTTTTTTTTTTTTTTAAACTTATGTTTAAAATATTTTCGGTTAAAAGTGTAAAAAAAACGAATTACCTTTGAGTTTTCCGACTTTTTAAAAGTTTTTTATTTAGAGGTTCATTGGCATGTTGTACTCGCTGCACCTATTATTATTATTATTATTATTATTATTATTATTAATATTAATAATAATAATAATTGCCAAAAAGTATGTTTTATATTTCTTGTTGGTTTTGTTTTTCATTTTATAAAGTTTCTTTATAAAATTTTGTGTAAATGATAAGGAAAATTATGTTGGATGAACCTGTTGTAAAGAAATGATTATGTGGAGGAAGGGAGTATATGTATTTTTTTTACTTATCAATGTACAACACTCTGCTGTATGTCTTTCTGCCAGTTTATAAATCTTTTCATAAATTTCTCTAATTCTCTGTCTATTCCTTTTTATTAATTTTTTTTCCTGAGACATCCTCTCCTACATGTACATGCCATTCCAGTTTTTCTAGTCTATTTAAATTCTTTTATTGTTTATCTGTTCTCTCTTTGACTTTTTTTTTGCTAATTTTTACCCATAATCCATCTCCACATCATCATTTTGTTTTTTATTTCTTTACTTCAGCTACCAAATCTCACTATCATATTCAATCTTGCATCATATGTTTATTGTTCATTTACATTTGATATATTCTGATCCCTATGATTATTGTTATAACCTTTTCTCTCCAGAATGCTTTTGTTTTCATTTTGATTGTTAGATTGATTTAAAGTTCTTCCTAGTGTTGTAGTCAATGTTTCCATCTGCTAGTAATTCACTTGGAAATTGGAATTTTTTTGGAATTGCAAATAGGCTTGATATTTGTTTAGAAAAATATTTTTCCAGTATAGTGAATAGTTGAGTTTCTACTATTATTAACTAGAAGATAAATATGCTGACTGTAAACAAAGATGTTATTGTGTGTGGATGTCAAACTTTTATGATATGGACATGGCATACTTTTTAGATTAAATATCAGGTTGCTAGTGTAAAATATTAAAGATTAATGTAATGGAGTTCTTGTCTCTTTTTTATCAATAGAATAATCATTTATTTATTTCAGACCCTCAGTGTCATATTAAGTATTCCTGTCTATTAATAGTGGTACTCCAACTGCCTACTATTATAATTTTTAGGATTGGAGGTGATTTTGTAAGTCAAGAGGTATAAATAATCAATTAGATTTTTTTTCTCTATTTTCAGCAATTGAATAAGGAGTTTTTTTTATATGGTGGCAAGTTTTTTCTATTATTAAATCAGTTAATTACCATCACTATTTTCTATATAGGACACAAATAATACCTCTGGAATAATTGGCAAACAAGGGCTTTGAACATGCCATCATCAGATTTTTAATGATATGGAAAACGGAAGAGTGGAGAGGATTGAAGCCTGTCCATTAAAGTTTAAAGATTTGCTATTTTAATATAAACCAAGCACTGATTATATATGTGTGTGTGGGCGATGATGATCTGGACCAACTGATGAGTGCTGGTTCAGCACAAAATACATACATTGGAGATCAGTTTTTTTTTTTAAATGAATGGAGTGGATGACAAAAGAGTTTGAAAGTCTGGGTTCAAATCCCCTATAATTAAACTTATAATTGTATAATGTTTGCTATTCTCTATATATATATTTAAATTACTTGTAATTCAATAAATAACGAAGGTCCACTATACAAGAAAGACCTCTACTTATTGAATTACAAACAAATAAGCAAAAAAATGAAACCTATAAATTTCTTGTGTAATACAACTTAAATTATTCTTTTGTTTTTCTCTTTCATTTTATGTCTCTCTGTGTCTCTAATAATTACTTTCCATTAATTCATTTAAATAAATTACATAATCATTATTAAAAAAATAATTCAAAATTAAAATATTTTACAAATTGATAAGATTCCAGTATCTTCTAAATCTTTATTATATATAAATAATAAGCATATCTTTATATACATTTTAAGAGAAAATTATTTATATGATTTTAATATTTAGCACATCTCTTACTCACTCTTACTTAAGTCTTTATTTTTACTTCATTTCATATAGTTTTTTTTTTGTTTTGTTTGTTTGTTTGTCTTCAAATAGTGTTTAAATAACTTAACTTAGTTGAATCTGCTTCCCTTTATTAGTGCTTGCACGGATTGAGCATGAAGCACTTGCATGTCTGTTTTGTGTTTTCAGACCCTCGACGCCACGCAGGCCTCGAGTCTTAGACGTAGGCTACGAAGTATAGAAGAAGAAGTAGCCAATCAGAATCTACCCTCAGTAAGTTTCCTGTCATGTCTTTGTCTTTTTCTTCTTGTTTTTCATTCACAAGAATTTTTTTTTAAATTTCGTCCTTATTTTTTTTTTTTTAAAAAAAATCTCTTATATGTGTATATATGTCATATGCTTTAATGCATATCTTCTTAAAATTAAATAACATATCAATAAAAAAATATACATATTATTTTCTTTTATTTTTCATAAAATATTCATAACCAGTTATAATATTGATCATTACTTGTTGGAAGTTGTCATAAATGTTTACCTCTGTTAGAGCAAACAAATTTTATAACAATTTTAAAGATGCATATAGGCATTTAGCTTTCTACTGCATAGATATTTATTATTTTTGTTCAAGATTTGTTTTCTTTTTAAATTTTTGCTTTTGTCTCATTTTTCATTATCTTAATTTGAAGTGGGATAAACTAATAAACTACTGCCAACAATAATCAAATGTTATTATTGTTTAGTTGTGGTATCCTGTTATCTTGTTGCCTTAATCTTTCAGATAGATGATTCCAAAATTATTTAATGAATCATAATTGATTTGATTTTTATTATTATATTGTTTTAGATCTTATTAATTTCATAATTAAGATATTATTTCTATAATAACTTTCATTCACATAATGCTAAAAATAAAATATATTCCCTAAAATTGACTCATTATAAAAAACTATAAAACTAAAAAATATGATCATTATCATAAAATAAAAAATTTAAATATTTTTTTAAGTTACTAATGTCAAATTTATTCAAATTGAGAATTTTTATAAATAAATTTTAAAATAGGCATTGTATTCCTTACAAAATTTCAATAAAATGATATATGAAAGTACTTATCTATTATACTTCATCTTATTTTATTTGAAAAATGAAAATGTTTTGTGATTTCATTTTTAATCCAACTTTTGACTAGGAAATCATATTTAGAAGGTGGAATATCTTTCTTTTTTAACAAAATGATTAGTTTATGTAACAATTTGTTTTTAACTGTCTATTTAATAACATCATTGATATATTATAATTTGGTAGTATAAATATACACTATTATTAGCAATTTAGAAACATCTACAGTGTTTCCCAATGAAAAAATGACCATTTCTCTTTCCAAGCTGCACATAACATCATCTCTGAATCATTGCATATAATAGCTTAGTTTTGTCTATAAACATTGATTAGAATAGAATACATATGTTTATTGAACTGCAAATATATAGTACTTTTCAACAGTCATATATATAATAAGACACTTTTTATGTATAATATTCATATATAAATTAAGATTATAGTATAAAATAAATTTAAAAAAATAATAATATAGTTAATAACAAATTGAGGGAACACATTTACATATATTTTACTAGGTGTTATGTTCACTCATGCATTTCCTGAAGCAATAAGAATGAGAAGAAAAAAAAACTATTTGTTACATATTTTTATTTTTAAAATAAAGTAATCTGTGAAATGTCTGATATTCATTGCTATTAAATATAGTCTGAGAGATATTCTTTTATTTTCCAATAACTTTTTATCTTATAGGAACATAATACTGGTCTTGTTATCAAGAAATTAGGATCTCTTATTGCTAAGTTAAATGCGAACTTTTAGTATGTTTTAAAATTTTGTAAAACTTTTAGCATTATGCTCAGACAATATTTTATTATGCAAAATCCTGCTCATCAAATTCAGGAAGAATATGTATGGTATTCAGGAAATTAAAATGACTGCTCAAATATAATAAATTTGTAAATTTTAATGGACTGTTTTTGTTTATTTACTATTTTATTTGTTTATATTTTTCTTTGGATGTTGAAGTTGTGTACCTAGATATATAATAGTTTGTGATTCTGTATATTACATAGCATTATAATTTGGTTATTCACCATAAGAATTTTAAAGCACTGGCATGTCTGGACTATGAATTTTGACATGAAATATAACAATGTGTTTTACACCTTTGCAAAAAACCATGATGGAACAACAAGCTAACATTAAATTTTATTTTAAATTAGGCAAGACTACTATGAAACATTTGAAATGATTTAAACTGTGTATGGAAGTGCAGCCAAAAATTTCAAGAACATTTTCAAATTTGGGTTTTGGAAAATTTTGTGAGCATTGAAGATGATCTGTGATCACGCATATAGAAAACAACTAGAAATTAAGAAAATGTGAAAAAAGTTGCTGAAATTCTTTGAACTAATCATTGTGTGTCTATAAGACTCATTAAGAAATTCACTGGCATTACTAAAACTGATTTCCATTGCATTTCAATGGAAGATTTGAGAAAATGAAAGGTGTGCTCTTTGTGCCTCACTTTTTGAACAATCAATCAAAAAGATGCCAGGGTAGAGCACTACAGACACATGAAAGGAACTACAACTATGGAGCCAAGATTCTTGTCAAATATAATGATTGCCAAAATTTGATCTTTCTAACATGAGCCATCAACTAAATGCTAGAGTGTGGAATGGAGATCAGCAGAATAAGAAAATAAAATGCAAAAGAGTCAAATCAAAATATTGCTTTTTTTTAGGCATTATTCACAAAGATATTCCAGAAGATTGATAGAAAACCTTAACTACTATTTAAATATTTTGAAATCATTTATGGGCCAAAATTTTGCATAAGTGACCTGAATACCACGAGTCTCTTGGTCGTTATTGCATAATAAAGCAGATTGTGCACATTTTTTGACGGAAAAAAAAAAGCCATTGTTGTGCTTGAGTACCTACCTATTCTTCTGATTTAGTTTCCACTGACTTGGTTATTTCCCCAAATTAAAGTTGACAATGAAAGGAGCAGATCATGATATAATTCACAAGTTTGGAGCAAAGTTTCTGCAGTTGATTCTGATAGAGGATTTCAAAAACCATTTCAAAAGAAGTTTTACAATTATTTCCAGCCATGTACTGAATGATAAGGAGATAATTTTAAATAATCATTAGTAGGAACAGAACAAAAAAATAATGGTTGTATTTTGTTTTACATCAATCACCCATTTACTTGAGTCACACTGTATGTGCACACACACATACATATATTTATATACAAACAAACACATATCCGTATAGATATTGTTTCCACAAATATATAATGAAAAGCAATTTTACTATCTGGAGAATAAATTTGAAATAATTTATCAAGATAATTCAGCACATATCAATTCCTTCTAAAAATGTTTGATTTTAGAGAATTCTCCATAGTTTCTGTTTTCTATATATATATTTTTTTAAAAAAAAAAGCTATAGGGCTTATAGTCACATGATTTTACAATTAAAATGGAAACTGAATTTTTTTTAGTCGACTTATCTTATACGTGTATAGTAAACTATTTTTCTGTTTAGAATTGCTAATATCCATACAATACTTAATATGATTTGAAAATCAATATTTAAAATTGTGGAAATATAGGAGTATTTTTTTTTTTAATGAAACATTTGAGTAGCTTTTTTATGATGAAATGTAGTGCATATGTAAGATAAAATTATATTATCAGATGTCATATATTAGTTCGTTAAACACTTTAACCAACAATAGATAATTTATCATATTATATTCAGATTTAACATTGATTATTTGATTTTTCTTAACTATTGTCTTTAGTTTAATTAATTGAATATGTGATCAAAAAAAATTTTTTTAACATAATTATTTTTAAAAATATCTTTAAAAATATAGAAATAAATGAAGTATTAAAAAAACTTTTTAATATTATAATATAAAATATTTCATTATCATATCACATAAATTTACAAATACTTCAAAAATAAACATACTTTAGACATTTAAAAAACGTTTTTGGAAAAATCATATACTTGGTAAAGAATAATATTTTATAAATTAACTTTTTCATAGTAATCACCACTATCTGCCATTGTGGATTTTTTTGTTTGGCAAAAATCATATTACATTGCAGAATTAAAGATTGAAAGTCAAAGAATTTTAGCACAATTTTGTTCCATTTTTATGCTAAGGAGTTTAGTTTTTTAAAATAATAAAACACTAAAGCTTTAAAAATTTCATGTACATTTATACTATGAGGGAAAAAGTAAATGTTTCCATATATTTCTATAATTTAAATTTTAAATCTATTATTTTATAATTTGGTATATAATTATAAAAATGAAATATATATAATATTAAAACATAGATTTTTTGTTATATTTAAACTTCCACATTAAAAAATTAACATATATATAATAACAATAAAAATAATAAATATAATGGTAATTAATAGTTAATTACTGTTATATTTATTATTATTACAATAGTTTTTAATTAAGGGACATTTTATTTGTAATACATATATATATGTATTCCACCTTTATTGTTAAAAGACTGTTACCTTGACAATGATTTGAATTTGTTGATTGTTATTAATATTGGGATTGTCTAAATAAGTGTTGACTGGTTTTTAATGATATATATATTTCTTGTAGTCACAATAATTTTTTTTTTCTCTAATACTTTCATTAAATTAATTATTTGGGAAAGTAATACTTAATAATAAATATGCAAACTAAAATGATTTTATTTTGTCACAAACTCTATTCATACTAAAGGCTATATAATGAAATGATAGATTCCATAGAAATATATTTCATTGGTATATAGATTACTTATATGTATGGAAAAGAAATTTTACGTAATGATTTTAAAAATGTGATATCACTGAATGTATTTAAAATATTGCATTATTATTATTATTATTTAAAAACATTCTGCATTTTTTATTTATAGAAGTTGATTTTATTAAACTACAATTTAAAAATCAATGTTTTTATAATCTTACAAAATATTATTTTGTTGAAATTAATTCTGTTGATTTAAAATATTAATCTGTAAAGAGCTGATATATTTTTTTATTAAATATTCTGAATTATGAATTGCAAAATCATTTATGGTTTTGCAATTTCTTGTGACACTGATCACATGATGTGATTGGATCATTATTCTTTTAAAAAAAAATTTAAGCTTTATAAAATGAATTTCTAAGTAGATAGTTTTTATTCCAAAAAGGCAAGCATATCTCAAATGGGTAATTTATTTTTCTAATCTCTTCAACCAACATAAATAGGAATACATTTTAAGCCAATAATTGCTACAAAAATTATTATTTTCTTCAACTTTATACAGGCCTGTTTTCTGTTTGTATATTTAAAAATGTATCATCATAATAGACAAAATCATCTTCTGTTTATTGCTTTTATCAGTTTCTTTAATCATTTGCCAAAGGAAAACTGAACCTTAATGATTTATATGAAATATATTTTTTTAAAATAAACTTCCTGATAAATATTTTTTTTCTTTTACAATTATTAATTATTATCAACTTGCTATCAATTCTAAAATTGTATAAATTTATAATTTGCAATAAGATATGTATTTAAATTAATCTTTCCAAATATTCTATTAAAATAGTCAAAATATGGTATAAATATGAGAAAGAATAATTTATTCTTATTTATGACAATATATTGACATCATATTTTGCTGCATATTGTAAAATATATAATCTTTATTATTTAATGATGTTTAATTGCTAATGAGTATTTATTTTGTTTAATGAAACTCGCCAATGCTACATGTATTGACAGTTTGGATATTGTGTGATTAAATGTGTTTAGTTTGATATTATTGGTACCAGTTATAAATTTCCTATAGCTTCATTTGTGATAAATACTTTTATAAATGCATGAGTGATATCATTATATCTCAATAAATGTTGCTATAACAAATTATTATTGAGATTATTCAAATATTCTATATGTGGTTTTAAGTGTAATTACTCTAAATGCTGTTACTTTAAATATTATTAGAATATTAAGTTTATCTTACCTTTAACAGGCAATTCACCCATTGCTTCATCTTATAAGCCTTCAGTATATAGGTTGCTGGATTACGAACTATTTATATCAGTGCTCACTAGATATAGTTTGATAATATGATAATTTGTCCATCATGTGTTATTGATTGAATGTGGGGATTTGAATATTAATAGCTGTTACATTATTTTTTTTAATAAATTATTTTGTTTGTTAAACATAGATTTTGTTTATTTTATTATTGATAATTATTTGATTAATAATTTGAATAAAATTATAAAATATTTATATGCTCAATCTTAGTAAAATATATGTTATATATAATATAAAAGGGTTTCTGATCTTTGTGATCACTGGAATATTTTAAAAAAAAAAAAACAACTTTATATAGTTAATAGATTTGTGTGTATGACTTTGTTGGTAAACTTAACTTTTTTCTATACGATTTGCTTTCAGGAGTTAAGAACATTAGGTAATAATTTGGTATAAGAAAGAGGTCTAGATTTATCTAGCGACATCTTCTAATGAAGTTACATATCAAAGTACTTTATTCATTACAATATATATATATATATATGTATGTCTTAAAAATTAACCATACATTATAAGTCTCGATTTAAATATATTTAACTACATCTCAAAGATTAATACTGAAAGAAACTTGAAATAAAAAATATTTACTTTACTGCCATTACAGAAATAATGTGAAATTATTATGGAAATCTGCTTTAGAAATTTTATACTTAACTTTCACTATTTAACAATAACTAAAGTTAAAATAGATAATATCTGCTTAGATCATAACTATTCAATGTATGGAAATGGACATAACAAATAAAACAAGTGTTTCACATGTAGCAGTGATGAAAGCATTTTGACGGTAATTGTAGTAACATGGGTAATAATAAGAGTTGATCTTTAATTAATTAATCCAATAAATATGTTAATCATGTATTGCCTATATGCTTTTTAATAAACAATTTGTAAGCATTTAATTTCAAACTAGGCAGTTTTCTGAGTATTTACTTCTTATTAACTTGTTGTTTAACGGTAACTGATGTTCACATTATATTATAAACTATAATAAAAACTAAGCAGTCATGGTACTAGTTAATTTATAAATGATACCATTATTATAAACTCTCTTTATTGTAAATCATTTCATTTAAAAAAATAAAAACAAAGAAATGAAAACTATTTACATTCATTTCTGTCTTATTTATTTTTAAATGAATTTATTAAAATATTTTACACAATGTAAAAATAATTCAGAAGGCATTTGTTGGTAGTTCTTGTTTTTTTTTTTTTTTTTGGGATATATAGGAAAGGTTTTTTTTAAATATGCATGTAAATGAAGAGAAATGCTACACAAACACACAATCCCATTATTACAGTTAATAGAGGGAAATGATTGCTCATAATCTTCACTCAGTAAAATTAATTATATAATTTAAATAATTCAATAGTGACATTTCTTTTATTCTGAATAAATATTGAGGAAGGTAAAAACAGGTATGAAGAGTATCACTAATGATGTAGGTAATATTCAGTTTTTTCCCAGCTTATGACGGGAATGATCACAAAGGTTTATTTGATTGTAATAATATCCAGACATCTAGTTAAATCATCTACAATTCAATTTCATTTTATTCCATGATAAAAATATAATTTGAAATAATATTTTTATATATTTCATGTTACTGTCTTCTTTAAAAAATGTCAAATATTTTAGAATATATATGTTTATCATATTATGATTGAAGTGAAGCTCCATGTATGGTTTTTTTGTATATATGACAATAAGCCTATTCTTCATTAAGCTACATGGAATATAATTTTTATCCAAGAAGAATTCTCACTTTAAGTATCAGTTTTAGACCCAAAATCTAGAATGACAAAGTATCCTACTTCAGTATCTCATATATCACTGTATATATGTAAAATTTTATTTTTAATAGCAATAATTTTCCATTCGCATAATACATTTGAATACAATGAATATTTGAATTTAAGAAGTTTTTATGTTTCTTAGTACATTGGGGGGGGGTGTTATTAAATAATTTTAAATTAGTGAAGTAAATAATAACTGATTAGGTAAGGTCTAAAAAATATGTTAGAAAAGAATTAAGTAATGAATAGCCCAGTTAATGAAATATTTTTTATTCTTTGTAAAAATTTTAAAGTCATTATTTAAAAATTAGTAATAGGAATCCATTTTATTTCACTTCTATCTTAGAGAAATTTATATAAGCATAAGAGCAGTGGTGGAGATATAGGTTCTGGAATTCACAGTTGTTGGATCGTGGCTTCAGCTCTAATACTTCGAGTACACAAACCGCTTATATTCTTCTGAGTAATAAACTATTCAATTATTTATTTATTTAACTCTTTATAGTTTAAAGCAATGGTAGAGTGGTAGGTTCTGAAGTTTAAAAAAATTCATAGATTGTGATTCCAATTCTGTTATTTGCAGTGTTAGATTCACTTTTGAAATCTCAGGCTATAAATCATTCAATTGCCATTAGGTAGGAGAAAAGTGTGCCAAGCAATTTGGTTGCACTATCATTTGATTTTTCATACTTATGTGGATAATAATGATGAAAAGTGGATTACTGAGTTAATGCAGATTTTTATGTTCCTTGTATTTTAAAATGCAAGTAAGTAAGTTATGGTATCTAATAGTGATGTAAATAGTTTTAATTGCTCCATAATGAAATCTTAAGCTCTATATAAATTTTATTGATTGATTAAAGCATTTATTAAATATATTTCACTATGATTTTCATACAAAATTACTTTTTTATTTAATCAATGTATTTATTGAAGTATTTAAATATTAAGATCACAGTTTATTATTATTTCCACTTTTAATTACTTGGAAGAGAAACCTTACTATTATACTGGTATCTTATGAAAACTTGTAATATCAATGTTTAGCTTTTTAAAAAATGTTCTGTAATAAAACCTTTTTTTTTTTATTTTGACTAAGTGTGATATTTTGTAAGGTTTGATAGATTTTTTATCTTAATGGCGTGATTAAAAGCATTTTATGCATAGCAAATTATTGTGTAATCAAATTAGTAGTAGCTATAAAGTTTTAGGATTTATTTTTTAGTTATTAAGTATTAATTCTTATTTTTTAATTTTATTATAACTCAGTTTATATTCTGCATCAAAGTACATTTTATTTTAGAAGTTTATCAGATTTAAATATATATAGTGAAGTCTTAAAATTATAAATGGTGTGCATGCATTTACAAGATCTGTGGTAGTCACTTGACTTTTATTAGCTTTTAAAATGTTTCAGATTATGAAATATCATACATGCAATATATATGTTTGTATGTATGTTTCTTTCTCTTTTATATATGTATGTATAAACATGTTTATACAGCCAATATACATTGAAGAAAATATGATTTTATCAAAGAACTGTCTTTGCAAGAATGTCTAACATATTCTTTAAACCTATTTACATAACAAACAAACCCAGATTCATTACTAAAAGATTCCCAAAGAATCATTTAAATTATTTTTTAACTGACGCTCACCTTTTGTTATCTTTTTTTATGAATTACCTTACTAACATATTCGGGCTTGTTTTGTTCCACCAATAGATTTATATTCCAGGCATTACATATTTGATGAGCTATAAAATTGTTTACATACTCAGAATTTCTATATACAGCATATATAGATAGATAAGGTTTTATTGAGTTCACAGTATTAGATGTGATCATCATTAGAAGATTTTTCCAATATCTTCTATCATATTTTAAGCATTTAACATTTAAAGTTACGTTAAGAATATATTGAATTTTAATTTTAAAACAAAAAAAATAAATGAATAGAAAATATTTGTAGTATGAGTGAAGAATATAAAAAAACAAATTGGATTATGTAAACAGATATGGAAGAGAATTTAAGCAAAAGTATATGAAGAACAAAAACTGAAAAGAGTAGTCTGATGAGTATTGCTGTGTATTTGTGAGGCAATACTGATTCCCAGATATTGCCATATGCAAGATTCCCTAATCATTTCTATTTTTTATGACATTGTGAAGTTTTTTAGAGGCACAATTTTATGATCTCCAATATAACACCTATCTATATTGTAAACGAACATTATTGCTTTCTTTTGTCTTCAACTTTATCACCATAGTTATCCCCCCTCCCCAAGTGATTATTGATCCATTGGACTTTTTGCTGTCCATGAAATTTTAAGCAGTCTTTCCAGCATTATTGAAATTCCTAGAAAAATCTGTATCTTAAATTAAACTCAAGTGGGGAAAAAAATTATAATCAAATAAGTTTATCTATTATTTTGACAACTAAAATATTAAAAAAATATACATTACAAATATGTATAGTAGATTGTGTTTATATATACAATATATATATATATTATTAATAGATGAAATCATGGTTGTGTTTCTAATTCTGGTATATCATGCATACTTAAAAACTGTTTTGTGCAGGTTTTCTTAATTAAGGCAGAAAATTATGTTTCAATATAAGTAAAAAAAATTAATTTGTTGCAAACGTATGTAAAAGCTGATGACATATTTAAAATTTGAAATATTTTTTCATAAAATATAGAAATTAGAAAGTGTAAAAGATTAGCCCATACTTGCTTTTTGATTACAACATAAACTCTAGTAATTGCATATAAAAATATTTGTGTTGTGAATCAGATAATCATTATTAGGCTATCTTATGCATTGATTTTTAATTTTTGTTATAATTTTAATTTTTGATCATTTATTATGTACATAGCTTGAAGTACTGTGCATATGCATATATTTAGGGAGCACAGAACTGTATGTATATATTATTGAACTAGTATATCATTTTACCAATACCACTACACTACATATTCATAAAACAATCCAAACACTCTGATTCATAGTTTCTCTCAACATTTTTCTAAAAATTTTTTTATCCATCCATCTCATAAGTATCTTTTTCTAGATCTCTACTATAATCTCTTGAATCAAATTAAGAATTTAAGTGTCTCTCTATTGTTATTATCATTATTTTTTGACCAGCTCTTTCTACTTTAACAGTATTCTTTTATCCAGGCCATAGTTATGCACAAGTGTTTAAGCATTAGCCCAGGTTTCTATAAGATTGGGGGGGGGGGGTAATTTAAACAAAAAATTTATGAATTTTAAGAAAAAATCATAATATTTTATGATATATATTATTGTTGAGAGTCCTGCAATTTAATAATGCCTTAGAATTTGAAAACTAATTATAATCTTGTTCTTGCTGTTGTATTTACTTTTTGATCTCTCCTTATTCAATGTTAACATGTACTTTTACATGCTTTATAGCATGGTCTATCATCTTTATATTCTATTAAGTATTCAAGTCTTACTTCTCTAAATAAGCATTGGGGAAACACATTTATTAAAAAAAAAAAATTTCCAGCATAAAGACACATTACTTTTATTATTATTTCTATCTAAATCTTTCTTAAAATTCTGTGATTAATTAATTTCATCCATTATATTTTCATTTGTCTTAATAATTTGATCAAGATAATATAATTACAAATTTTAAATTATAATATTTTATTAGTATTTATTTATGATTATTAAAGTGTAAATGTAATAAATGATCATTAAAGTTTGTGATGTAGCTCTATCTATAATTTGAGTGTGTTAAGGAAATAGCTGGCAATGGCTAGTGATTACCTGCTAGGCAGAGAGTTTAACATAGTAGTTAATCTTAAGTTATATGTCATCGTTTTATGTATGTCTGTGTTTGTATGTATATCTTTGTATTTATTATGATTATGTTATATGCATATTGCTTTTTAACATTTTTTAAATCTTAAATAAATCCTAACATCTGCTAGTCGTGATGGTACATTTAATTTCTTTTCTTTCCCATTTCCTTCGCTGCAGCTGATATTAATTTTTAAATGAATAAAATATATAAAGCTTTAACTTGATGTTTATTTGGCTATCCCTCATAGAAATCTCCCATAATATATATATATTTTAATAATGCTTAAGCCATTTTATTTTGGAAAATCTTTTGACTGCCTCTACACATGAGAGGCATTATTCTAATGCCTTGTCTTGTCTCTAGGCGGAGCAAGCTGCACGCATCAAGGCTGAGAAGATCAAGATTGCCCTCGAGAAAATCAAAGAGGCCAACATCAAGAAGGTACAGCTTCATTGTAGCTCCGCAAAAATAGCATGTGCCTATCTTGAGTTATTATTTATAGTGTATAATTTTGTAAATATTTTGTTTTTCACTCACAACATTAAATTAATTGGATCAAATTGCCTGCTGCTTAGTTTTGAAAAGTTTATAAAAATTATGATTACCATAGCATGATATATTTTTTCTATTGTATTTTGATTATATTTGTTTTTGTTATTATACTTACGGTGTTGTTTTTTTAAATTTTGCATGCTTTTTTTTTTTTTTGGTTTGTTTAAATCAGTTTTTTTTTAATGTTTTGTTAATATTTTAAATTTATATATTATCTTTATTTTTAAGAATGCTTTTTTTTTTAATGAGGTTTTTTTAAATATATAAAGTACTATATTAACATGATAGGTTTTTTTTTTTTTTGCAGCATATGTAGTTGTTTTTTACTTCATATATGCCAATTGCTTTAATTAAAATATTTTAAATAATGTGATTATTAAAATTATTTTTTTTAGCTAAATGTGCGAAACTCAAGGTTTGCACATGTTTGAAATGAAAAAAATTATATATTTGTATATAAATTCTTAATCAAAAATAATGATTGCGTATAATAATTATTTTTTGTCTAATAATGGATTTATATACTTAGTGAAAGGATTACATTAATTCTTAAAATTTTTAGTAGGTCGAAAATCTTCCTCATAAATACTTTTTTTAAATATAGGTTTTATAAGAAAGATAAAAATGCATCATGTTGTGATTAACTGGTGAGAATCATACAGTTAAGTTGTTCATTCAAAATTTCCTTCTTACCTAATTAACATAAAATGATCAGTGAGTGTCTTAGTGTTAGCAGCTTTTGAATTTTAATTCAAGTATGTACAAAATTAATACTATTCTCTAATTAATATCAAAAAATAAAAAAAACGAATAGTGTACTATATATTTGTAAAATTAAATGTAAAACTATCTTCTAGATTAGATGCTTATAAATTTTGTATAAGATAAAGAGGGATTTGTGTAAACACCGGTCCTTTTTAAATATTGATTTTATTATATCATGCCTGCACAGAGTTAATATAATAGTGATAATAACGCCATGAGGAATTGAGGGTATACAAGCAATGAGGAGGGTGTGTGGGTGTGTCTCAGTTTGGTAAATTGAATGGAATTGTTGCCCCCAGTCTCTCACTTTGGTGCTTAAATATCACTTGAGCAATGTACTAAATTTTTTATTAGATGTAGCCTAGCAATAAAACACTAAAATTTATTACTGTTCTAAAACTATTTTAGAATTTGAAATTTTTTTGACTATAGAATTTTATTAATTTGTGATGAAATAGAACAATCATATTCACATCATTTGATTCCATATTTTTTTTGTGGTTACTGAAACCCATGAATAATAAGCTCATTGTATATAATTCATGATTCTAAGATAATAGATATTTTTAATATATCTATGATATAATTTCATTTGAAAATTACACACATTAAGACATTATCAAAAACAATAACAAAAAAAGAATTATCATGAAAAAGTCAGTGAAGTAATAAATTGAAAGAATGAGCACAAGTTTACACATGCATATTCTGTATGATACTGAAATCAAAGTGAATTCATGAACGTGTTCATTCAATCATTCTATTTCAAAAAATAAAATTTACTATCCTATTTCATTCATCTTCTCTACATGAGACAAAAAAAATATGCTGTGGATAAACTATCAAGTATAATCCCATGAAATTTGTAAATTATTTTTTTCCAAATTGTGGATAAACAAGTATGCATATTTTGAAAGAGATGATATGGTTAACATTTTGTATTATTTTAGTTTTATTGATAGCACTATATTTTCTTGTTATTACACATATCACCAAAAAAATATTCCAAATGCTTCTAAATAAATTAGAAAAATGTATGCACAATCAATAACTGAAACTATTAGAAAGATATCATAAATAAGCAAGAAAAATGGATGTCTGTTAATAGCTAACACTGAGATGAAAGTGAACAAAATTCAAAATAGAATTTAATAAAGTGTGATTTATCAAAGCTTACAAAGAAACTAATGTGAATTATTTATGCATTTTTAAACTCAGTTGATTAATTGTAAAAAATAAATTATGGTTTTTTTTTTAATTGATATGAAAGAAGAGAATATTAATAATTAAAATAGTTTTGTTTTTTTTTTAAATAGAGGAAAAACAATATAGAGATAGAAGCAGTGAGTTACAGAGTGGCTTTTAGAATGAACAGAAAATTATTGTAAGAGAATATTAAAAGTCAGAAAAGATCTCATATGAAAATGGTGATAAATATTATGAAGACTGCAAAACATGTGAAACATATAAAAAGTTAGGAACATAAAATTAAAAATTCAACTCAAGTTATACAGCAATAAAATGTAAAAGTTGTGGAATGTTAATGAGTAAAGTGTATGTTGAATGGACATGGATTTAATATTATGATTACCTGCACATCTTTGATCAAGTTTTATCATTTTCATGGTAGTACTTTTGTATAGTTACTCTAACCTGCCTTTGAACAGAGAATTTAGAATCCATATATGAAGTACAAATATATCAAGATTCTGTTGATCAAGATCATTGCTGAAAATGATATATTGGAAAATGAAGTTAGATAAACCATAAATTGGCAAAAAAAAAAAAGTTTTTGCAATGATAATATAATGGATGAAATAATAAAATATGGAAATGAAACAGTGGTTATAAAAAAAAAATTATGAAAGAAATATATCTGGGTCTCATTTTATGCAGTAGATAGGTTCCATAGAAAACCCGCATTAAAAAAAATCGCACAAAAATAGACTTCACTTACCTTGAAAAATGGGGGATGGGGTCTGTAATTTTCAGAATTCGCATAAAAGCAAAGTAACAAGGAAAAATACTATAAAATTCGCATTAAAAAAAATAAGGAAATAAAATATGACTAATAAAAAATATCAAATATTTGAAAAAAATTGGTATAAGACAAACTTTTTTTCCTTTTTTTTTTTTTTTTTTATTAACTACAGTATTTAATTTGACATTTTTTCATACGTATTTTAATCATTATTGCTATTTTCGAATGTGTGGTTCGTTTGTAAACTGGTAAGAAATCAGATTCGTCGATGTGATGTGATGTAGCTTCTTCTTGAATGAAGTCAAGAATCTCTCAGCAATTATGCCCAGAAAAACTTGTTAGCCACTTTATTTTACATTCCCCACTCTAATTTTTACCATATTCTGCTCCATCCCATTTACACAACTAGTGCCAATTTCAGTCTTGTGCTGTGTTAATGGTTTTCTGTTGTAAACTGATTTTTACTACTGAAATAAAATTTAAATGTTCATATTTTGTTTCTATATTAAAAAAATGAGGATCGCAATCAAAACAAAAAGATAATACATTATTATTAAAAATATTATTTTCAGTTTATAAAAAAAAAATCTACATTATTTATTTCTGTTATACCTAACAAAATACATTTTAAAAGTTTAAATTTTTTGAATATTTATTGCGATATTTTTATATGTAAGTATAAATATTATTATTATTTACTCATTAGTATAAGTAGGTTATTTATTCTAAATATAGCTTCAGTCATAGTTCATGTTAGCTGCTAATATAATGTTATATTTTTGAAAAAAAAAAAAAGTATTTCAAGTCAAAATAAGTTATATTAAATTTAAATTTTTGATATCTAATAAGTATAGTGAAACATGAAAAATATTAAGAAGAAACATGAATCGCATAACTTCAAAATCGCATTAAAATAATCCGCATAAAACGAGACCCAGCTGTAATTAGTGGTTTTGCTTCAAAGATAGGATGCAAATAAGAATGTCAAATTAGTAAAGTCTTTATTTTCATATTAAGAGAAATATTGAAATCCTAGACTGGACAACATCATGATGAATAAACAGGTGTTTAATGAAATAGAATTATAACACAATAGATTTTGGTATTATGAAAACATGAAAATATAATATTTATTATTTTTAGAAACCATTCAATTTTATTGATCATAGGGTCATACTTTTTCCCTTTTTATTAATCATATAGAGTGGTTTGCTATACAAATTTGACTATTGGATAATATTATCACTTGTGCAAGAGCAGATTGGATTATGATTTGAACAGATATAATAGATGGAGTAGACACTGTAAATACTCATTATAGATTCAAAAAGAGCATTGGACAAAGTCAAATCTGATAATAAAGATATTTAAGTAACTACAAGTGTTTTGTAATGATATTAAGAAAGAAAGAATTAAATTACCCCTTTAACTGGACATGTTTTTTTGTTTTTTTATCATTTTTGTCTCTAAAATGGATTTTTTAAAACATTTACATACTAACTAATGCTTTAAAATATTTGTACTTTTGAAATAAATATTATTTTTCTTATAGATTAAAAAATATTGTAATATTTCAAAATATGGAGGGAAAAAATGGAGATCAGTAAAATATTTGATCTACTAAATTATAGGTAGATATCTAATAGAAATATTTGTACTTAGGAATAAATAATTGATATATATGGATAAAAAATGTAATACTTAATGATATTGCAAAACATGGAAGGGGAGAGGGTCAATAAAATATTTGACAAAAATCTTCAATTAAAATTATAAAATCTTTATATTATTATCTGAAATATTTATAAAATTAGATAAAAGAACAATAAAAATATTATATTGTACAACAACAATAATATTAAAAAACAAAATTTCTGGAAGATATGTATATTAATTAGAAAAAGCACAAAAATAAAGATTGCTCTCTAATTGCAACTGCCATTTACAGAAAATTATTAAAACAGCAAAATATAAAAATATTAAAGAAGAATTTGAGATTTGGACTAAACATTTGGAAGAAAAAAAAATCAGACTTTTTATGGATGTAAACATGAATAGCAGACAATGTTCAGCAACTTGAACTGCATTTAAAAAAAGTTTACCATAAATTATAATATGATGGTTGTTTGTCACTTGTGATTGATATGTAATTGAGATTTGTGGAGAAATTTATAGTTAAATATCATGGAATTTGGATTGCAAGAAATAAGTATCTGAATAATCAATATCATATCACTGTTGAAAGATATGAATAAGATTTGTAATAGTAAAACTGTCTTCATGTTAACAAAATGAAAATATTAAGGACTTGTATATTCTGCAATGTTTTATGATTATCAGTCATTAATCAAAGAGATGAAGCATAAGGTGCTGAACTTTAAGAGAAAGTGCTCACAAACTTTATAACAGAATATAATTGAAATGAAATTGATAAAAAAATACAAAGAAAACTAAAAAAAAAAAGATATATTTGTAAAATGTGAATAATAATATATATAAAACAAATCACATGCAAACTTCTTTATAAATCTTAATTTATTATATGAACTATTGCAAAATACAAAAAATATTACGTTTCAACTACATTCTTTTATAGTCAAAATGGAGTATATTTTTGTACTTTATAATAGTTAATATAATAAATCAAGATTTATAAAGAAATTTGCCTGTGATTTCTTTTGTATATAAATTTTGAAATTAGTGGGCTATTTTTAAAATAGAAGACTATGTTTGTCTGGTATTGATTTAATTTATTTGAATAATAATAGAATGATTAAGATTTTGATGATGAAATAATAAATAGAATTTATAGTAGGAATGAATAAATGGAATGGGATATGATTGACCTAGATGAATTAAGTCATTACAGGCAAATGTTTGTTATTTATTGTGTTATGAAAGCTTCAAACAGTGATGAGCAGAGAGTTCATGCTTGTTGATTATGGTAATATATATATATATATATATGAAAAAAAGATGCCTAGCAAGTAAATATAAATTAACATTTTTAAATGGAAATATTGGAATGGTAGAATACTGTTAATCTATTTTCTTCTCATTTAGAAATCTCTATAGATAGAACTATAAAAGAAAATTTTAAATTTTCAGGATTTTTATTTTTTATATTAAGATGAATTAAAATTTAATTTAAATATTACTAAAAAGTGATAATACAATATAAGATATTGATTAGTAAATGTACAATTTTAAAAAAAAATTTTTTTTAAAAGTCAGTGATGTCATGTTTCCTTTTTTTTTTTAAATCTTTATCTAATGGCTTCTATTTGATTGTTATTTTTTATTGTATAAAATAGCAATTGAACAACATATATCATTCTGAAATGACTTACTATAGTTGATCTTTAATTTAAATTTTTTTTTTTTTCAGAAATAAGCGATTGAGGGGGAAATATTTTAAACTTAAAATATAAATGTGAGAAAAAATGATCTATAGTATTTATTTTTATAATGAAAGTTTTTTGTTTCTTTTTTTATACTTGTACACTATATAATCCTTAAGCTTAATATCAGTAACTATTCCTCTACCTCTTAAAAAATTACATAAATCCTTGTATAAATGAGATATTAAAATTAGTACATATAGTATTGTTATTACTTAATATTTATATTTAATAAAGCAAAGGGGAAAAACTGATCAGTAAAAGCTTATTATTTTTGAATTACTATAATATGAAAAATTTATACCAATATAAAAATTAGCATGTAATTTGTACAGTTTTACATTCATTTCAATTTTTAGCAACTTTAAAAAGATGAGGTTTATAATGAGATGCATTGTTTAATTCTTCTAATTTATTGAATCTAATAAAATTCTTAGTCTAGGAAATCTATAAACTAAGAGTAATTAATAGACAACATATTGCACCTGTATAAATAGAAATGTATTATTCTTACAAAAGTGAGTTTTAAAATATGATTAAGAAATCTTTAACAAAAAGTCTCAAAATAAAAATATCTTTATATCCCTCCCTTCCCAATTAATATGTAAGAATCTGAATATTGTCACTCCTCCTAACATTGTTAAAAATAGTATTTAACAAGCTACCATTATTATTATTTTGATTTTTATAAAATTATTTTATTGAATTCAAGATTTCAAATATAACATCACATATATAAAATAATTTTTAACATTACTTGTAATAGTTAAATTTTTTAAACCTAACATAGAAGTGTTTGAAATGTTTTAGAATATGATTTCAGTTTTGTATTTTTTGAAAATCTATTAAATAAAAAGTTACTCTATTATTTAAAGTTGTAATTATAAATTTATTAAACGCACATTGATTACGTAAGTAATATTTACTGAGGCTATAACCTCGATAATACGCGTATAAAATGCAATAGTAGGGACCTCTACAGGTGTTTTAACCACAAACTTACGCTATGGAAGAAAAGAGAAAATTAGGATAATATATTTTCTTGATATTAGGAAAATTTCAAAATTAATAATGAAGTCTGATTTTTTATTTATTTATTTGTATGGCTAAAAAAAATTTTTTTTTTTTTGTTTTTCAAATATTCTTTACTAATATTTTGCCATCATTTTTTATATTTTAGAAATGTAACCAAAAAGTTGTATTTTGAGAAAGTTGTTTTTAAACTGATTACTGTTTAATTAATAATATAAAATTTACTCTGTTTTAAAACTCTTTAAGTATTCTTATTGGTTTATTTAGTATCATATAAAACAGGGGTCCCCAACCTGGTGCCCGCCGCTATCCGAACGCGATAAATTATTTATCTGATATAAATAAATTTAATTTTTAAAATTTCTTATAAATTATTGTATTATATTGTAATCAAATTGTAGGGCATACTATACTTTTACAGCATAAAAATATAAATGTTAATTATAAATTAAAATTTTATTTTTGAAATAAATATTTTTTTGTACATTATGTGTATTATTAACAATATCCAACTATAAATTTACATTGAAAAAATAAATGGTGCCCCCCCCCCACCTGATTGAAAAAATAAATGGTGCCCGCCACCTGGCCGGTATTATAGAATGTGCTCTTAAGTGCAAAAAGGTTGGGGACCCCTGATATAAAACATAAATTGCAAAATTATTTTTGTTTATATGAAATTCTGTGGAATAAAAAGCTTGTAGGAATTAGAAATAGCAGATATTTTATGAATAGTGATATGCAATTTGAAGGCATCATTAGCTATCTCTACAGGTTGAAGTACCAATTACAAAATTTTACTTGCCTAATCATTAAGATATTTAAGATATTACACGTATAATCTGTATTTATAGTCAATAAGAAATAGCAAGAAATTGTTTCTGATTAATTAAAATAAATTTTATGAATTGCAGCATAAGAAGAGTTTTGTTTTTTAATGTTTCAAGGATTATTTTTGCTTATAGTTTTTTTTATCTATTTTTTTAAGAACGGATTCTGATGAAAATTTATGAGTGAGATTGTCAACAAAATATACTATGACATTTGTTTTCAATAAAAGCAATTTTTATTCATAATAGAATATGGTAGCCTAAATTTTTTTTGGATAATAATTTTAAAATAATGGACAATATTGTCTCAAGGGCTCCTGGCTTAGTCTTTTTTTTCTTCCTGGAGAAATTCTCTAAATAATAAAATATTAGTAGGATTATTAAATTATATCAAAAATTGAAGTAGAAATAAATACAATTAAAGCTAAAACAGAATATTAATAATTAGCTATCAGAAAATTAGGAATAAACATTAGACACTTATAGAGTAGTTTAACAAATTTAAATATTTAAAAAATTGCTTAACTATTGAAGGAATTAACAACAAAAAAATATTCTGTGTTCTATTGAAATTAAATTTAAGAAAATAGCTTGTTTTAAATGTACCTTTATGTAGATTCAAAAGTAAACATGAAATATGATGAGAAAAGTTTGAGTTTCTAGAATTCTGAATTTGGTGAAGTTGAACAATAAAATTAGCAGCATGAACTTTTTTTTTTTTTAAAAAAAAAATCTTTTTTGGAAAAATTTGAAGAGGAGATATTGTATAGAGTATATACCATAGAAGATATATTGAAAGAGGATGGTTTTAAGGACAAATAATAAATTAAAAGTCTTTGAGGAGGACTACAACTAAAAATTTAAAGAAGATGGTCTGAATTAGTTTGAGGAATATGCCTTTTGGCTAATAATTAATTATGACTAATTTAAATTTACCAGAATCTTAAAGTATATAACATAATTATAAAGATACACACCAAAATAGTCTTTATGGATATGTTAACTTTACTTATGCAAGTAAAATATCTGAAATTTTGGATTTTGTGTAAATACTTTAAAGAACAAAGGTTTAGACCTAAATTAAAGATATCATTCATACTGCTGCTGTTTCATTCAGATGTCATTCCTCAGATTAAAATTTTGATATGAACAAATATAATAAAAAAGAATATGTGGGAGAATGGGTGAAGCTTTTAAACAAGATTAACTAGATTCTGATGGCAACACTGATGCCCTATTTTACTGTTGATATAGTTAAAAGTGTCACCTTCATCCTGCAGTGGATTAATAATGGTTGAAAATGATGATGATTATGATCACCATTTTTGGAACTTGGAATTTTGTGCATTTGTTCAGAACCACATAAGGAAATAAGATTAAATAGCAATTATCAGGATTACAATCCTTTATTGTGTAGTAAGAAACCAAAGTAGTAGTTTTTAGTAAGAAATTTTAGTTTAGTGAGTAAAGAGCATGCATACTAACAATCAAAAATTTTTTGAAAAAACTTCATTTGACTTTACTTGCAGTATTGTTATTGAGCGTAGGATTTCATGCACTTGTTTAGAGCCATTTAAGAAAATAAGATTGAATAGCATATTATTATATGAAACATGACATTTAACTATTTAAAGAACATAAATATAGAGAAAAAATAGTTTTAAAATACATGTAATCTTATAGCATATATATATAATTAACTAGTTTGTTTATTTATATTATTTAAATGTGTTATGATTTGTAGATATATATGTCTAATGTGTAAATATATATTAAATTAAAACCAATTACTTTTGTTTACTAAAAAAAAAAAGATAGCCAGTAACAGTCATCATCTTTTATTGGATTTATCAGGCAAATGAATTCTCTTTTGCCGTGGTTAATTCTATTTAAATTTATAAATAAACTTTACATGTCATTTGATTACATTAAATTGAACTTCAAATATATTAATTAATTCAATAATTAAATTTAATTTAAAATCTGCCAATTAATTAAAGTTGAAATAAGTTGTTCAGTAATGAAAGAAATTTTAAAATCTTTTAAGTGAAATTTAGTTCAGTAGTTACGATGTTGAAGGTAAAAATATAAAATTATTTGTTTTATTTGATTTTAAAAAACATTTAATAGCTACTTGCTGAATCATGTCATTTTCTGAACATATATTATATCTGTATAATTTAGACTACTTTGTAGATGTTTTGGAAAAGAAGACTGGATAGGAGGCTATATGAAATTGAAAATGTTATATAAGATTATGTAAGAAGTAGGGAATAATGTGAAACAGGGTTGGTATATGGTTCCATTTTATCTAATGCATACTTTCATGAGTTATTAAATGTTATTTTGAAATAAAGAGTGTAAATTAAGTACAAGATGACAAGGCTGTATTTTCAATATTATGTATAATTGATAATATATTTTTATACAGAACAAAGGGAAAAGATTATTTGCTTTAGTTTAATTGTGGAAGAGAGGAAAGAATAAATTGCAAGGATAAAATTGAACAATTATGAAACAGAAACAAATTAGATTGGATATATACTTTAACAGAAATATGAAACATATGTTAGGGTGGGCAGTGAACAATAAAACAAAGAGGGGTATGAAAAGAAAGAAGTTGACTGTTGATTTTAAGGAAAGAAGTACATATGAATCCTTAACCCTGAATAATAAAGACTTTAAAATAATTTTTGTTTGATGTATGAGATTTGTCTTTTGGCATAGAAATATTGAATAGATTCATAATTTCCAAGTAGCATATAAAGTTTATATATATATGTGTATCCATTAAAAGCCTAAAGCTTTGCAGCAGTGAAACCATTTGTTGTGTTTTAGAGTGTATATTTTTTGGTTAATCTAATTGAGTTGTGAATTTGTGGTAATTTTGATTGTATATGTATTTAGTAAGCAAGGATTTTGTTTGGCATCATATACTTCTGAGACATTGATGAAATTTTGTGTATATGTTATTTAATTATGATTAATTCTTTTGTTACATATTAAATTAGTCCATAAGTATATTTAATTTAGTAAAAAGGGTTGAGCTGTCATATTACATTGTTTGTTTAATATATATATATATATAAAACACAAAATAAGATTTACCAAAGAGTATGAATAGTATTAATCTTCTGGAGTTCATCAAACATTGTAAGATGAAGGTTTATAACTATTAAAATAATGTCTTAACCATCATTATACCAAGTTTACATATTATACAGCAATTGATTTTGTTTATTATATTTAGCATGTGACACTTCTATACATAAATATTTAATTTATTGATTTATTAACATGTTTTAATATATAATTATTTTGCAATTTATTTACTTTTTTTTTTTTTTTGTTTCATATTTTTGAAATTTTTTAGGTTTTTTTTTTTTTTGCTAATTTTGCTTCCTTTTTTTTTTTAATGCATTCTTATATTGATATTTCAGTGGAGAAAGGTAATTTTCTCCTACCTGATCTGTAATGAATCTTAAGTTGTATATATATATTGTTCTCTTCATTTACACTAATTGCAAATATTTCTTTTCTTTGTGTTTGTTTGCTTCTTTCTTTTCCAGATTTCATCTTCTTGAACTATAAATTTTTTACTTCCATTCTGCTATCAGTTCAAGTGGTACCATCTGTCTTTTCCATTTTTAATTCTTGAATATAGTTTATTATTTTATAATTTTTTTTAAAGTTTCATAAAAGTGTAAAAGTATTTTGAAGTAGTGAGGTGTGTGTGTATATAAAGCTAACAAAAAAATTATTTCTTAATATTGTATAGGAATAGAGTATTTAATTACATATTTAAGCATTAATAAATTATTGCATTTTATTTGTTTATTTTTAAAGTATCACCTTATTTATTTATTTTTTAGCTTTTTATTAAAGCCTTTAGTTGTGATGGGAGCACCAAGAGTCTACTAGTAGATGAGAATATGACTTGCGGACACATCGCATGGCTTCTGGCTGAGAAAAACCATGTCCGAATGGGACCCCAATGGGCTATTGTGGAACATCTTCCAGATCTATATATGGGTTAGCATATGTAACATTGATTTTTAATTTTAGTGTTAAATGTTAACTATATATATATATAGTTTTAAAGTAGATATTTTGAAAGGCAAATTCTCTTAATTAATGTTGCATTTACAATATTAATAAATATAAATACAATTAATACATGCTGCCTTCATTCCAAAATTTTATTTAATAATCTCTTATTCAGCAGATGGCCTTCTGATCATAATTATCCAAGAAATTTGATTTTCCTTAAATAATATGCATGTTAGAATTGCTATAGATACTTTTATAATAAAAAAAATATATGCAAAATCTAGAATGTGATTTTCATATTATGTAACTCTTCTTCCTTCCTCCATCTAGAAATCTAAATGGGTAAGCCTTGGACATAATCAATGGTTTATCAGATTTCATTACAATCAGACTTTTGTTATCACATAATGAATGATTGGCTCTGATTTAAATACCATCATCCACAGTATTATATTTTTATATTTAAGTCAATGATTTAAAACATTAAATACTTATAAAGTTCTGAACCAGTGGTTTTAAAGGTTATGTATCTTATTGGCATAAATCTCATCAAAATTTATAAGGTAGTTTTAAAATCGAATTATTAAAAATAATACCTGAATAGTTAATTCTTTAGAAATTGTGATGTCCAAACTTCAGAAGTGACAGGTTAAATTTTTGATTCAGAAAAACATTTGTTCTTAAATCTGTCACTCAAATGACAAATTACTACCAGCAATGATTAATTATTATTTTCTATCTCATTATTCTCTATGCCTTTTGGTATAGAATTTTATATACATAGTTATAAAGTAGATGAAGGCATTTTTTACTTTTAGCAAAAGAAGATGGTAAGATGCCAACTTTAGTTCAGTTCTTCACTACTGACATGTGACACAACCAGGATGACTAGTTCTTTTCTGAAAGGAGACATATTTATTTGCATTATCCTATTCAGGGTCCATCTTTCATTATTATTATTTAATCTAATAGCTTTAAAATTTTAAGCACTTTCTCAAAAAAAAAAAAATGAATCAACACATTCTTACATCTTAGATCCTTAAATGGAAATCTGGTAAAGTTATGTGATGCTTAATATGCCTGTTCCTATTTTAGAAGACTGCTTTCTCTTTTGAACATAATCAAATTAATTATGAGACATTGAATTGGCTTTGAATTCTAACTTTTCATTAGGAATATTAATATTTTGTACTCAGTTTATTATTTATTTTTAATTTCACTTTTTAAAATTAATTATCTATCTCTGCATTACATAAATAAATAGTGGGGTTAAGTATTTGATTTAATGCGATTTTATGTGATATAACAAGTGATTATTCCAAATAATATTATATGTGTGTGTGTGATTAGTGGTGTTTTTTATGTGGGTGTAGAAAATAAGTTATTTTACATTAAGAGTACTGTTTTGTTTGTTTTTTTAATGTAAGATAGCTTTTATTTTTTAGATAAAGTGATTGATTACCAAAAAATAAAATGATTACAAAAAAAATAGATTTTATAAACTTTTTAGGCCTTTTTTTCATTGCATGTTTATGGGAAATTTTCTTGTTTTTGATCATGTATATTTGGGGTTGGCTTACATTGTTAGGTCTATTTAGATTACCAACTGAAAGTGATGAGTAAGTGTTTGTTGCTTAATTGCAATTTTTTTTATTCTGTCATGAGGTTTTTTGGGAAACATAAAATTTGCTTTTCAGATTATTATTTAATACACAGAAATCAGTTATATATACCCACATTGATAAAAATTCATTGCAAAATTTTAATAGTTTTGTGATAAGAATTTTCTTTAAAATGTTTTTTTTAAATTTCAGAAATAAAACTAGTTGTAGTTTTATAATTGGAGTTTGCATTTTGGTATCAGATTTCATTTAACACAATGAGATGAAAAGCTGTCATTATTATTCTGACACTCATGTCATCTCCTTGGAGACTCACACATTTTTCCAGAGTTAAGGTTTTAAGGGTTAAGATGAGGGTCTTTCTTATCTTACTATTACATGTGTGGAGTGTGTATGGATATATTTGATTATAATCACAGGGTTAGAAAAAAAAAAAATCTTCAAGAAATTATTAAAACAAAATGTAAATGTTCTTAATAGTTTTTATATTTAATAGCAGTTGATGTTACTGCTAAATATATTATAACCATCTCATTTATATTACACTGAGATGGTTTAATTTATATTGTCTTTTTTTTTTTTAGAACGGATTTTTGAAGACCATGAATATTTGGTTGAAAATCTCTTATTATGGACACGAGATTCTAAAAATAAATTATTATTCTTAGAGAAAGAAGAAAAAAGGGATTTGTTCATGCATCCAGAGGTAAATCATTCGCATATATATATCATTTGTTAATACAATTTTTTAAATAAAAAATCAACAATTTAAGCTGTAATACTATGATTACCAATTCTTCTGTATATTTATTTCATGATTGTCTCTCATTAATTTCTGCAATGCAATCATAATGTAAAAGAAAAAATTATAATAGTTGTTTTTTAAGACAATTTTATTTTATTTTATTTTACTTTTTTATTTCAAACTCTGTTATTTATTGTATATGAGTTAGATCTTCATGTCATGCTGTAGAAAGCTCAATGGAAATAAGATAATCTGATGTAATAGCCAATGTTTGAACTGCAATCTTATATAACAATACAAGGTTTAAAGTATAAATTTTAAAACTTCCTTTGTTAGTTATTCCAATCTTATTAAATCTCAAATGCAATGTAATGAAAATGTTATTGGATATAAATCAAATTTTCTTATTTTTTTAAAAAAATAACTTTATTTTCAATTTTATAATTACAATTTATGAAAATAATCCTTTGGCCAAACAAATACTAAATATATAAATATTCTCTAATGTTGAAAGAGATAATACATCACTGGCTTGGTAAGGATGATCATTCAAATATGTATAAATAGGCTGGACATAAATTGAGAAATATAAAAGGTTATCGAAAATCAATTAAAGAATATCCTGCAGTTCCTATAGATAATGCAAAAGAAGCAGTCAGGGTGGAGGGACAACCAAATAAAAACAACAACAAATAAAAAATGAATCACGAATTATGAAAAAATAGATGGTTACAATTTTTAACTTATGGAATGGTACATTCATTGGATGTATTTCCGCTAATCAAGGTAAATTCAATCATAATATTATCATTTTACTGAAACCTTATTCTGTTCATAAATAATATAACACTTTTTTTATATAAATATGAATAGCATTACTGGTCCTATTATAATTATATTGACATATTTTTCCAGCTATCTATAGAGGCACTTTCAGCATGTATTTTTTTACTCAAATTTTGCAAATCTCTATGATTTCAGGAAATATTTCTCTGTAGCAAAGACAGTAAAGTAAAAGTGAATTATGGAATCGGTACTACAACTGGATTGAACTTATTTGTTTTTGCATGACTTTACCAATAATATGTATTGGTTAAATATGATTGAGTATATTCTTCAGTTCAGGTTATTATTGTAATAGAAACAATGACTGTGCTATTGTCAAATTGAACTTTAAATGACAAAATAGAAAAAACACAGCTAACATAGATTATTCCACAACATGGATAAGAAATTCAACTAAATAATAGAATAAATCTTGGATTTATGCAAGACTATCAATGTATGAACCATACTAAGTCGCAATTCATGAGTAAGAAACCAATCAGGTGAACTTTAACTAGAATCCTTTGCCATGTAATTTGAATGAATAAACATCTAAGAAGCTAAAACTGATCAATAATTTTATCTACAATATATGATTTTTAAATCTATATCTTTGAAATTATTTAATCTCACATTGCCATTTTGTTATTACATCACTTTGGGATAATTTAAATAATAATAACAATAATAAAGTGAACATTTATAGAAAAAGAAAATTTTAAAACTATTTTTTAAAAAACCTGTTGAATGCTGTGTTTAGTTGATTTTATTTTAAAAATAAAATATTTTGTAATCATGTCTAATTATATGTATCAAATTTGGAAAAAAAAATGTGTAGATTTTTAAATGTTTCCTTTATCCTAATTTTTTTATTATTCAATTTTTGTGTGCATGACTTAATATTTGATCTTCCTGAATTAAAGGAAACAATAATAGATTTGAATGATGTTTTTCAGAAAGTTTCATGTTTTTATATTTTATCTGTTGCACCTCACATTTTAAAAGAATCTTTTAAGTGCTTGTAGGTACATTGTTTTTACTTCCTATTAATTGTTGTGTACCTTTCTGATTTACTTTATTGATTTGATATATTGTTTTATTCAAAATCCAACATAAGTCAGTGGCAATAAAAAAATTGATACTATGTACATTATAGAAGTGCCAAATATTCTACGAGTTTATCTGAAGTAAATACATTGCAAAATTTAATGTTTTTATTATGGTACCTTATATTTCATGTTTAAGAAAATTGTTTATTTAAAAATATTTTCAAAGAAAATCATTATACACACTATAATTTTATTTTGTCCAAGTAATTTTAACCTTACCAGTTGAAAAATCTAATCAGCTAATAAGTTTTTAAAGCAATTTTTTAATAGCAAAACTTTTAGTATATTTTTAAAACTTGGCATTTGGTACTTAAAAATCTTATTAATTTAATTTTGAATATCTATTATATGATTGGTATTTATAATATAAAAATTTATTTCAATGTAATTTGTGGGTAATGAAGTTTTTTTTTTCTATGGAGAATTTTGTCTGGGTAGTATATCCCTTTAATAAGAAATGTTATTTTTTAAAAATGTGCATTTAGCTTGGATATTCTTTATGCTTAAGTTGGACTCATTAAAATATTTATGTTTTAATATTAGCATGTAGTTTTACTGTGAAAGATATAATGTAATAACTAACTGCTTAAATGAAAGTGCCCACAATCACTATCTGCTTTTATTAATTTATGCACACTTTAAATCATTTATTTTTATTTTTTTATGTCCATTTTTCAAGAATTCTCTTTGCTTTCTCCACTATTTTACTTCTTAATTTTCGCGTTATTTTTCAACCATCCTAAAAAGAAACCTATCAACTCTTCATAGTCTTTCTTCTCATTATATGCACTTTACAATTTCACCATTTTTATTCTATTTTTGTAAAGCAGCTGATTTTCTTTCTTACATGCACATGAAAAATTTAACTCATTTCTCCAATTTAGTAAGTTTTTTAATTTTTAAATTTTCTGTACCAGTCACGATTAATAAATCATTTTCTCAATTGTTATTAATATGTTCAGTTTCAATATTCAATTTGCTTCAATACCATAGTATATAGGTGTTTTTTTTTTTTACATAGTGAATTTTTTATAATGCTATCCAGATTCCTAAAAAAAAAAAAAAAATGTATGTATAATATTACAATGAACTGCTCATTCCAGTTTTTGTATAGATGCATTGAGACATATTTTCCATATAGTTTTACATATTCTAGTATTTATTTTCCAATTAAAAATTATTCTAATATTTATATTTCCATCAAACAATGTAATCTTACAAGTATCTTTAATTTGATCTTGGTATTTTTCATAAAAAAATAATGAACATAACATTTTATCTTTTTGAACTACTAAAATATCACATGACCACCATTTCTTATGCATACACAATCTGTTAAAACAGTAGCAATTATCTTCATTCACTATAGTGATCATGAAATGCTAAAAGGTTTGTGCATCAAAATCCCTATTTGCTGCCTACTCATCCAATATCCCCAGACTAGTTTCTAGCTTATAGCTGAGGAACCTTGGATCTGGGTGCTCTGCATCTAGAGCTTTGAATCTAATGCAACCTTCCAGCAGTTTTTAGTTAATTATAAGATATGATCCCAGACTGAAAACAGAACAATATTTTCAATTCAAGCTAATTCGCATGTATAGTCATACAGATCTGAACTAGCTAGTTCAGTAACAATACATTTTGGCATCTTTAGTTTTTTAAGAACTGTAGTCACCAACATCCTTTGATTAAGATTGGTTTAAACTACTAAAATATCACATGTTCACTATTTTTTATGTTTATACATTCTATTAAAGCAGAAGCAATTCTCCATACAATAGTGCCACCTCATTGATAAAATCCATAAGCTAGAATCTTGTCTTGCAATATTGGACGAGTGGGCAATAAATAGCGATTTTGATGCACAAACTTTCTAGCATTCATTGATTACTAAGTCTTACATTAGGTGGCACTATTGTATGGAGAGACTGTTTTAATAGATTGTGTAAGCATGTGATAATTTAGTGGTTTAATACCAATCATAGCAATAGATTGTTGGTGACTGTGGTTATTTAAAAAAACCAAAGGTGGCAAAATGTATAGATCCTGAACTGGGTTCAGATCTGTATGACAATATAATTGAATTAGCTTGGATTGAAAAATTATTGTTTTCAGTTTTGTCTCGTAGCTTAATAGTTAATTAAAAAGGTAAAAAGTAATTGATGGAAGCTTGCATTAGATTCAAAAATCTAGATGCTGTGTTATCACATAGAAAGCTCTTCACTGATAAAAGCCATAAATTAGAAACTACTTTGGGGAGGGGGGGGATATTGAGTGCATAAGCACTAGGTAGTGATTTTGATGCACAAATCTAGCATCCATTGATTACTACGGCTTACACTAGCTGGCACTATTATATGGAGAGAGCTGGTATTGTTATAACTTCATATGTTATTCATATATTCTCCCATCCCTTCAAGTGCACTCAATTCTTTCTAAATCTTATCTATATTTGTTAATATTTCATATGTTGTATTGAGTTGTCTGCAATTAGAATTGGGTACAGTTGTTGTTTTTTCTAAATTTTATTTAAATTAAATGTAGTTTAAGAAAATTGTCCCAAGTACTAATTTTAATCCCTGATTAGGTATATCCCTCCATTTTTTCCAAGTAATATTTTTGTAATATTCACTCATTAGTCTCAATTTTTAATTTATTTATTATTGGTATGTTTGATTCTTTATATTTATATGATATGATGTAAAATGGCTTTTCATTAGATGAAGTGAAAAGTTTCTATGTAAACCCTTTTAGCCAAGTTAAACAGTCCTCTTTCTGAAATTACTATAATGTTTATATAAATTCATCTACTTCTTACTCCCTATTACTTAAACATTCTTCTAGCCCTAATTCATCTCCTTTTTTTTTTCTTTTTATTTTAATAAAGATGTTATAAAGACTTAATCTAAAACTTCATAAAATGTACCTCTTTTCATTCCCTCGACTTTTAAATTTTTTCCATACAATAAATCTTGATGCTCTTAATATTCTATTCTCTTTACCATTGCAAAATGAACTATATCTATATTTTAAATCTTTCTTCTTTGATATCCTTTCTCCCTAAATAAACAATGTGTCATTAAGTATAATCATGCATTCTTTGACATTTTGGATATTTTTTATTCTTATATAACTCCAAATTAATTTTTTTTAATTCATATTCAGTTTCCATAACTCTTTTTTATTTTTCTCTAACCATTTTATTCCATCCCTAATAATTATGACTTGTAATATATTTATTACTCCTTTATTTCATTTTTTATTTATATAAGAAATTGGATAACGGTATAGAAAATGTATTTTAAGTAATATTCAATTTTATTTACTGGCACAGAGATCATTTGTAATTTAAACAGAAGGGATTTACACCTTGAGTGCATGTGCTGTAATGTTGTAATAGCGCAGTGATGTCTTATTGAGTACTGAAGATAGAGACTTTTGAAAAGATAAGAGTGTTATCTTATTTTTTGTAACTAAATTTAATTACATAGGCCAATCTAAAAATCTTGAGTTTGAGAGTGTGAAGATGCTTCTTTATTCACTTTCCATCCATAATTTGTGAAATTTTTCAATTTACTACTTGTTAATATTATGAATTATTAGAAACTATGTAATATTCAATTTTATTTACTAGTGCAGAGATTGTATGTAATTTAAACAGAAGGGATTTACTCCCTAAGCACATGTACTTTGATTTGAGAGTATCCTCAGTATCTAGTAAGATATTATTGAGCTATTATAACAACATTAAAGCACTTGTGCTTAGAATGTAAATCCCTTCTGTTTAAATTACATGCAATCTTTGCATTAGTAAGTAAAATTGAAGATTATAGCGTATTATATTGCATTACAATGCACATGCTTAGAATGTAAACCCTTTTATTTAAAATATATTTTATAAATAGTCTATCTATTAACTTTGCACATTGTAAAATCTTTTTTGCCAGATCCAATTAAACACAATTTTTACTAATTAGTTTTTATTCATATATTTTGACCTTCCATACTTTTTTAATTTTTAATGTGATATTGACATAAAATATTTTTTCTTCATTGAAGCCAGAAGTTTCTGTATGTAAGCTACATATATATCCAGAAACTTTATTGGCCAAATTAAAAATTTCTTTCTGCAAATACTGCAATAAATTTTTCTACTTCGTATTCCTATTATCCAATTATTTTTCCAGCTCTGGTTTATTTATTTTATGTTTCTTATTCCATTTTAATAGAAGCTGATTTTTTAGTTTCACTGTTCTATCTTTATATTTCTAAATTTTATTATAAAATTCTAAAATTAAAATCTCTCTTTATGTTTAAATTTTTTCCATTGTTATATAATTTTTTTCTGATTACTTTTTCAGCATCTTTCACTCTAAAAATAATTGTTCTTTGCATATTGATTCAATTTTTTGCATAAATGCTTGGGAATAAATTGTTTATCTATTAACTTGGGACTTTTTAAAACCTTTCTTGCCTAACTTATTTGTGTCTTCTATGCATAAGCCAGTTAAACACTATTTTTACTAACTTTCCAAAAAAATTTAGTTATTTTTCATTTCCCTCATTAAAAAAAGAAGTCTACATTATTTCACTTTGAATAGCCTTATTTATTATTCATAATTCAGTATTATCTATCTCCTTTTTTTTTTTCTATTTTATCTAAAAACTTAGTTTCCTGTTTCAAATGTTAAAACAGGCTCCATTACCCCATTACAAATAATTTTTCATCTCCTATATTTATTATATGAGAAACTTGTCGGATTTTTATAAATTCCATTTTATTTTTGCTTTTTATTTAAACTCTAATTGAACTTTTCCATTTAACAAAGTATTTTAATGCATATCCTTCTCATGTTTGTCAAGAGAAATATCTTCCCTTTTTTCTTTCAGTTTTATACTTTTCATTAAATACTAGGAACTATAGATTTTTCTTCACTGAATTTAATTTCCACACTTCATTTTCTGTCTCTCCACATTTCTTTAATAACAACTCTGTATTTTCTGCATTGTTTTCAAAAAATGGCATAATATCTTCCAAAAAATATAAAAAACTGCGATATTATTGTGTATTCTAGTCCAACTATATGTACCCACTCTATTCTTAATCTTTTTATCTCAGCTTCCAGTTCTTTTAAAAGTAAAATAAATGATAGAAAGTGATGCTGAATGTCTGCTTTAAATCCAATTTTACATTTAATTTTAATTGATTCCATATTCCCAATTGGTATTTGTTAAAGAATATCCTTTTAAAGTCTATTAATTATTTTTAAAAACCCTATATTATTTTCATATTTTCGAGATTTCTTCACAGTCTATTTTTATTTACTCTACACTGTTTTTATATCTAAAAATGCAGTAAAAGTTATTTATTTATTTTATAAGATATTTAAAACAATTGATATACAATGATTAAATTAATCCATATTTTTTTTCTTGAATGATATCCATTCTAAGTCTCCTCAAAATTTCATTTTCTTTCATCCAAATCTATTCATTAAGATATATTTAAATAATTTATGAACTATGGAAGTTATTTCTACTGGTCTATAGCTAATAAACACCCCCCCCCCCCCCAATATCTAATAATATAATCATCCTATCCTTCCAGTTGTCTAGATTCTTATGTATAAATTATAATTTTATTAAAACTCTTTTAAATCAAATTTTGTAAATCAACCCATCACTATTATCTTATCTGCTGCCATACTATTTAATTTTTTTGCTTTTCCTTCTTTTAATTTATGTATTTTTTTTTTAAGTCCACATCCATCACTCTTCATTTTGTCATAAATTAATCTCTTTAATAAATCGTATTCACATAGCAACTCTTTACATACAATATTCATTAGAACTTCAGTAAATATTTTTTCAAGTTTTTCTCCTCTGCATTTTAACAATATAACATTGTTTCTTTTTTATTCTCTTCTTGATATATCCAAAATATAACCTTTCTTCCTGTATTGTTAGTTTGTTTCATTAATCTATTAAGTTTACCTCATTTTAATTTTATTCTGTTTATTTTTTTAAATATTTTCTAAAGTTTTTTTTTCTATTATTTTCTTTTATTAATCCTGTTTATTCTAAATAAACACTCATTTGAAAACTTTTTCATTATATTCAGCCATTCTTCATAACTTATAAAATACTATCTTTATAAATATTTCAGGGATACTATTAAACTTACTCATTCTAATCTCATTGTTTATTTCTTATTCATCTCTGTCAAACTTTTTATATGTTTTATTATTTAGCTTTTTAGATATTTCTAATTCCACCAATATATAAAATTATCACTGCTATATTTTTTTATTTACCAATATATAATCAACAGTATTTTTCAGATTTAGTCTCAATCATTTAAATTCCCCATCATAAAGTTTATTCCAATTCTCATTCTTCAATTTACACTTCTGACCTAACCTTTTTAATAATTCTCCCATCATTGTTCTCTTGATCAATTTCATTAATACTATTCATATCACCAACAAATAATATTTTACAATTATTCTTTTGTAAACTCATTTGTATTCCTATTTAAATAAATAAGTCTCAAATACACTCGTACCATTCTATCTCATTATTCTTTACCAATTTCAATTTGTAGCATACATTCTTAACAATTTTGTTCTAAGATATAAATCCATAACAATATTTCCTATATTTATTTCCTTACAATCACATATACTTTGAAGTTCTTCACCTTTTCAACATGTCTCTACCTCTAGTAACAGATCTGATTTTTTATTTATAAAATCTTTTAATTCTTATTTTTTATTCATATTTTTGTTTCGTTACAGTTTATAAAACCAAATTATATATTAAAATGTTTTGCCCTTTTAAATATTCTTATAACTATTTCCAGACATTTGTAAAAATTCTTATCAATTTTTATCTACTCACATTTTCTTTTATATTATTCACAACCCTAAATATGCACACATCATCACTTTTTATTTTCTCTATATACCCACTCTTCTTCTGTAGTCAAATGGATAATAAAAGTTATTGTAGTTTGATTACCCTAATATTTTACCCCCTTCTCTAAAAAATGCAACCTATCCCTTTTAATTGAATTATTTACTTCATTAAATTATACTATATATATGTGCTGTACGCACAGATAATGAAGCTACTATATATAATCGAAATCAAGATAGTAGCTATGAATATGAGAGCAAGAAATCTCTCGAAAGTGCTCAGCTAAAAGAGTATTTTATATTTGCTTTTGATTATATATATATACTAGCTTCATTATCTGTGCGTACAGCACATATATATATACTATCCCTATTAAATAGATTTGTATTTCTAATGAACATATGCAAAAGATATAACAAACTACTATTTCCACACAAACATTTTAGTTCCAATTTTATGGAAATTTATCCCACTATCAAATTTTAATAATCTTACCATCTAAAAAATGAATAACTACAGAGACATCTAGTGCCAAAATGTAAAAACATTTTTTAAATATATTCTTTCAAACACGCAAAAGCAATTTCAATTGAGAAAAAATTAGTTACAGTCAGAATTTGGCATTGCAAACAATGAAAGGTAAAATAGTATGTCATTGAATTTAATCTATCTCCATTTTTATTATGACTTTGAATTTAGATATAGTGAAATCTGCTCTGTTAAATATATTCAGTAGTGAAATGTTTCTCTGGAGTAATATTTTCTTACACATGATTATTTTATTCTTTAAGACTGCCATATAGGAAAGATTATCAAATCTGGCATCATAAAAGTTTTTAATTCTATTAACAAGTACATGAAATAGCTATGCTCCTAAAATTGAAAATCTAATCATCTTTTTATATTTTATTGTGAAGCTCAACTGATATAAAATGTTTTTTTCTTGTCTAAAATTCTAACATTCTTATCCACACAACAGTAAAAATATATGAATCAAAGCAGATCAGTATCAGAGGATTGTTAACGTTCTTTGATAATAATAATAAAAATAAGTAAGTGATAGAAGCTACAGTAAATATTCTGGAACAATAATTTTTGCTGAATGCAAAAGAATTTGCTGAAATATATGAGATTTTTCAGAATTTAAATACAGCAATAAAAATGTGATATCTATTATTACATATTGATAACAATTTACATATGCAATGTTTGAATATTAATGTTTTCTTGTAATGTACAAATATTTATTTAATTATAGGTATAATTCTCAGATTGTAATTGTATTTCACTTAAATATCATTATGTTTTCCAAAAAAAGTATCCAGTGATCTTTCTTATACTATTTGAAAGATCTGCAAAAATACTTCATACATTAGATTTTTTTTTTGTCCATTTTTATGTTATTGTTTTTTTATCTTTTTATTAATCAATATAATTTAATTTTAAGAGTTCTCTGTGTGTTTTTCTTAATTTGTTTTATATTTTTAAAGTTTTTTTTTCCTCCCATATTGTTGACTCTTTCTTGATTATAGGAGTTTTTGTTAATGGAAAGTTCTTCTGAAAAAGGCTCCAAATTGGATCCTTCCCGAAAGAAGGCCTTGTTAGAGGTAAACGTGTTGGTGCTTAATATATAATAAGCTGCCTTTCTCTACCTCACTGTAAGGATCTTTCATTATTAATATTATAAATCACCCATCAGAGTGTCTGAATTGAATGAATTGCCATTAACACAATTTGCAATTAATGCCATCACCAAATAACTTTAAGCTTGGTGGATAATTGTTGTTTCATAATCATCCTTGGTTCATCCATTTTCTGTGTTTTGTTTTTTTAATTTTATTTTGATTTTCACTTGAAATAGCATTATAGTAATAGTGCTGGCACTTAATGCTTTTCACTAATTTATTATCAATATATTAATATTTTAGTATAAGTTTTATACATTATATATGTAAACAATTAAAATTACAAATCAGTTTATAGCATTGATTTAGAAAGTTTTTATTTATTTTTTAATCTTGTTTTATTTTAGAATAATATATATATACAATTGTGCCATTTTTTTTAGCAACATTTGCTTCTGATATTTCTCATGGATGTTTGAAATTGCAGATAATTCTGAACCCCATGAATATACTGTTTATCTAAGAAAATATATAGAAATTCCTAATATACTTATAATATTTACATATATAAATGTTTGTGTGTGTTTATTTAACATATACATACCTTTCTGTGATATATTTTTTGATTTAAAAATTATTCATATTAAGATATCAGAAAAATAATTAACAAAAATAGAATAATTCAATTAATGAAAAAGACAGTGAAGTATTATATCAAGAGAGAGAGAATGCTCATTCACATATATATTTGATGTACTGCAATCAAATGTGGGTGATTTGGACAGGTGTGTAATCATTATTTTTCATAAGAATTAAAACTTATTATTTTTCTTCATTCTTTTTATGATAAAAGTTGATGATGATGAAAATATACTCCAGATGATGAGGATGAGCTAAGATTTTTCTTTCTAGAAAACCTGGATAATGTTTGAAACAAAGTTGATAAAAGTTTTTTTGTGTGTGTGTATGAGTGTATCTATGCCAATATGTTTTGTAAAAACATTGTCTACGGATGTTATTATTTAGGAACATTTTCTGGTTGTATTTACTGTCACAAATTTAATATTTTTTCACCCCTCACTAAATACTTATCTTGCATTGTGAATATAATTTCTCTGGTTTGAGGAGCACAAGTGACACTAGTACAAATTTATTTTTATTTCATAAATTGTTAATTCATTTTTATTGAACATTTAAATCAATTATTTTTATCTTATCATACAAAGGAAGCACTTTGCGTATTGAAGCCATTTTAACTAAAATACTTTTATTAGGTAATTCACAGCGGTGATCCCTCAAGTATATAATACTTTGACTGTTATGGCAATCACATGATTGTTGAATGAGATCAGGAAACTGCTGACTGAGTAATTAAGCATGGTGACAAAATGACTGATTGAGAGAGTTGACTTATGATGCTCAAAACTTATGAATTTCTAATTTTTTGTTTAAGCTATGGATTATTAAAACTCCAGCTTTTAAAAGTGCTGATCAAATGAAATAATTATTTGCATAAAAAATAGAATTAGGTTTTGACATATATAGATTTTATTTATTTTATCCTGGCACTTGTATTTAATTCTTTTAAATCTTTGGTATTTCATAATTATGAAAAAAATTTGAATTAGTTTTTTTTTTCTTTTGAGTTAATTCATTACACTTATTGTTGGCAATTTCACATAAATTTATTCACTAAGACTTAATTATTAATCCAATTTTTTTTAAAAATATATATAATTTTCAACATCCATGACAAATTAGTATTCAGAATTAATAGAAGACCAATAGGAAATTTATCTACTATTAAAAATTTTCACTGTCAAATGATTTTTAATAAAAGTATCACCCAAAAATTGTTATTATTTATAATATCAATTATTATTGTTTTACATAGTTAAGATTAAATTGCTGATATTGAGAAATATGATTTTAAATCTAAAGTCATAATGATATTTGTCTAACTTATGAATATTACTAGTTTATTAGATAGAATTTAGAATCTGGTTAGTTAAGGTAACTTCTTATTAATTCAAACCAGAGTTCTATTTGTTGTTCTTGAAATATTTTTATTTATTTTATTTTATTTTAAATAGAACCTTATTTTAAACAATTTCTTTAATACTGTATTAAAATATGAGAACTAGAAATGAATAAGAGGAATCGCTTCTTTGGGCATCTTTCTTGAGACTAGACCCCCCCCCCTATTTTGTTTGCCAAATTATAATGTTTCTGAAATTGTTGCAAAATATCTTAGTAAAAAAAGGGCCAATAATAAATATAAATGATTAAAAAAGGCATACAAAGTTATTTTTGTCAGTAATTAAAATTAGACTTGTTTTTAAGTTTTAAAAAAAAAACCTTGAATGGTTGAACTTTAAAAGCAGTCATATATAATAAAATTTTATTAACTTTCAACAAGCAAAATGCCTTATTTTCATAAAATTTTGGAAATTGAATAGGTGTTCATTTCAGTATTTTTCTAGGTGTGTGTATTTTGAAAATTGAATTTTGCTCATATAGTGTAAGTTTAATGCCATTTTTGGGGAGGTTAGTAGTCTCATAGTCTAAACACAAGTAATTTTACTCCTCTATTTTTGCAATCTGTGATTTTGTTTTTCTTACTTTTTTATACAAATTTAATACTTTTTGTAAATAATGTTTATAAATAAATAAAATCAAATTTATTTCATTATAATAACTGAATGTAATTTTATTAAAAGAAAGCAATCAATTTATCCCAGTTAGTAATGATAAATAAATTTTGTGATCTATACCTTTTTTTTTTATATACAAATATTATAAAAAAATAAATATTAAATACTGCCTAATGTTATACTAGTAATTATAAATAAAATAGAAATTCATATATATTAGCCAAAAAAAATGTATTAAAATTCTTCCAGGATCCATGGTTTTATCTATTAATAAATAGATCTTTTCAAGTGAAATTCAACTAAATATACTACATATATATATACAAAAAAAAGTCTTACCATCATTCACTTCAAAAACCAATTTCCTTTAACATCAAAGAGTGTCTTCATGGTATTGATGGTTTCAGATTCAAAATTTTTTACTCTTTTTAATTCACTTTTTTCATAAAAGATAATCTCTGTATTAACAAATAATATTTTATGACTTTTATTCAGCTCATGAATATTGAAAGCTGAGTTATAATATCTATTTTTAATTCTACTCTTATGAACTTTGACTCTTTTATTAAGTCTTAATTTACTCTGATCTATATAAATTTTAAGATAATGGTAAGGAATATAAACTAGCCGAGGAATAGATTTGCAATCAATTGACTGCTTTGAACTATTTAATAATAAATTTAATTCAGGTCTTTCTTCCAAGCTATTTTCATACCATCTAATAAAAAACCTATTCTATAAATTACTTTACTAATTGATGACTTATATGACAAAGAAATAAACATTCTCATTATCAATGAAATTCATGATTATATCCTAACTCAATATAGTCAGAAGCAAATTGACTCCTCTGAATATAATTATTATTTTCATAATTATTAAGCTTTCTATTCCTATAACAAAAATTCAATAAAGGAAAGTCTTTTATGTGCAAGAAGTTGATAACTGTCTGGCTTTATCACATTTCTTAAATTTTTTTGTTTTTAATGAAATGATTACAAAATAAAAACATCAATTTTATCAACACTTAAATCTAAAAATTTTAACTTAACAAATTCATATGTGTTCCCTTCAATAGTAAATTTAATATTAGAATCAAAAGCAGTCAATTTATCAAAAAAATACTTCAATTTTTCTTTCTATACAACAAACAATCAATCATCAACATACCTAAGAAATAATTTTAAAGAAATGGGAAATTTTTTATTAACACTATCCTAAAAAATCAATGTAGACAAGAGCACATTAAATGAGAAATAACATAACTAATAATCCAACTCTCTTTAATTTTATAAAACACCTCATTTCACACAAAATACATAGAATCTTTTAATAACAATAGCAAATCATGAATAACCTTAATCTTATCTGCAGAAAAGTATTCAATTTTTTTAAAAACATCAAGAAACACATTGTTTTTTTATCCTATCGATTGATACATGTTTTCAATATATAAACTCCAAAAGCACAATCTTTTCCTAAAATAAATCCATTTTAACGTATGCTTCAATAGAAGAAGATACACAAAGTTGATCTACATTTATGTAATTCTTAAAAAACATTATAAGAAGTTTTGAAATTTTATTAACAAACCTCCCTGAAAAATCAAAAATACATTTTGAGCCTTAATTATATCATAAAATATTACTTCCCTTGGATGCTATTTACATTAAACAAATGATGTTGTAGCCATTGTGGGATAAATTAAAGTTTTTGTAGGATCATTTTGAACCAAAACAAAGTGTTTCATTATTTTACAAGTGCTTTCTCCTTAGATAAAGTAAGAGATTTCTGTACATAAGAGATCATATGTCTATTATTCTAGTTAAATATTTTTTTTTGCTAAAATCTTGGTATACTACAGTAAACTCCACCTATTACTTCCAAACATCTAATCCCGACTCATTCTAGCACATTTACTTTTCTTATAATTTAATAAATGGTATTTGGTTCTTTCAGTTATCTTTTAAAGACAAGCAGAAACAAAAAAATGTCTATCTCTTCCGCTTGTCTTACTTTTGGCTCACTCATTTTCTTTTCAGTTTTTTCTATTGTTCTACCAATTTCTTCTACATAAACCATATCTGCAATGCAAATTCTTAGCCCATTTTTGACTTCTTTCCATAGTATTCAAAATTTTTGTCCTTGTCTCCAATACGAGATGAAAGCTGGATTCATAATTAAATAATTGTAAATATAATTAGTTGTTTGTTTCACTTTTATTTAGATTGATTATTATATTAAATAATAATATGCATTCTTTAATATTATATTTTTTATATAATTTTTATTATGTAATTTTCAACATTTTTTAAGTATTTATATTCATTATCTATAATTATACTCATTTTTTCTTAATCAATTTATTACCTTTTTTATTTTATTTGTATAACTGTGAACTTGAATATATTTATTTCCTACATCATTTATATAGATATAAATCATATATCTGCTAACTGTATTTTCTGAAACATTTTTTTCATTGGCCTCTCCACATAATCCTTTAAACATTGATTTTATCTTCTTTTTTCCCCCCAATTTTATTTATTATGTGGGAATACCTAAAAGCATAAAGATGTAAACTATTTTTAATTTTTACTCTTAACAGTATTTACTTCCTGAATGAAGGTTAAATGGAAATTTGACTAGTCATAAGAAAGTTATGTCACACTTTGTTTTAGATATGTCACTTTTGTGATAGAATTGGTTATATATTCTTAACTGGCAACTCAAATTATTAAAATATATAGAATTCGATAATTGAAATTTGAATGGCAAATTATATTTAAAGGCCATTGATATAGAGTGTCTGTTATTTTTTGTGCTAATAATTTATTCTTAACTAAAAGCAAATTAATTAAAGCAATGTAGTGATTATTTTGTCATATCATAATCTGATTTGCTGACTATTTATAAAATTAGACAGTAAAAAAAGATTACCATTAATGTATACTATTACATTTTATTGATGGATAATGAAAAAGTAGGAAAGAATAAAAAAGAAATACTGTAATGTCCCTAATTTTATATTGATAGAATTAGGGATATCTAAAAGCTTTAGATATAGAACTTTGTAGAAGGATTGGTAGAGATGGGTAGAAGGATAAGAGATTAATCTAAATTGAGTAATTATGAGAACTGGTGAATTTAAAATCTTTCAAATAGTGTAACAATATGTTTATTCAGAATTAATAAGATTTGAAAGAAAATATGCAAAAACATACTTTTTGAAAGTATAAAAAGAAAAGGACGTGTGGAATATTAAGAAAGAAATTAGTAGCTGTTAAACATTGTAGTTATTGTTGAGGAGGGAGTTAGAATAGAATTAATACAATTGGGAAGAATATTTAATAATAAGTTGAACTGAGAAATTAATAGTGCAGAAAAAGATGATTGAAAAATTGGGGGATATATTAGGAATATAAATAAGAAAAAAAATATTATGATACTAAATATAGAGAGGTAACAATGTGAGAATAAGCACTGAATAGCACAAACCTGAAACAACTATTTGATAAGTCTGTAATAAAAAGGTTTTGGAAATAGATAGTTAAAGGATTTAATTTAAGAGAAAATAGAGAGATATGGTCAGAATTGAATAGAGCATAAGTAGAGTAAAAGCAAGAGGAACTGAAATTGTGATGATTATTATAAAGGAAAAAAAATTGAATTATTATTTATCTATAAATCAATAGAAGTAACATTTACTGTGTATAATAATCACATGTATAATACAACTTTGATGAAAGAACATAAAATTTTTGTAAATATTCAGAATATATTTTATTCAGGGAGGTAGATAAGAGATTATTCATATATCATATTTTATAACATTCTTAGATATAAAAAATGCAATGGAATCGTAGAAATAGATTGAAATCTTTAAAAGTGGAATAGATTTTGATTGTTAATAATGTTTAAGGATGTTTAAAAAGATAGTTTTTTTATAATACCAAATGAAGGTATACTACACTCTTACTAGAAGTTATATGTAAAATTAGGTTTAGGAATATCCCTTTTTATTTTTTATGGATATGGTGGAGTTTTTTGCACATAGAATAATATGAAACTGATATTAGAAAAAATGTGCTGAAATAGGAAGAAATACAATATTTAAATTTAGTGATGAAAAATCTTGATTAATGAGAAGGGAAATTTGAAAAATGCAAAATAGGGAGATATTTATCTTGAATCATGTAGGAGTTTTGATATTTAGATTTTTTTTTTAAAAAAATAAGAAAAATTTACACAATTGGGAGAAAGCAAAAAATGGAATGGGACTAAATTAGCAAAAATAATATTTAATTACATTATGTGAAAAGAATAATAAATGTAATAAGTTAGAAATATTTTATTATTTGCAAAGTTAGCAAGTAGAGGATTTAGTTTTAAAAATGGGATATTAATAAATACATAAAGTTTAAAAAGGATACATAATATTAAAGGAATCTTATTATTTTTTGAGATTATGAAAAATGAGTATGAATAAATAGAATTATATATGAATAATAAATATATAAAATGTGAAAAGATTTATAATACTTAGGGAATTTACTTTTATTTGAGATAAAGACAAGCAAGAGCTTTGATTACTATGGCAAGAAGATGAAAATTGGGATAAAAAATTTTAAGTCGAGATAATTTATTTGTGTTAAGTTGGAAAGCAGAACAGTTACTTTTTGGAATGAATGCTGTTGAAATAAAAACATAAGCTGTATGGAGAATAGAAAATTATAAAGATGAGAGAAATGGATGATGAAAGAATATTAATTAAATTACAATAGGAGAATAAGGAATATATCATTGCTGTAGAATGATTTAGTAATAATAGATTGGCGCAGAAAAAGAAAAGAAATAGATAGATTTATAATAATATAAAAAGTTCAAAGGATAGAATATTTAATGTGGTTAAAACATTTTCTATATATATGGTCTTTTATATCAGAAATTTCTGACTTCATTGAATAAAGTATTTTATTTTACACACTTCATGAAGATAGTTTTATATAAATTTTCGTTTTTATTAGTAACAGGTCAGAATTTTTTTAATATATATTGAGCTGGATTGATTTCTGATTCACTTGTTTTATTACTAAAATTAAAAAGGGAAAACAACTTCCATTTTCATTAAATGTCTAATGCTCAATTTTTTTATTATTATTTAAAACACATACACATTTATATTTTAAAATAGATTATTTAATGTTTATAAAATTGATTGTAAAATAGTTTACTTTCACCGTCTGCTTTAATCAATTTG